>CM060324.1:22247515-22255015 GCA_030674155.1 Stramonita haemastoma | reverse complement strand
TGCATGTATACAGGAGCATCATTGTATGATGAGCTTCAGGAGCTTACCTGTGACTAAAGTTAAGGAAACTAGGGTGTGATCTTAATGATCATCTCTAACAAACTGACAAAGTTTGACAGGGACAGCTTATACACTGTTGGCGTGTTGCTCTAGTCAGTCTTCTGAGAGAGAGATTTGCCGAGGATTTAACTTTCAGAACAGTTTGGGACATTTTGAAGAGTTCTGCTCTTTGATCTGATGCTGTCAGTACTGTCCGGCACACCATCTCGCTTCAGCTTCAAGGCTTTTGACTGTATCAAGTGTATGACTGTGAGGGTACCCAGGCCCTTGAATGTTGATCAATCCCTGGCCTTCTCCAAAGCTATCCCCTCCCTTGCCCTCTTAATTTTTTTTTTTAATAAAAGCTGAATAAAAGAGAAAGAGAAACGCTCTGGTATGTTGTCACTTAATCTTTTCAGTTTCTCAGTCATGCTGGCTGTGCTGACATGGTTTTCAAGTTAAAACTTGCTAATAATGATGAAATGCTATTATAAAGGAATATGGATTATGTGGTAAAGAATGGAACATTGAAAATAACCTTGATAGACTCTTTTCTTTTTAAAAATGTAAGTGGTGTAAAATCAGGTAACATAATTGTTATTTAAGTTGCCGGTTCATATTGTATTCTATAATTGTGTCATAATTTCATTTGTTTTTCAGAAAATAATGGAAGGATGGAAGAATGAATGGTACTTTGTAAAGTTCTTGATAAATTAATAATAATTAACAATTTGAAATTGTTTGGTGCTATGTCAGTATGTGTTTCATAACTTAGCCTTAAAGGTGGGTTGGGGTTGTTTTGTTTGGGGGGTGGAGGGGGGGGGGGTTCTTTGGGGGGATGGGTGTTGATAAATTTACCTGTTAATATTGTGAATGATGTATGAAATTGGGAATTTTGTTAAAGACAACAATATTGTGAAAGATATCATTAAATCATCACTGCATGCCTGTTGGTCTGAATTTCCCACCAGCAGAACAAGAACACTGGAACAGTGAATGTGGGCTTCTCTGGTTGCTTTGAAGAATTGGTATTTGGGTCAACCCCACATGGACGAGCCAGTGCGGTGCAGTAAACGCTTGTGGACACAATTCATTCACCAATGGAGAAAATGTCTACGTGTGGGGAGGCCACTCCATGGTCAGTCTTGTTTCCTTGATTTTCATAAAATTAGTTTCATTGTTTAAATTGAATAAGGAAGAGGCAGAAAGTTGAGCAAAAGCTTTATTTTAAAGTTAATGGGGGAAGGGTCATCATGTTCTGCACAACAAAGTAGTTTTTATGTTATTTGTTATTATTTGCTCAGTGAGTTGTGTTTCAGTAGCAAAGTTAACCCATTGCCTGAGTGCATGGGTCATTGGGTGTGTGAGTTTTCTTCTATTTTCCCAGCAAATCTTTTATTAAAGATGTAGTGTATTGTTAATGGGGGATCTATCTATCCTGTGTGTGAAAGCATGAGTACTACATCATACAGCATCTTGTGCTCACGTTTGCAGCTATCCATCGTTTATTGAATCCTGAGTAGGCCCGCTAGATCCTAATGGTATAGAATGGATGACACCTCAGCCTGGAGAGGGGAGTAGTCATAAAAGTGATTCGTCTTGTTCATGGTACACTTAGTGAAATTTTAGTCTGGATTTAAAGAAGTGATACCAACCTTAGAATATTGTGCCTGATTTTCTGTCCCTTAGGTCCAAAGGAACTGTGTGTTTTTTAAACTGATATATATCTGTCCTGCTCTGACCCTGTCCTGTTTATGTATGGCCATGGGATTGCTCAGTGGTCAGAGCACTTGCTCTCCCCAAGCTAAGATTAAGTAGCATTGAGCATGGTTGCCTCATGGATGGGTGACCATCCGTGTGCCTTGGCTTCAGTGCAGTCCCCCAGTACACCCAGCTGTAAATGGGTACACAGTCTGCCCTTGGGACAGGAGTGGTAGGTCAGCAAAGGAGAGGAAGATGCTGGTCCCTAGAGATGCTGAGGTCTCTGATACGTTGCTCCCCAACAACCACAGAGGTTATGGGACATCAGTTCATCTTACCTTTACTAGCTTCTCACCATATTTGTACTAGTCTGACAATTTTTGTGAGCTAAGAGTAAGAAATGATTTTGTTCATTTGCAGAGTGCAAACGGCACCACGATCCCAGCTCCAAATGAAGTGTGGGTTTTCAATTGTGAAATGGAAGCATGGTAAGGAGTTTAAGTAGTGATTTTTCATGCGAGCTGCTATCAATAAATGAACTTTATAAAACTATGTGAGAGCTGCAAATGAACTATAACAAGGATTTTCACAATTGATCTGAGCTGCTATTGAAGGGAACTACTTTAACAGTAAATTTTGTTTTTAAAAAAAGAAGCTACATGTTGATACTGTTATTTTTTCATTAAAAAATTGATTGTCACCATTGTTAGAATGATGTATATTTCAAGATATTCTTTTTATTCTCAGTCATGTATAAGTGTGGATCTCTATATTAGTGAACAAGTATTCACTGTGTGTGGAACATGCACACACACACTACAGATACATCACACACATGCACACATACACACACACACACTCTCACCACACACACACACACACACACACAACCACACACACACACACACACACACACACACACACACACACACACACACACGCACGCATGCATGCACGTACACCCCCCCCCAACACACACTCACACACACACAAACACACACACACACACACACACACATATACACACACACACACACAAACACGCCTTATCTAGACTAAAAACATATGTATAAATGCCCAGAACACAAAACAAAAAAAAACACATAACCCTTTAATCTAACTTGGTGTTTTCCCCCACAAGCTTTATAGTTTCAAGATTTTGGTTGTTCCAAACTAAGCAATACAATGTTTTTTAAACATATACATGTATCAGTCTTTGACATCAAATTTACAGGTTTCAATAGACAAGTTATATATATAATAAAAATGCACGGGTAAGTCAGCATTGTCTGCCTTCAGGAGTGTAAAGAAATGCACCGGTAAGTCAGCATTGTCAAAAACAAAACAAAAAGTCAGCATTGTCTGCCCTCAGGAGTGTAAAGATATGCACGGGTAAGTCAGCATTGTCTGCCTTCAGGAGTGTAAAGAAATGCACCGGTAAGTCAGCATTGTTTTCCTTCAGGAGTGTAAAGAAATGCACCGGTAAGTCAGCATTGTCCAAAAAAAAAAAAGAGTCAGCATTGTCTGCCTTCAGGAGTGTAAAGAAATGCATGGGTAAGTCAGCATTGTCAAAAATATTTTTTTAAATTTTTAATCAGCATTGTCCAAAAAAAAAAAGAAAAAAAAGTCAGCATTGTCTGCCTTCAGGAGTGTCAAGATATGCACGGGGGAAATCCCGAAAGGCACATCGGGCGCCTGCTGTGGAATAGTGTTCCCCTACCTGTACGTGCTCTGCGGCCACTGTCAGGATGTGGGCCACTCCAACCGCATGAGGCGCCTCAACCTGATCAACTTTGTGTGGGAAGCCGTCACTGTCAACCCGCCCCTCATCAGTCCCCGAGACAAGGCAGCCAGCTGGGTGTACCAAGACAAGTGAGACCGAGAGAGCAGAGAGACGAGAGAGAGAGAGAGACGAGAGAGAGACAGAGAGAGAGACAGAGAGAGAACAGAGAGAGACAGAGAGAGAGAGAGACAGAGAGAGACACAGAGAGAGAGACACAGAGAGAGACACAGAGAGAGAGAGAGAATGTGTTGCTTTATTTGTGAATGAATCTGCTCTAGAAGAGTGATTGATGATTAGGAGCTGGAAAGGACATGCCAGTAATTTTTCACAGACACATCTGACCGGTGTAAAGTGAATGAGAGAAGAAGAAGAATTGATGATGCTGCTGCTAATGATGACATGGTTGTGGTTGTTGGTGGAGGTGGTGGTTGATGGTGGTGGTGGTGGTTGGTGATCGATGGTGGTGGTGGTGGTTGGTGATCGGGGTTGGTGGTGGTAGTGGTGGTGGTGGTGGTGTGGTTGGTGGTGGTGGTGGTTGGTAGTGGTGGTGGTGGTGTGGTGGTGGTGGTGGTGGTAGTTGTTGGGGGTTGGTGGTGGTAGTGGTGGACTATTCTGCCCCCCCCCCCCCTTGCAGCAGTTTAAAGTTGAGGAATAATTTTTGTATACATACATTATGTTTCAAGTAAGTTTTTTGTACTTTTTTTTTTTTTAAGCTATTTAGTGCTATTTTTTTCTATATGTCATTGTGTTTCATTATATGCTTACATTGTTTTGCATTTTTTCCCCATTAAACTTTATTTTTACATGCATGGCACTGTAATTAAGGTTATATACTGTTTGGGGGTTTTGGTCCAGTGAAGATTATGTTCTGTGTATTCATGTTATGTTCCATTGCGTGACACAGTTTTGCAGTTTTTGCCCATAGGAGTTACTACTTACTGAGTGTGTGTTTCAGAATCTACTGTTTTGGGGGCTATGGTCCAGATCCAGAGTTCAATGGTCTGTATCATCGCGGGCAAGGGGATTTTGCTTTTGGAGAAGTGAGTGTTGTTGTCTCCTTACTCTTTTCCTCCTTATCTTATCTGTCGTCATAATCAGACTTTTGAGTATAAACGAGCTCTTATGTATGTGTGTGGGAAGGGCGGGAGGGGGGGTGATGCTTGTGTGTGTGTGTGTGTGTGTGTATGTTTTGAGGGGGGGTGGGAGGGGGGGGTTGTGTCTTCAAATTAGAGTGTCTGTGTGTTCTGTTTAATATTGTGTGTTTTTTTCAAATAAGAGTGTGTGTATTTTTGTGTGTGTTTGTCTGTCAAGCTCTGTCTTTGTGTCTGTCAGTTTCTGTCTCTGTCTGTTGTTTTTTTTAATATAATTTTATGTGTTTTCAAATAAGTGTCTGTGATTGTATGAATGCATATATGTGTGTTTTGGTGTGTAATATATATGCACATGTATGTCTCTATGTGTGTGCATGCCTAAATGCATTTGTTTAGAATGTGCAAAAGAAGTAGAAAGTAAAATAGTGATTTTCAGGCTAATATCTAACATTAAATATAAGTTCTTTTTCCTCTGTATTTACATGAAATTTACAAACTTTTATTGATTGAAATTAGCATAGCATGTCTCTGCATCATCTGCTTATTCACAATCTTTACAGAAGCTTTCATTTTTACATTACAATTTACAGATAGAATATTACGGTATAGATAATTAGAAAGCGGCAACATGCACGCTTTTTCCAGTCCAAGGAAAAATTTTAAAAATATAAGAGTCTGTGCTTTCATCTGAGTATATATAGTGCTTTTTTCCTGTTGTTGGGAGAAAATGTAGACATTGCTAAAAATAAAATGATTGGAAGAAAAAGATAATAGTTTAGATACCATAACCTCTACATCTTTAAATGAGTAGTATACAGTCTTTCTGTTGATGATGGCAATATATAAAGGTAAAAAAAGGGAAAAGTGTCCCATAACCTGTGTGTTCGTAGGTGGCGAGGTATCAGAGACCTCAGCTTCCCTAGGGGCCAGCATATTGAAGGCAGCGCCCATCTCCTCTCCCCCGCTGCTTTACCTTCCCTGACCCTAAAGAAGGCAAGTACCCATTTACAGCTGGGTGAACTGGGGGAACTGTACTGAATTCAAGGCACGCAAACGGTCACCCATCCAATTGGCAACCACGCTCGATGCTGCTTAACATTGGCTGTGGGGAAGCGAGCGCTCTGACCACCAAGCTTATTCCAACCCCAGCAACATATAAACATTACCAAAAATGACCCAGTCAAAAAAAAATAAATAAAGAGCCTGTGTTTGTGTGCAGGGGCACAATAACGTCATAGGCTGGAACAATCAACTGCTGGAGTATGACCCTGCCAAGAATGAGTGGAGCATCGTCAAATGTCAGGTATGTCCTTTCTTTCCCTTCTCTCTCCCTCAACTCCTTTTTTTTTGGGGTGGGGGGAATTGTTTGTTTGGGGTTGGGTTGTTTTTTTTACAGTTTGTTTGGGGTTTTTGTACGGTTTGTTTGGTTTTGGTTTTTGTTTGTTTTTTTAATATACAGTATCTTTGCGTCATACCACACCGGCAACACAGTGCAACATTTTTTTTCATACCACACCCTTTTTTTCTCTTTCTTCTTTTCTTCCTTTTCTTAACTCTGCTTTCACTTTTTTTTATTTTGTCCAAAACCGCAGATCATTCATTGTTCACAACCACAGTTCATTTATTGTCCAAAACCACAGATCATTTATTGTCCAAAACCACAGATCATTCCTTGTCCAAATCACAAATTAGTCATTGTCCAAACCACGAATCATTCATTGTCCAAACCACGAAATCATTCATTGTCCAAACTGCAGACCAATTATTGTCCAAACCACAGATTAACTGTTGTCCAAACCACAGTTCATGAACCACAGATCAGCCATTGTTCTCCTTGGGACACAGCACCAGATTTTTCAGACCATGTCCCTTGGGCAACCTGGCAGAGCCTATTCCTCTCCAATGAAAATAATTTTCCAGGAAGCTTGAATTTTGAAGGGAAAATTTGTGTCTGAAATGTTAATTATTTGAATGAAAGTACCTTCTCAGAAAGAAAATTGCAAGAAATGTCATAAATTTTAAATGAGATTAATATTTTGAAGATAAAAGTATGTGTCAAACTATCTTCATAGCAAGCTTTTGTTTTTTTTCACATAAAGCAGACTTCGGTAAAACACTCAGTTTTGTTTCAGAAATCTCACTTGCTGCATTTGCCAAGTTGTTTTCCCATAAACAGCCGACTTGATGTACAACAAAAAAAAATAATAATAAAATAAAATAAAATTATAGAATTTTACACCACTTTTATGTCACAGCAGATTTCTCTGCATGAAATTTGGGCTTGCTCTTCCTGGTGAGAGTGCATCGCCACAAAAGTGCAGTGCCTGTGTGACTGCAGTGCCACCTGTCTGTCTGTCTGTTTCAGAACGCTCGCACCATACCTTTGCCGCGTGCAGCCCATGCGGCAGTGTTGATGGAGGACAAGGTGTACCTGTTTGGGGGCCGTCACAGTCTGTTCCGCCTCAACGACCTTAACTGTCTGGACATGAAGACCTTGACCTGGGGAGGACGGTAAGTCCACTGGGGGGGGTTTGGCAGGGGGGGAGGGGGGGGGGGCGTTACTTTTGTTTTTTTGGGGGGGGTTTGGCAGGGGGGGGCATTACTTTTGTCTTTGGGGGGATTTTTTGTTTTTAATTTTGTTCCTCAGCTAGACTTCCAGGGTTCACCTATGGTGAGGTTTTGTGTATGCAACCGTTTTTTGCCCACCATGAAGGTAAGCCACATTCCAACTTTAGGGATGTATGCTGGGTATGTTTGTGTTTCCCTAACCTACTGAATGTGGGATTTTGAGTGTGCAGGGAATTAAGGCACTGGCAGATCTGCACGTGAAGTTGACCTGGGAGATCGTAAAGATCTCCACCTCTATTGACCAGATGCCACTGGGAT
>CM060324.1:22237515-22242515 GCA_030674155.1 Stramonita haemastoma | reverse complement strand
CTGCTGTGACTGATGTGCTGCCTTAATCACACACATATCTCACCAAAGCCGATAAAGTTTATGAGACAGAAAACGTTTGTGGCTGTGCTGTTGTGATCAGCTTGATGTTTGGAAAAGCAGATAGGCGCTGTACGGCGCCTATCACTATACTCCCCGGGAAGCTTGTTAGTGTGGGACATCGCTTCCCATAGTCCCCCCTGACAAGGAACGTGGCTGTGTTCACTCAAAGGGTCGGAGGGCTGGGACAGGCCAAGCTGGAGGCTGTCCAATCCTTGCACCCTCTCTCACAGCGCAGCGAGATGGAGCCCATCGTGGTGGACGGTTTGCGCGACTGGACCGACGATTACGGAGCATGAACCGAAAGCTTTTTAACCTTTGTGTTTCGTGTCTGTTTCTTTGGCTGGATTTTGTTCATGTTATGTTCGTGGATTGGTTTGTGCTCCGTCCTTTTTGTCGCTGTTTTTCGGTGATGTTCCGGTGCTGCTGTTCCTAGTGTCGCTTGTTCCTCTCCAGCTGCACACAGCCATCACCACATCCAGGCTTGTTCAGCCACCACACCCACACCCAGGCTTGTTCAGCCACCACACCCACACCCAGGCTTGTTCTGTTACACTCTTAGAGCCACAAGTCTTAGCAAGCTCCTAGTTAATGTTAGGCTGCATGGAGGCCAGCAGACAGAAAGGGCCCTGCACTGCTGCTGGGTTACTTTTGGTGATACACAGTGGTGTCTGTTGTGATTCACCTTTACTGAATTCTAGTACTGATGACATCAATAACACTTTAGTCTGACTAAGATGCTTACCCAAGATGGTGACCATTTCTGTACCCTTCCAACAACAGAATCTCAATGTCCTGAAGGCTTCTGGGAGGGAATGCTGAAATAGGTGATCATGAGATTAAAGCTATATCTAAGCCATTGATTCAGAGATAGTTTTCTGTCATTGCATGATGATCAGTGATGAAGATAATACCTGGAAGTCCACCTCGAGTGTGATAGGTTTGTACTGAACACAATTTGTTGTAAACATATTGTGCGATTAATCCGAGGGAGAATACAAAAAGCCTGCAAGTTAATCAATTAATCTTTTTTTTTTTTTTTTTTTAATCAATTAATCAATTTCAAAGACCCTGAAAATCAGGTCTGTTCAGTAGATGGTGCCTAACTGTTGTGGCCTCCTGTTTTTTTCTGACTTTTTTTTTTTTAACTAAGTGAGAGAACCGGCCTGAGCAGAAAGTATCTCTGTCTGTGGTAGCACTCAAACTGGCAACTTGAGGTCCATTGCACTAACCACTGGGCCAAGGTGGCTGGTAACTTAATTAAGTGAATTGTTCATGTTGCCTTTGTCCATTTCTCGTCATTCTCATTTTGGCCTCCTTTGGTCTTCAGCAGTGCCTGTGATAATTGTGTTCAGGCTGTGGTGATAATTATGCATGGGACATTGTGTATACATGGAACATTGCTTTCATTTGGAGAGGGTTGCTTTCTAAAAAAAAAATTTTTTGATAATTTTTCATTTTAAATCAGCTACCATCCCCAGAAAATAAGAGACGAGTCACACAGAGAGAGAGACAGAGAGAGTGTGTTTACAGAAATTCTAACTTTAGATGGCTTTTTTGCATTTGTGACGCTCCACCACATAAGGAGTCGCATTGCACAAGAGGTCAATTTTTAGTTATTGACAAGTTATTACTCTGCAATAAAAAGGCTTTTCAATACAAAAAACAGATTGAAAATCGGACAATTCTGTGCAAAATTATTACAAATTAAAATGGTAGACTGCAGGATGTGACAAAATGAGAAACGGGCAAGTTTATTTTCGTAACAGGTTGTCAGAAAGAGGGCTTGGGTATTTTCAAAACACATTTAAAAGCAAAAGAAATAAAAATTATGTCTTGATACTTCATCACAAGGTAGAATAACGGATACAGTAATAATCAATCAAAATCTCAAAATTGACAACTTGACCCCCACCTGCCTTTAATGGCTCCTAGTGCAAAATTAGGGTAATGTGCTAAGCGACTCATTTCGTGGTGGAGCGTCATATTTATGTATGTGACTGAGTGAGGGGTTGTGTCTTTGGATTTTTACTCATCAAGAAAATCTTTTCTTTTTATCTTGGAAAATGGTTGATCTTTTATGATAGTGTTTGCAGATTTTGATAAGTGCTAAAGATGAAATGTGCATTTCTCCAGTGTGTGTGGTTATCATCAAACCTGTAATTAGCTAGCCTGTGTATGAATGTTGTGTGCATGCGATGTATCAGATGCTGTTATTGAAATATTTGTCAAGTAAAGTCAAAAACACTTAAATCATCCCTGAAGGGCGATTACAATACTTTGGTGTGTGTGTGTGTGCTGTTTATATGTGTGTGCTCGTGTGTGTGTGTGTGTGTGCTGTTTGTTGTGTGTGCTCTGTGTGTGTGTGTGTGTGTATGTGTGCTGCAAACACATGTTCACACACACACACACACACACAGATATTTGCACATGCGTGCAAACACATGTGCACACACACACACACATATTTGCACATGCGTGCGTGATGTGTGTGCGGGACAGTAGAGATATGTGTGTGTGTGTGTGTATTGTCAGAAAACCAGCCAAAACAAAAGTTGGGTTTGAACAAAAGTGCACTTGTATCAAACCATTGCAGTCATCAGCAACATGGGAAGGAAGCTTGGATGACTTCAGTGAGAGAATGTGGCAGCATAGAGAAACTGCCGATGTTCCTTCACTCTGTACAACGCAAGTGCTTCTTGTGTGTGACTCTTATTATTTGTTGGGTTGGTTTGTTGTTTTTTTTATCCACCCAAGAGAGTTGTGCTGGTGATAAAAAAAAAAGAAGAACAAAATGGCAATATTTGTGTTTGAAAAAATATGAAGAAGAATGAAAAGGTAATGAAAGATTGTATTCATTCCTTCGTCTTTTATGCAAAACTCCCTCCTCTTCCAAGTGTAACCCAGACTAACCCAGTTTTACAGAATGTGTGACGATGCTGTTTGATTGAAATGAAACGTATGGTAGTAGAATATAATGATTGAAAACATTTTTGAAAAATGTTGGGGTTTTGTGTTATCAGGGTGTGTGTTTGTGTCACAGAGAGAGAATATGTTATGGAGTATTTGTTTCTCTGTGTGTGTGTGTGTGTGTGTGTGTGTGTGTGTGTGTGTGTGTGTGTGTGTGTGTGTGTGTGGTGTGTGTGTGTGTGTGTGTGTGTTTGTGTTTGTGTGTGTGTGTGTGTGTGTGTGTGTGTGTGTGTGTGTGTGTGAAGGATAAAGATAAGAGAGAAAAGGAGAGCAAGACTAGTCTTTGGAAGGGGTGAGTTTTCCCAGATTTTCTTGACTTGACAAGGGCTTGGTATCAAACTGCTTTCATATCCATTCATGATCTCCCACATCAACTTCAAATGCAGACCTGCAAGTGCCTTGATTCCCTTCATGTATACACATTCAGAAGACCAAATATACTCATCCTGTCATTCATGTCAGCATTTGGTGGTTTAAGGAACGTACATCCCAAAGTCAGAATGTGGCTACCTTCATGGTGGCAAAAATGGTTGCATATGTAAAATTTCACCAAGGGTGTTTAACTGGGGGGGGGGGGGGGGGGGGGTGGTTCTAACTGAGAAACAAAATAAAAATTAAAGGGATTTTTTTTTTTTTTTGCAGTTTGCTATCCACCAGCAAGAGAAAACATTTTCCAACACCACTGTGTGTATCTGCACAGCTTTGTGGTCATTTTCATGAGTGTAGAGATTTATCTTTGCTCTACAAACCATACATTTATTCATTATTCAGGGGTTGGTTTTTTTCTGTTGCTCGGCCAGAGCATCAAGTTTCCTCAGACACCAGCGTTAACTGTGTGATTTTGCGTATGCAACCAATTACCCACTGTATAGGTAGCTGCATTCCAACACCAGGGATGATGTACTGACACAACACCAGTTTGCAAGAGGGTTTTTTTTCACTTTTATCATCAGTTTTTACCAGTTTCAAAATAGCCTGCTCTTCCAAAGAAAAGTTTGGGTATAAGTATGGGTAAGTTGATATGCATGCGTTCTTGCATGGGACTTTACTTTATAGTCTCATCTGAAGGACTTTCAGGAATCGAGTCACTACTGAGTTAAGGACTTTCAGGGAATCGGAGTCACTACTGATGTTAAGGGCTTTCAGGGAATGGAGTCACTACTGATGTTAAGGGCTTTCAGGGAATTGGAGTCACTACTGATGTTAAGGACTTTCGGGGAAATCGAGTCACTACTGAGAAGGACTTTCAGATCGAGTACTATGATGTTAACTCCAGGGAAAAAATCTCCCCACAAGGCCTCTCAGTGATGACTTGAACCCAGGCCATCAGATTGTGAGCTCAATACTCTATTCTAACCTAGGCTATCCTGCCCCTCTATTTGATGATAAGGTTTTCTTTGTAGCAAACTGGAAAACTCTTCCTCAATTCTGATTCTGATGACCTATCATCTATGTTAGGGGTGGGAGGGTGGAGGGGTAAGAGTTCATTCCTCAGCCAATGGTAAGATTATCAAGGTAGCCACATTTCAACTTTGGGATGATGTCTAAATGTGTCATCTTTCAAAATAAATCCTGAGTGAGGTATATTCATTACTTTTTTTTTTTTTTTAGTTATATTTATTACTGCCAAAAGCAGTGACCATAATTACACATGTTTTGTATGAACTTGACATATTTTCAAGAAAGAAAAGACAACTTGTCTATTTCAGATACATTATATAAATCATTGAAGTCAAGTCAAAAACACTTCAATCACCCCATACCCCATGAAGGGCAATGACAATACTGACAGGCACATCCATGCAAATCATAATGTCGAGACACTAGAAAGGGACTTTTCATATTAGGTTAAACATTCCAGATAACTTCAAATAAACGTAACCAGCCACCATGGTGGTTAGCACCTTGGATTTCTGACTGGAAGATCACAGGTTCGAATCCCATAAGAGTCATTTCGATTTTTGGACTCTGGT
>CM060324.1:22227515-22235015 GCA_030674155.1 Stramonita haemastoma | reverse complement strand
AAAGAGAGAGAAGAAGCAAATATGATAGGAAGGAGAGACTAACAAAGAGAGAGAAGCAAATATGATAGGAAGGAGAGACTAACAAAGAGAGAGAAGCAAATATGATAGGAAGGAGAGACTAACAAAGAGAGAGAAGAAGCAAACATGATAGGAAGGAGAGACTAACAAAGAGAGAGAAGCAAATATGATAGGAAGGAGAGACTAACAAAGAGAGAGAAGCAAATATGATAGGAAGAAGAGACTAACAAAGAGAGAGAAGGAGAAGCAAATATGATAGGAAGGAGAGACTAACAAAGAGAGAGAAGCAAATATGATAGGAAGGAGAGACTAACAAAGAGAGAGAAACAAATATACTAGGAAGAAGAGACTAACAAAGAGAGTGTCAGGGTCAGGATTTTCCCTTTGATTATTTTTTCTTCCTGGGCTACAGTTCCAAACTTTACCAGTGAGATTTTTGCCTATTATTATGACCATCCCCCCCCCCCCCCACCTGCCCCCTCTTTTCGTGGTTAAGGTAGCTGCATTCTGACTTCAGCGACACAGTTGGGAATTGAGCCTACCAATTTTGCCAGTGCATTCAGGAGGTAGGCTACCTCCCTGCTCTTTCTTATTTCCACATGTCGTGGGTTCTTTTGAAGTGCACAAGTCCATAAACCTCTGAAAGACTTGTCATTCAGCTTGATTTTTCTGTCAGACTGGGAAGAAAGGGCAAGGCTTAGAATACCAATGTCTATTTGTTTGAATGACCAATACACCATATTTACTCAAGTGCATGATATACTTATTTATTTATTCTTTTATATCGAGGATAATAGAATAAGCAATCATGTGCTTTTTTTACATCCATTCCCCGTGTGTATGCAGTTTTGTAATTTTTGTCATCTGTTCCCACCGGCATACAATGGCCTACTCTTACGAAAAGTGGAACAGGATTTAACGTGTGCGCAAGATGTTCTGCGCACGTGGGGCCTCGGTTTATAGTCTCCGTTTATAGTCTCATCTGGAGGACTTTTGGGGAGTGGAGTCAGCACAGTGTGTGTATGCGTGTACGGTGTGCTTCTTTGTGTGTGCACGAACCTCACACCATTTTTACCCTATCCCCCCCCCTCCCACCACCACCACCACACCACCACAACCCCCACCTGTTTGTAGTTTTTTTTCTTCCCCAGTACTTTGATCACGCCTTTGGATGTGGAAGCTTTTACGTGCTTTAGAAATCACAGGTTCATTCATTCATTCATTCATTCATTTATTCATTCATTCATTCATCCATAATATATTCCAGAAGGCGGAATGTGGCTACCTTTAAATTAAGGAGGGCCAAAACGGTCAGGTTGGCAAACTCACACCATCAGTGAACCTCCAAGCTCTAGCTGAAGAACGAAAATGAAATCATGCTTATCGAAATCACAATCTTATGCAAAATAGCCATTGGTGAACCTATTTTATTTGTTTATTTTATTCTTTTATATCGAGGATAACAGAATAAGCAATCATGTGCTTTTTTTCATCCGGTCCCCGTGTGTATGCAGTTTTGTAAATATTGTCATCTGTTCCCACCGGCACACGATGGCCTACTCTTACGAAAAGCGGAACAGGATTTAACGTGTGCGCAAGATGTTCTGCGTGCGTTCGCACACGAGGCCTCGGTTTAAAGTCTCATCCGAAGGACTTTTGGGGAGAGTGGAGTCAGCACTGACGTTAACTCCAGGAAGAAAATTTCCTCGACCGGACTCGAACCCGGGTCTTCAAATTGCCAGCGCAATGTTCTGACCACTAGGCTATCCGCCTTGGGGCTCTAGCCGAGGAACGAAAAAAAGAAAAAAAAAAAAAGAAATGCCAATTCCGAAACTTGTTACAGAACTTCAATGCGTGGATTGTTGTTAATGAACATACTAGAAGTAATATTACATGAAAGATTTTTTCCTTTTTTTATTTTTTTATTTTGGTTGAGCAAATCTTTCTGTTCACAAAGGTAAAGTAGAAGAAAACCTAGTCGGTTGCCGGATCGTATTTCATTCTGTGCTCATTTTTCTTCGGTAGAGCTTATTGCCAAGCAGTGTCTCATTAGTCCGTTAATGTGTAAAGTGATAGGGCCTGTACGGTCATTTGGGGCTGTCAGTTGCTGTACAGCATAAAGGGAGGCTGCTGTGTCAGGACTGGGTGTGGTCGGCGTGTTGGCGGTAAACAAAGTGTCTGATCAGGGATGATGAACGTCTGAAGGCTACACAACGACCACTGCTCCTATCAGATTTCCGTAAAAAACACATTAACTCTCTCTCTCTCTCTCTCTCTCTCTCTCTCTCTCTCTCTCTCTCTCTCTCTCTCTCTCTCTTCTCTCTCTCTCTCTGTGTGTCCAAAAGTCATTCGGATGAGACCATAAACCGAGGCCCCGCGTGCCAACGCACGCAGAACATCTTGCGCTCACGTTAAATCCTGTTCCGCTTTTCGTAAGAGCAGGCCATCGTGTGCCGGTGGGAACAGATGCCACGATTTACAAAAACTGCATAGACACGGGGACTGGATGTAAAAAGCACATGAATGCTTATTCCATTATCCTCGATATAAAAGAATAATAGTAAAAATCTCTCTCTCTCTCTCTCTCTCTCTCTCTCTCTCTCTCTCTCTCTCTCTCTCTCTCTCTCTCTCTCTCTCTCTCTCTCTCTCTCTCTCTCTCTCTCTCTCTCTCTCTCTCTCTCTTGTTGAATACATGTAACTATCTCATTTTGAATAATCATCAGTGCGTCCAGTTCGATATTATGTGGTTGAATATAAAATCTACCTCCTTTCTTCAAATCGTAGTTTGAACTTTTGTTGTTGGTGGTGGTGTTTTTTTTGTGGGGGAGGGAAATGCTTTTTTTTTGTTTGTTTGGTTTGGGGTTTTTTCCTTCTTGGCTTGTGTTTGATTTGGTTTAGGTTTTGTTTTTCGTTGTTGTTTTTTAGTTTTGTTTTGTTTTGATAGTTCCTAATCAGGGTAAGGGCCGGATGAAAAAACGTATGTGAATATATATAAGGTCACATAACATGACCCAAAGCAACCATGACGTTTTATCCAGAGCTCTGATGTATTTGTGGCCGCCGCTGTGGCCTAGTGGTTAGGGCGTTGTACTCGTAATCTAAAGGTTGCGGGTTCGATCCCAGCTATTCCGCTATGGCGTTGTGCCCTTGGAAAAGGCACTTTACGGCTATTTTCTCACCCCACCCAGGTGTAAAAGGGGTACCAACCTTGTGTTGGGGGTTAACCCTGCGATAGACTGGCGTCCTATCCAGGGGGGAGTCTATGACTCTCAGTCGCTTAACGCCACAGAAACCGGGATAAGCACCGGCCTGATGAGCCTTATGGCTCGGGACAGACTTTAACTTTAACTTAACTGATGTATTTGTTTTCGTTATACTGTCAACAATACCAGATACTGGACTTCCAGCAGCAGCGGAGACAATGATGAATGCCCTCCTGACAAGCAATACAGCCCCCAGTCGGAAAATAACAGGCTTTGAAGCCGACACCAGTGTTGTTGTTTTGTGACTCAAACCAGAACCCTCGCAGACACAAACAAATATGGCAGAGCCAGAGCCAAACCCACGTCACAAGTACAATACCTCAGGAAGAAATGACACAGCAATCGTTGCTGTGATCATCAGAGGACACAACTGCATCAAGAGAAGCAGGACATTGTGACAAAACCCTTCTCTACTGTGTATAACCCGTGTCTAAATCAAGTTTGGGGACGGGATAGCTCAGTGGTCACAGCACACGCTTTTCCCCAGCCTACGTTAAGCAGCATCAAGCGTGGTTACCAATAATTGGATGGATGACCGTTTGCACACCTTGGCTTCAATACAGTTCCCCCAGTTTACCCAGCTATAAATGGGTACCTGCCCTCTTTAGGGTTAGGGAAGGTAAAGCAGCGAGGGAGAGGAGATGGGCGCCGCCCTCAACATGCTGCCTCTATAGAAGCTGAGGTCTCTAATGCCTGGCTTCCCTACAACCAGATCGGTTATGGGACACCTTTACCTTTTCACTTTTAAATCGTTTACCTGTACAGTTTTCCACACAGTAAGAACACACCACAGTACACACAACAACAGAGACCGATCTGTGTGACAGGGAGCAAGGTGTGTTGCATGAGCGGGATGATGCAGCTCCTGTGTGTTCCGTGGTCTGTGACTCTGGGCTGTGTTTAGAGGTGTCTGAGATGATGGTCCCACCATAGTGTGAAGACAGCACTGTTGAGGGATTTGACCCTGGGGGTGGTTGGTTTAAAGACTGTGTGGCAACTGTAACTAACAGCTTTGTGATAAGACACCTGAAAGATAAAGACCAGAACGAATCTGTTTTATTTAGAAAAGTCGTGGTGAACGGTAGTGATAATGCAGTTGCAGTTCTGTGTACATCAGGCCTGTGTGTGTGTGTGTGTGTGTGTGTGTGTGTGTGTGTGCGCGCGCGTGCACAAGAGTGAAAAGACAGACAGAGACAGGGTGACAAAGAGACAGAGGGAATTCATAAAAAGTATGAGATCACAACAAGGACAAAATTCAGAATATGTATTTATTAATCATCAAATCGCAAGTGGGCAAAAACGCAACCACACGGTAAAGAGATCTTCAGCTCCACGGATGAGGTCTGTAGCTGTGTTGAGAAGGTTTTCATTTTCTGTTCTGTGGTCGAAGGTCAATGACATGAGGTGTTCAGGTGCAGCCTGGCTGAGGCGAGCTGCCCAGCGGTGGAGTTGAGCGTTGAGGCTTTCAACAGCCGAGATGAGCCGTTCAGTTGCCGAAATGACCTGCTCAGCTGCTGAGATCAAGCCTTCAGAAACTGAGGCCAGATCTCTAGTGGTTCCATGGCAGGCTTCGGTGGCTGAGGTGTGGTTGACAGTCTCTGTGGACAGTCTGAAAGTCCGTTGCACATGCCAAGAAGTGGCCCTGATGTGGTTTTCAATCAGTGAGGTGAGATGGCTGATTGGTGGTTCAGTCCCTGTGGGAGAGGCGAGATCGCCATGAGGTGGTTCAGTTTGGGTGCCCTGGCTTTCCATGTGGGAGGTCAGCTGTACAGTGGCCAGGATGTGGTCCTCTGTCTTCACCAGGAAGAGGTCAGCCAGTGACAGGAGATCTCGCCCCGCCCAAACCACACCAGAGGCGGAGTCACGGCGGCCAGGTGGTGGAGTCACCTCTCCAGTCATTGCACCCAGCTTGTCACGTCTGCAGAGATGTGTGTATGTGTGTGTGTGTGTGTGTGTGTGTGTGTGTGTGTGTGTGTGTGTGTGTGTGTGTGTGTGTGTGTTTTGTTTTTGTCTTTTTTTATGTTGCTAAAAATGAGGTCTTCAGTCTTCAGTCACTTCATATGAAGTTTTCTGTCGCTAAAAATGAGGTTTTCAATCACTTAAAATCAAGTTTTCCGTTGCTAAAAATGAGGGTTTTCAATCACTTAAAATCAAGTTTTCTGTCACTAAAAATGGGTTTTCAATCATTTAAAATCAAGTTTTCCGTGGCTAAAAATGAGGCTTTCAATCACTTAAAAATCAAGTTTTCAGTCGCTAAAAATGAGGTTTTTTAATCACTTAAAATCAAGTTTTCGTTGCTGAGGTCTTCAGTTTTCAGTCACTTAAAATGAAGTTTTCGTTGGCTAAAAATGAGATCTTCAGTCACTGATATAAAGTCTTGAGGAGTCACCAGGATGTGGTCTGTTGTGTTGCTGTTGTTTTTGCGGGAGGAAGAGACCTGCTGGCCGCTGGAAGAGGTCTGACCAGCCCTTTTCAGTGCTCTGGACAGAGAACCCAAAGGGTTATCAAAAACGTTGAACATTTTCTACCCGACAGCAGGCCAACAATGGTCACACTCTTGCCCCTACATGCGCGCACACGCACGCCACACACAGGGCACACATACACCAACACGCCTTTGCACAATTAATGATTATAACATGTCATAAGATAGGAGAAATGTCATTAATTATGATGTACTATATTATACTTTAAAAAAAAAAAAAAAAGCAAACAATCAAAGACCCCCCTCTCACACACACGGGCGCGTGCGCGCGCGCGCGCGCGCGCACACACACACACACACACACACACACACACACACACCACACACACACACACACACACACACACACACACACAGAGGACTCTCAGTAAACGAAATGGACTCCAGTTCACCCAGCTGTAAATGGGTACCTGCCCTCTTTAGGGTCAGGGAAGGTAAAGCAGTGAGGGAGAGGAGATGGGCGCCGCCCTCAACATGCTGGCCCCTAAAGAAGCTGAGGTCTCTGACGCCTGGCTCCCCTACGACCGCCTAGGTTATGGGACACCTTTACCTTTACTTTTTTTTTTAATTGCCATGGCCAACACGAAAATGTTGTTATGTTGTAAACTGGTGTGTTGAGATTGCCTTCAGCCACAACAAGCTCTTAACATAACAATCTGCACTCTCCTTTTAAAGGAGAAAAAAAGCGTCTGAAGTCGGAGTTTGGTTGCCTATATGGCAAGGTACTTGAAAACAGTCACACACACAACCTTTTTTTTGCAAACTTTTCCTTCAGTTTGCAATTTCAATATCACACTGATTCCAAGGTGGGGTGAGTGAGTCAGAGTGCACATTCTGGGTGAAACCCCCCCCACCCCCTCCAAAAGTGTCAAGCTGGGGGAACGCACAACACTAATACCAACAACAACATTGATATGTGACTGAACAAAAAAATCAAGGAGAGAAAGTGGATCAATAGTTTAGCCGTAACACATCTATCTATCTTAGACAGCAATGGATCTTCCATTGGATCCTTTCTTTTTTTCCCCTTTTCTTTTTTTTCTCCATCCTCCTTGGCTAGACCTCTGAGGTTTCACAGGGAGAGGAGGGTTGTTTTGTTGTTGTTGTTTTGTTTGTTTTTGTTGTTGTTGTTGTTTGGGGAGGGGGTCACTATGAAGGTAGCCGCATTCTGACTTCCGGGAGAATCCCTGTCTGAATCTAGTCTCAGCTTTTCTCCTAATCATAAAACCATGAGAGTTGGTGGTATTGGTGCTCATTTTCTTTTCGTTGTTTTTTTTTTGTTTTTTTTTAATTTTGGTTTGGTTCGTGGCTTGCTTGTTTTTTTTGTTTTTGTTTTGTTTGTTTTTGTTTAGGATGAGATCTTAAACCAAGATTCTGTGTGCAGCATACTAATTGTGCACATAAGATAATCACAGCAATTAAGAGGCTTACTTCTGCGACTGTTTTGTGCCCCCCCAAAAAAACAAACAAACAAAAAACAAAAAAAACAAACAAAAACTCCTATAGATCTAGATCTAATGGATTTTTTTTAAGCAAACAAACTAAAAAGGAAAAAGAAAACACAAAACCCAACACCAACAAACAGAGAGAGCGAAAAAAAAAAGAAGAAACAACTGGGGTGTTAACTCTCCCTCCTTCACAAGAGTAGGCCTACTCCGAATTTAAGCGTCACTCTAGACTAATATCTACAATGCAACAATTTGATCCATAGACATTTAACACCCCCCCCCACCC
>CM060324.1:22222515-22225015 GCA_030674155.1 Stramonita haemastoma | reverse complement strand
CTTTGTTTATCGGTTTGTTTTGTGAGATTTTTGCTTTGTGTGTGTCTTTTTTGTAGGGGGTTGGGGGTGGGAGTGTTTTTGTTTTGCTTATTTGTTGTTGTTTTGTTGTTGTTGTTGTTTTTTTTTTGGGGGGGGTTGTTTGTTTATTTGTTTGTTTTTTGGGGGGTGTTGTTAACGGGATTTTGTTTGTCAAGTTCAATGTTCATATTTTGTTATTTGTTCTCTTCTGACAAAAAGATGTTTTCAAAACTGAGCAAATTTTATAATCAAGAGTGAAGTTGTATGGCACTGATGAAAAAGGTTGACTACATTTCTATTTGTCACACACAACGTTGTAAACTTTTTTTTTCTTATGTATAGACTACACATATTTCACAATCTTTACCTGTTGACCAGTTTGTTGAACACCAAGATGGTAGGTATGCTTTGCCTTCTAGCGTCCTGTTTCTGTCTTATGTAGGTAGACACATGGACACTGTTATATTATGGAATTTTACCATTACGTTTGCTGGGCTGACTGACTTCTTTCTCGTTTCACTTCTTGGGAAGTCATGTGGGCAAAGCGCTGAAGTCGGTTTCATGCAGTGTGGCTTGGACAAGTTGAACTTGGCGGGGCATATCCCGCTGCAGTGAGGGCCGGGGCAGTCTTGTTTATTTATTTATTTATTTATTCTTTTATATATCGAGGATAATGGAATAAGCACTCGTGCTTTTTTACATCCAGTCTCCGTATGTATGCAGTTTTGTAAATGTCATCTGTTCCTACCGGCACACGATGGCCTACTCTTACGAAAAGCGGAACAGGATTTAACGTGTGCGCAAGATGTTCTGCGTGCGTTCGCACACGGGGCCTCGGTTTATAGATCTAGTCTCATCCGAAGGACTTTTTGGGGAGAGTGGAGTCAGCACTAATGTTAACTCCAGGAGAAAAATCTCCTCGACCGGGAATCGAACCCGGGTCGTCAAATTGCGAGCGCAACGTTCTGACCACTAGGCTATCCCTTCCCCAGTCTAGTGGTGAGAGCGGTGTGGTTTGAAATCTGACGCCCCAGGGTCGAGCCGCCACCGAGACACCGCGTCGAGATTTTTCCTGTAGAGTTAACGTCAGTACCTACTCCATTCCCCCCATATAGTCCTTCGGGTGAGACTTTAAACCGATATCCCGTCTAGTCTGCGAACGCACGCACACTTTGCGCACATGTTGAAACCTGTTCCGTCATACAAAAGAGTAGGCCATTGCGTGCCAATAGGAGCAGGTGACCTTTTCTTTTTTAGGAAGGTAAGCATACATGTGTCGTGTGTAGACACCATTCTCGAAGTCGGAATGCAGCTACCTTAATGGTGCGGAAAAGGTCGTATACACAAAAATATTATCTTTCGGTAAACCTCAGAGCTCTAGCCGAGGATTGATTTTAAAAAATCCCCCTGCAGTGCTGTTAAAGATTTGCTAACAGTGATACGTATGTCTATCATATACCGAAGTTTCTTAGAGGAATTAAAAGATGTATAAAACTGATCCAAACTGACCTGAATTGAACTGAATGTGTATGTGCTGTATGTCTATGCATTGTTATGGTTGTGGGGGGTTTTCTCCATTAATATAAGTTTTAACCAAAAAAAAAATTCCGTATTTTTAAAAAGTTAAAAGTTTATAGCTTTTGTGATCTTGTGTTTTGTTAAGCTGCGGATCCCTTTTTAAATTCCATTACTTTCAACCAAGAAAAACAAAAGCCCCGAAGTCTGCTGAAAACGATTTGTCATGCCAACCTTATAGTTGCAAATTCAACATTTTGGAACTTTTCTAGCGGGGTGTGTGTGTGTGTGTGTGTGTGTGTGTGTGTGTGTGTGTGTGTGTGTGTGTGTGTGTGTGTGTGTGTGTGTGTGTGTGTGTGCATACACGTGTTTGTGTGTGTGTCTGTGTGTGTGTGTCTGTTGTGTGTGTGTGTGCATACACGTGTTTGTGTGTGTGTCTGTGTGTGTCTCTGTGTGTGTGCATACACGTGTGTGTGTATGTTGGTGTGTGTGTGTGTGTGTGTGTGTGTGTGTGTGTGTGTGTGGTGTGTGTGTGTGTAGTCTTGATGACAATGTGATCTTTGATAATAATGACAAGAAATGTCATTTATACCCAGAAACGTATCATTAAGTTGCAGATAGATATAAGGTCGAAGATATTGAGACTGTGTTAAAATTTTTAATGAACACAATCCCTGAGGTATGAATGCACCTTAATGGTGGGCAAAAACGATCGCATATGCAAAATCTCACCATTGCTGAACCTCGGAGCTCTAGCGGAGGAATAAAAACAAAATGATAATAATTATGAATGTAAAGGGTTTTTTTTTCTTAAAAAACAACAACCAACAACACACAAAAAACAAGTATTCAAACAAACCCAACTTTTGTTTTCATTTCTAAAACAAAATGTCAAAGTTGAAAAGAAATATGAAGTTAGAAAATTAATGACAAACCGACTGGCCTTAACTTTAGAGAAAGATATGAA
>CM060324.1:22207515-22217515 GCA_030674155.1 Stramonita haemastoma | reverse complement strand
TTGAGATACACACACACACACACACACACACACACACACACACACACACACACACACACACACACACACACACAGAGGCAGAACTGAGTACGTGAAGTACCTGTCTCTCATTAATTTTCTTCTGGTGGCCAACATCACTGTACCTTCCTACAAGATGACATCAACAGTTGAATCATCATGAATATAAACCAGAGACGGACGGTTGATAAGAAGTTCTGAACAGGAGGCGACAAACATGGGTGTATCTCGGCGAAAATCAGTCGGGGAATTTTGTTGGGAGTCCATACATCAACACACTTATTATGCAAGCATACACATCAGAACAAGAAGACACAACGGATGACAGGATAAACACAGAAGAAGCAAACAAAGAACTTTTTTTTTTAACTGGCTTAAATTCAAGGTGAAGGCTGAGACACGATGGAAAAGGAGTGTGTGATAATATAATGCATGGGATGGTTTGGCCAATCACATAGAGTTCAGTTTCCTTTCAAACTTTTTTTTGTATTTAAAAAAAAGTAGTTCATCTTCATTTAATTTTAATCTTATTTCTCAATTTTTTTTGTTTTCTTTCTGCCTCATAATAAGATTCACACAGTATGAAGTTCTGAGACAATACACACACAAAAATGGGTTGTTTTTGTTTATAAGCCAACAGTTCCTAAAGAAAAACACTTATACTACAACCAACACCTAATAGATCTACCCCACCCACCCTTTTATTACTGCCACCCAGAATACACACACCCATTTACCTCAAACACCCATCCCTCTTCCCAAACTAAAAAAAGACAACAAACAACCAGACAAACAAACAAAACAAAAAAACCCAACAAACACTCACAAAAACTAAAACCCCTGCACCCTGAAATGAGGACAAAAGTTGCAAGTGAATTGCTAATATGCAAAGTCAATGGTAAGGAGTATTAAGGGTCGAAACATTCAGTCATCATTCTTCAAATTGTTTTGTAAATCACTGATTATCCTGACTGTTGGAACTGAAAATCATTTCTAAGCAAACAAACTTCCTCAGTGATGAAGGTGACATCAAACAACAACAACAACAACAACAACAACAATCCTATAGTCAATCCTCTACAGCTATGAACAAAAGACAAACAATATAACTGATATCCTTGATTGACTACAGCCAAACTACACACAGAAGCCAAAACAAGAAATAAGATAAAGCCCTATGACTGACATGAGAACCATTTACCTTATTATAAACAATTTAAGAACATAACTATCACGGCTACCTTCTTCTGGACAAGCTAAAAAAATCATTTAAAAAACCCCACCTCAACATACATAACAAAAATGCTATACCACACATAATCATGGAGGACTGAAAAACGCTGGTGTCATGTGCACCACATACTCAAGCCAGGGGCATGGCAGCAAGTCCCCTTCATTAATCCATCATCGTAATTAACTCTGGGGGGTTAAAGATTCTAGACTGGCGATGATGATCGTTTGATCTTGTTTTGTTGTTTCTCCTCTGGGTTAGGGTCTGACAACAAAAAATAATGAACTGTTCTCTGGTTTGCTTCCTCACTGAAGAGCGTCAGTGTAACAGGCATGAAGAAACTTAGATGTTGTAACCTCCTCGAGCACAGTGGCCTGTTACAATAGTATCATCACTTAACAATTATAAACACAGGATACTTGAACAAATTCTTTTGTATCTTATCTTAGAGCCGGTTTCTTTAGTCAAAATCGGTTTCTTTATTCAAAATCTTCGTAGTTTTTAAGCATCCATTTTGCAACCTCAACTGGGGTTTAGAGAAATGATTTACAGCAGAGAATATCACCATTTGATCAAGAACAGAAAGAAACCCACAACTTTTCCTTCACGTTTTTATTTATACTTATGTACATCCCTGGTCCTTTCTGTGAAAAATCACATGGAAAATAAAAAGAGTGTTCTACTTTTACGGATCTCCCGGGGAAGTAAAAAGATGTGATTGACCAAACAGCCCCAAGTGATTTTGGTTTTGTTTGTGAAATGTGGATTCTGCACACTGATCTGGTGACCAGTACCAAACACAAAGCAATAAATAAAAAGATATGGCACATGTATTTATTTGTCTTTAGTTTTAGGAGAGTTTATTTTTGCTCATGCAAGTATCATATGGGCCGACTGGCAAGCGATCAAAATAGGAGTATGTTATTAAAATGAGGGGAGAAATGGGAGTGGGGGACGGGGGGTGGGGGTGGGGATGGAAGTGGGGGTTATCCAGAGAAACATCTATACACACGCAGACATACAAGTGTACCACTTGCATTTTCCCCCCCCCCCCCTCCCAAGAATGTGTCTAAATTCAAACTGAGAAAACTGATAATTTCTTCTTCAGCAGCAGAACAAACCAGACTCTGATTTGAATTAAATTTCATACAACCAAAGTTGGACACAGCCTGTGTGCTGTATGTGTGGTGCTTGCAAATGCATGCAGAAGTGAACCAAGGGAAACGCTTGCATGCCTCCATATCTGCAAATCCTACTGTGCATAATAATTCACCTCTGTGGACTTGGGAGAAAAAAGGGGAAGGGGAGGGGCGCGTTTCTTTCCAAAAGGCATTTTCGTTGCAATGGAAATTTAGATTATCTTTTTTTCAAAAAACAAAAACATAAAAGAGGACACAATATTATGGCAACGCGATTCATAATAAGAAAAAAGCCAAACAAATCGTTTTCCTTTGAACTATCGGCCATTTGAGCTGGGTAAACATTGACTATAGTGAAGGGAAGAATGGCACCAAGCAAACACAGGCAACTAAAATTAATGGGCAGGGTTATGGCACTTCAGGCAAGTTAAGTACTATCGACATCCATGTCAAGTTGATAGGCAAGGTCCACACCAGGCAAGGAATCGGTATCAAAAGGTCAGTAATGGATAGTGGTGTATAAGCCATTGAAAGGGGAGTTGATAATTTTCTGGGATTTTCGAACAGCTTGGGTTTTTGTTCTACCTATCAGCCATGCTGAATAGCTTCAGCTGACTAAAAGAAGTTGTTGACCTGGAACAGGACACTTTATTCCCTTTTTCAGACTTGGGTTGCTGTCCCTTTTGGAGATGACTTCACACATAAAGGTGTTCTGTCTTCCTCCAAATTGCATTTTTGAATTTTCTGCACAAAACCAAGAGATGAATAATGGCAAACAAAACTAGAGAAGCGATTTCAGGCATGCATGTCTTTTAGTTGGGGGTGCTTGGGCACTAAAAACAAGTCTAACAAACTGAAATCCCTACAACGCCCAAGGTACAGGATATACAGCACAAACAAAATACTCCTTCGGCCACTGACAACACCATAATTATGAATGCACGTTGTACACAAACTCATGAACAGCATAAAAAAGGAGATACGGCAATAAAAGGCAAAAATGTTTTGAACATGTCTTCCAAATCCTTAAAAAATGCAAATGGCACATTATGTCAATTGGTAAACATTCTTTCTAATCTACTGCTGGATATTTAACAAGAGTTAAGAAAAAAAGGAAACAAACAATCAACGTTTGAGGCAAAGGATACATGGGTTCAGAGCAGGATTATGTACAAAGGAAAATACTCACACAGAATAAGAAGAGTCTATGTACACACTGAAACAGTTCATGCACTCTCCACCAACCAAAGAACAGCAAACGTCTGTAATCAATATGTAAAAAAGTAATCTCACCAGAGCAGGCCTTGCCTGTTCCGTTACACAATTGATACCAGTTCAACACAGGACAAAAAGTGTGAGGCACTATGGCACTATAAAGGTAAAGGTTGTTGTACAAACTCTAGAAAAAACAAAAACCATCGTCATGAGCACCAAAATACATACTATACACAAACAGATAGGGGATAGATACCAAGTTCGTTCAATCTTAGGAATATAATCATTTCATCATCTAGTTCAAGTTGTTTCACTAAGCAGCACTGCCTAAGCCATTTCAGGGTAGGGGCAAAGTGAAAAAGATTTCGGGGGGGGGGGGGGGGGGGTATCATTACATAAGAGCTTGTATTTCTAATATTCTAAGACTGGAAACAAATGAACAGAATTTCCCACAATTTGCAGTTGTGTACATACACACCCAAAATCAAACCACTGCTCTACAGGCGTTTCAGTATCGTTCTCAAAAGTCATCATTAATGCTTCTAAACGGATGTATGAATTGCCCTCTGTCATCTTTAGAATGACTAAACATAGACTGCCATTCTGTGGTTATGCAAAAGGAATCAGAATATTGTACACATCTAAAGGACTAGAACTGACAAGCTTTACTAAAATTTTAAAGAAAAATAATCAGGTTTGTATGATGACAAACGTCACTATTTCATAAATCAACTAAAGTATTTCATAAATCAACTAAAGGCAAAATCCGTTTTTTTGCCCAACTGATGAGCAAAACCATTAAAACCAACAAGCCCTGTTTACCTCCCTCCTCCATTTTCAATAGGCCAAACATTGTTTTGAAATAACAGTTTTATGCTGTTTACAATCCATGAGGCAAGATGTAGTCAGACACTAGATTGTTTTCCAGTGTGTGCTGGCATAAATTTTAAAAAAATGTTTTAAGGCTTCTGTCACTGTCCAAAGCCCTTTCAGAAACAAAAGAAACTAGTCTTTCTAAGAAATTCTCTGCTTTATTCTTAACAGAAACAAGACAGCAGGCTACCTGTACGAGTAACAACACTTCTATAGTTTACCCCCAACTCCAGAATGCAAAAGCAAAAACAGAATGTAAATCTTGAGTATTGTAAAAATGGACAACACACTACAACTCACTGTCTAGAAGTGACTACTATGCACAGGTACACACACTGATTACCACTGACAAAACATGGTACTGTAGATTTCACATCAGGTTAGTTACTGTCCCCAGCACAAGTGCCATTCCATCTTCACTTGGATAATCAGCAAAGCATGCTAGAATGGCAACAAGAGTACACCAGTTTTCAGAATGAATATTTCATTAGAATTGTGAGGCATATCGGCTGGAATTAAGACCACTGAATCCGTTTTCAATTATATATGTTATTTTTTCATTGGAAAAATGAAGCACATTGGCTGGCATTAGGCCACTGGCTTGTGGGATATTCACCATCTTTTGTTTTGGTTATGTCACAAGTTTTCTCCTTCAGTCAATGATTTCATTTTTCACACAGTTGCATGATCTGAAAGTGCACTATTGGCAAGACTCTCTTAGTAGCAATGATCATCACAATTTTACAACACTGACACACGTGCAGGTGTGTGTGTGTGTGTGTGTGTGTGTGTGTGTGTGTGTGTGTGTGTGTGTGTGTGTGTGTGTGTGTGTGTTTACCTGGCATATTCACAGATTTTATTTTACTGGGTTCTTTCCAATAAAACTACTTTTATCCACACAATTATGTGAGAAAGTAAAATTTTGGAGCAGCCATCTAAACAAGAGCACGAGTATACAATCTCTTGGAAAAATAATCTGATCCTTAACAAGCAACAACAACAACAATGATAAAATGCTTTTCACTGTGTACAATAACAAAGCTTGCTCTCCATGTGGGGAACAAAGATATTCACACCTGGTGGCACTTTATAAGAAACAAATTCAGGGACATGGCAAGAAAAGAAAAATAATAGGCAGAGAGAAATGATGGATCTTAGAAACTATAAAATGACTTCTTTTTCTTGTTATAACTTTCCATTTTCAGAATGTCAAATTTTCAAGTGAAGTTACATAGTTTTTAATTTGCCCTTGTTCGCATATGTATCCACTTACTCACACCCAAGGCAAGGGTAAAGATTTTCTGCTTGTACTTCTGCTGTTCAAATCTTAAATCATTGAAACCACTTGTCACCATGCTGACTTTTGTGGGATCGACTGTATTAAGAAGTGTAGGTCTATATAATAATGTTATGAACCACCAAGAACATATCTTACAAACTGAACATCTTCCACTACGATATGGCAGAATATGGCACACAAAAAACATTGAACTATCATCAGCTATGCAGATATATATTATATGCTGTAATACAAACGTCTTTCTTGAAAATAGAAGTTCGCAAGCATTGTTACATAATACACACATACAAACACACACACCAATATTATATAATAATAATAACAACAGTTCTCTAGAGAGTGAGGAAGAAGTCTGAAGTCGAGTAAGGGCACTGAATAATTTGCACCAGCTGTTTGCTGCAAGTCTGTACACCACAGATCTGGTGACACATAAGTCACATGAACAGTGCACACACACATACATACACACCACGCACCTACACACATGTGCATACACACACACACACACACACACACACACACACACACACACACACACACACACACACACACACACACACACACTGAACTACTGGGTGTTCATGCTTCTTGTCCCATCATCAGTCACAAAGGGGCGATTCACTTGCGATGATGTACAAAATTATGTACAGAAAAATCTCCTGAAGTAATATCATCAGATGAAAAGAAAGAAGTCTTCATCCACAACCTGTTTCATAATTATATAGCTTCCAGTTCGACCATGTAACACTTGGTGTATTCCAATATGAAAATACTCAGATGTAGACAGGGTTGTTCATGTTTTGTTAACCCCCAAAAAGATGCTACAACAATATGCTGTCCAGGAAGAAAGCAACAAATCTACTTCAGTAAAGAAAATAATGTATGGTTACATACATAAGGAGATGATGAAAGTAAGGTAAGATGTCATTATGATGCATTATATAAAATCACACAGGCTCGTTTCTCTTGACAATTATAATTTTTCTACTACAAGTAGACTTAACATTGTGTTGCACGGTTATTTCTCTTTAATGTGATGTTGGTAAGTGGCCAACTGAAAATGTCGTCCCACTACTCTCTAAAGTTGATGCTGGGAACACAACCTGAACCTCATGGTTTCTGGTGACGATATTTCACAAGGATAGACATCTCAGTCAGGTTTGTTGGTGGTGGTGTTTTTTCCAACAATGCACTGAGTTGCTTGACAATCACAACAGTGCACATACGATTTTTAGATTGCAATTTTCAAGCTCCTTTACAGGATATCCAGTCATCACAATGAATGAGATGATACCAAACTTTTAACCTGCATACACTCCTTTTTCACACGATTATGCTTCTTTTCAAAACGCGTGTGTCGATGCCCACAGAGGCTAAACACGGATGGATGACAAACACGTCTTCAAGGCCTACAGAGGTTCAGTCAAGCCTGGTCAGGCTGGACCTCCATCTCCTCCGGGCCGCTGGACTCTTTGCCTGGGGACTCCTGGGCAGCTGGGACTGGTCACCGCCGCGGCCGGCTGACCTGGAGAGGCGTCGTCCTCCTGGCGCTGTCCTGCGCGGCCGAGGTCTTGCTGTCGGGCCCCTGGCGCTGCAGCTGGGCGGAAAGCGTGGGCATGCTGGGGGCCGGGGAGCTCTGACTGCCCCCGCTGTCCTGGTCCATGCCCCCCTTCCCGCCCTCCCCGTCCTCCCCTTTCTCCGGCGAGGCCAGGACGCGCGTGTTGCGGTTCTCCACGCACTTGCGCATGTGCTTCTCCAGCGTGCTGGGCACCGAGAAGGGCATGTCGCAGAACCGGCAGCGAAACACGTCCTTGCCCACGCGCCCGTGGGTCTTCATGTGGCGGGTCAGCTTGGAGGACTGGGCGCAGGCGTAGGTGCACAGCTCGCACTTGTAGGGCTTCTCCCCGGTGTGAGAGCGGCGGTGCACCGTCAGGTTGCTGCAGTTCTTGAACACCTTGCCGCAAAACTCGCACGTGTCGTTGCGGCCCCCGCTCTTGCGCGTGACGGGGGAGTTGGCGGTGCTGGCGGCCAGGAGGGAGGCCCCCGACACGGGCTTGGCCACCGAGGTCAGGCTGACCGAGCTGGCGGAGGGCACCTTCAAGGCACTGTCGCTCACCGCCAAAACACCCAGCACGGCCGTGCCCGAGCTGCCCGTCTGCTTGTCGCTGCTGCTGCCGCTGCCGCCCTCTGCAGTCTGCAGGGTGAAGGTAGGGGGGGAAGCCGGGGAAGAAGGTGCGGAAAGGTGGAGGAGGAGCAGTCTGCAGGCAGACAGCGGGTGAAGGAGGAGGGGCTGAACACACCTGAAGGCAGACCCGTCTCCTGGGAATTCGTGTCCGCCGATTCGTCTTTCACCGACTTGGCACTGGCGGTCTGTCCGTTGGCTGGGCGCTTGGAGTCACTCGCTCTCCCCGTTCTCTTTGCAGCTCAGGTCTTGCACTCCTGCCTCTTTGCCAATGTTCTCTTCAAGGGCCGCCTGGAAAGCTTCGTTGTAAGACTGAATACAGTTGAGGCCGGAGTTTTTCATCACCTCGCTGATGAGGCTGGCCGAGGCACTGCGTTGTTTGGTAGGGGTGGCCGCTTGTTCCGCGTCCGGGGTGTCGGCCTGGCTGTTGGAGCACACGTCGGAGCGCCCGTTGCTCTCTGCAGTCAGCGGTTGAAGCTGTTGTCGCAGCCTTTGTCCAGCTCGCTGTCGTAGTCCCCGTCTGTGAAGTCTTCCTCCATGTCTTCCTCCTCGTCCTCGTCGTCCTCTTCCACGTCCACATCCTCCTCGTCGTCCATGTCGGAGGCGTCGTCCAGCTTGTGGCGCGTGCTGTCCGGGGAGCTGCTGGTGGAGTGGGTGCTGCCGTCTGAAGACACGGTGGCGGTGGAGGACGTCAGGGAGCCGTTGCGAGCGCCGTTGGAGTGGGTCTTCATGTGGCGCCGCAGCTTGCTCTGCTGGCTGCAGGCATGCGGGCACAGCGGGCACTGGAACGGCTTCTCTCCCGTGTGCGACCGCCGGTGGACGATCAGGTTGCTCTGGAAGCGGAACTTCTTCTGGCAGAACTCGCACGTCTTCAGTTTGCCGGGAAGGTGCATGGAGACTGCCGAGGAAAGCTTGGAGATGGGGGAACAGTCGTTCTTCTCTTTCGCCGCCGTCACCTTCTCTTTTCTCTTATCGTCCTTCACAACCTTCACCTCCCCTCCTTGTCCTACTGTGCCGCTACCACCACTACTAGAGCTGCTGCTAGTGCTGCTGCTCGTGCTGTCCCTGCCGGCGCGCGCCGCTGTCCTGGGCATTGGGCTGCAGGGGCTTGAGGACGGGCGGGGTGAAGGAGGCGCTGGTCTGGGGGGAGATGAGTGTGGCGGCCAGGGTGGGGTTGGCCAGTTCCTTCAGGCGCTGGGAGTACGTCTGCTGGGAATCCAAGGGCCGCGTGCGGTCAAAGGCGGCGTGAGCGATGGGCGACTCCACGGCTGCCCGGGAGATGGTGACCCCTACAGTGCCCAGCAGTTGAGGCTGTAGACGGTACTGCTCCAGAACGTCCACGGGTATGTGCAGCTCCGAGGTCCGGGTGAAAGGGGCGGGGAGGCGGAAAAAAGGATTCAGCACCCCGGGGAAGGTGGCTGTGGGGCCGGTACCTGCCGTAGCTGTGGGCAGGGTTGGGCGTTCCGCTTTGTGGTGCGGGGAGGCGGAGGTGACTTCGGGTGTGCGCTGATGGGCCGGTAAGGCCTGGGGGACGGGGCGGGTGTGGGCAGGCTGCGGGGTGGCGAGGAAAGCCGTCTGGGTGGTAGCGGCGGTGCCTGCAGCAGGGGTGCCCGTGTTGTAGATCCTCATGCCGTGTTCCTTCTGAGCGTGCTGCAGCAACCCCCAGGCCGACCCCACCGTCAGTCCACACGTCTCGCACACGAACCGGCTTGGCTCTGCAATCAGGACACCAAAGTGGCTTCTGTTCAAAGGCTGTTCGTCTGTCCATGCATGCGTTTACTAAGCATCTTTACAGTCAGGTCAAAGTCAAGTCAGTCAACCCACGCAACTGTGTGCTGATAAGTCAGTGTGTGCTATTAATCATTCCCTCCCAAAAAAAAACCCGAACAAAACCCCCAACTATCAATCATTAGATGCCATGAAAAAGAAAAAAACAAAAAACAGAACAACAACAATAAAAAGAAAATAAAAAGAAAGAAGACCACCTTTAACGAAATAAGAACACAAGTGAATATGGCAAGTTATTTGTTTTCCCGCAAAAC
>CM060324.1:22185015-22205015 GCA_030674155.1 Stramonita haemastoma | reverse complement strand
TGTGGTCACATATTTACTCTGCTGATTAGATGATGAAAATGTGTACAATGTATGGAACTCTGTGCTCTTAGTGATACCATCAACAAAACGAACTCTGCTTGTTTTTTTTGCGTGTAGGAAAACATCCCTTTAGAAATGAAGGGTTTGGGTAGCAACTGTTTTTCTCTTGTTACCTATTAAAGTACAGTACAGCATTCTCAGAGCTTGCTTTGAGGGAAGGGGGGAGAATAAGACTTGCTCCCCAAAGGAATGCACATTGCCATTGCCTTGCACCAGACATATTTCTCCCCTCCCCCCTTTTTATGTCGATGGAATACTCTGCCTACAAAAATGGCTTTTCAACGAAATTTGTTACCAAATACAACTCTACCGTGACGTGAGATATTTATTATCGCTAGGATTATCTTACATTCTTCAGCACATTATGTATTCAGTGGCAGCGCACAGTACCTTGGATTATCGTTTTATCCATACGACTGGGATTAGTTAGTACCCCTGCCACTGCTCAATGGATTTGGTGAGCTGCCATATAACAATGTGATTTCATTATTTAGATTCAGGTTATCAACCATTCTTTGCCGATTGAAACAGGACGAGTCAACGGCATTCAGCGCGAAATCGTCTTTGTAAACAATGTAGCATGAAAACAATAGGAGATGAGTTTCACTTCATAATGGAATGTCCAAAGTTTTCTGAGCTTCGGAAGAATGTCCTACCTCTTGAATTATTGTATCCAAGATCCATGTTCACATTTTGAAATTTGTTCTCTTCTGATAAAAATATCATATTTAAAACTTAGCAAATTCATAGTTAAGAGTAAAGTTGCATGACATTAATGAAAAGGTTGACTATATTTTTTATTTCTGTGAAATTCTGTGTATGAACGTATTCTATTAATACAAATTATTCATGTTACAGTTGATTTTGTTTTCTGAAATCCTGTAAGCCCCAAGAGGGGTCAAAGGCGAATTAAATCTTAAATCTTGAATCTTGTGTGTGTGTTGGGGGTCGGCTTCAGATGATGTTTCTACCCACAGACTTCTCGCCTCCTCCTAAAACAACCCGCGCTACACTCTCGACGAAGGCAGGCATCCCTATTTATACCTTTAGACGCGCAAAACCTCCCATAGTAGCCAGGCAGCCCCCACTGCCATGTTACGTGATGTGGATAACATCAGAGAGAAAGGAAGGTGGCCTGACTTTAGGAACGGAGGGAGAAGAAGGGGGGGGGAGGGGGGAGGAAGCTGGAAGAGAAAGGGGGGCTGAGGGGTGGGAGGGGGAGGGGGGGGGGGGGGGGGGGGGTAGAAACGCAGGATGGGGTCAGAGGAGGTCAAGACTCAGCGTGCACAGCCACCTTCCTGCCCCCTTTCCTTCCCCCCTCCCTCTCCTCCTAACTCCCCCCCCCTCTCCTACCTTTACCAGGTGCCAGACTGGCAATGAAGGGGATGCCGTGTGAACGGTCTAGGGGTCTGGTCTGTCTGGAAGATGGCCTCTTCCTTCACTACTCCTTGTATTGCTGTGGGGAAAGAAGCCACGCTGAGAGGTATAAGGCCTAGAGGGAGGGAGAGAGGGCGATGCGGCCAGGATGCATACATAGCAGGGCGGATCATCGTATGGGACCCACGTGTTTTGCTGTGATGTGTGGGATATGGGGTTGGGATGTGTGGAGTGGGTGGAGTAGGGGATGATGTGTGTGTGTGTGTGTGTGTGTGTGTGTGTGTGTGTGTGTGTGTGTGTGTGTGTGTGTGTGTGTGCGTGTGTGTGCGTGTGTCTGTGTGTGTGAGAGTGATGTGTGTGAGGGAGGGGTGGGGAATAATGCATGCGTGTGTGTGTGTGTGTGTGTGTTTTGAGTGTGTGAGTGTGTGTGTGTGTGTGTGCGCGCGCGCGCGCGTGTGTGTATGTGTGTGTGTGTTTGAGTGTGAGTGTGAGTGTGTGTGTGTTTGCGCTCGCACGTGTGTGTATGTGAACAGATAATATTCTAAAATCACAATCACTCCACGACAGGACATTAAAACATCACATCATGGAATACTACACAACCACATTTGGCACATCTACGTATGTTTTGTCTACAACATAGCCATAATCATATGTTGTTGTTTTTTCCGTTGTTGTTTTGTTCCTCGGCTAAAGCTCTAGTTTCAACAAAGGTACAATTTTTTCGAATGCAACCGTTTTTATCCACCATTAAGGTAGCTGCTTCCAGATCTAATTGAGGGTAATTCATGAACTTTCAATACGTTCAGAGAAAAAAAGTAAGCCACCGATCAGCATACAGCCAAATTTGGCAAATATTTGTCAAAACATTCAATGAACACTTTTTTCGTAAGGAGGCCAGCAAACGTTTTCATTTATGTGACGAAAATTTATCTTGAACAAAGCAGAATTAATGGGGTGAAGGAGGGGTTAAAGAAAAACAACAATAATATTAAAAGAAAAAGCAATTATTCTGCCAAATTATTAAATTTCCTAGCATGAATTGTGAAACCCACAACACACAACAACAATCTTTACCCGTTTTTTGTTCTTGTTCTTTTAAGCTGGGACAACATTTGACTGTCATTCTCGATATGTTTCTCTACTCTATTCCTGTTCGCCTGCTATAAAGGTTAAAAGAAAAAGAAAAAGAAAAATTCTCACTAACCATTAGTGACACGATGCACCCAAATCATAACTAACTGTCGCAGACGACATCTAAACCCAATTGAAAGGTCAGGGACGAAAAAAAGACAAGAAAAAAAAAAGCAAGGGGAGTAAGTCAATTCAACCGGTTGACGTCACGTAACAAAAACAAAAACAAAAAACCCAAAACACTTGACCTTTGCTTAAAAAAACAACAAACGTGAAGGTAACATCGAAGATGGGAAAGGAACAGAAAGACTCAGAAAATGTAGTACAAATTATTTACATAGAAAATAAAAGGGATAAGGATTTTTAACTGGGTTAAAGAGGATAGCGTGTCTGAATTAGCCACTACAACAACACCGTCCCTGAACTATCAAATTACCAGTGTGCATGTTGTATTCTATTTTTACCAGGCCAGAAGACCTCAATTTGGCGGTTTGCCTCCCCCTCTCCCTTTTCTTCTTTTTTTTTTCTTTGCGTGTTCTTCCCCCGATTATATGTGCCAATGTGCTAGAATGTAATCTGATAGTGATCTTCTTCAAAGAAAAGAAATACCAAGAACTTATTTTTTTTTCCGAAAAGAAACTGTCATCGCTCAATTCTTCATTCTGTGCTCGTATCTTCCTAGCAAGTGCTTTTCTTTGCTGTTGTTGTTATCTTGTTTGTTTGAGGTTTTTTTTTTTAGGTTTATCTTTGTTGTTTTCTTTTTCTAACACGGTGGCTGCAAAGGTGCACATCCTGCTAAGGAGTTGCTGAGCTTGACACCGTTGATGTATGTGCATATGTGTGTGTGTGTGTGCCTGTGTGTGTGTGCCGCGCGCACGTGTGTGTGTGTACCTGTGCGTGCGTGCGTGCGTGCGTGCGTGTGTGTGTGTGTGTGTGTGTGTGTGTGTGTGTGTGTGTGTGTGTGTGTGTGTGTGTGGACAGAGAGACAAGAGAGAGAGAGAGAGAGAGAGAGAGAGAGAGAGAGAGAGAGAGAGAGAGAGAGTGTGTGTGTGTGTGTGTGTGGTGTGCGTGCGTGCGTGCGTGCGTGCGTGCGTGCGTGCGTGCGTGTGTGTGTGCATATGTGTGTGTGTTCCTGGCTTCTTTGTTTTGTTTAGAAAAAACAAAACAATTATCAACTGGTGCTATGCAGGCTGGTTTGTAAACATTTCAAGTAAATAAAGCAAACAAAAAAGGTATGAAAAGAACAGGATTTTACTATACGCGTGAATCATATCAGGTATTTGCAGAGACCTATGCCTTGGCACCCAACTGACATAACAGGAAGGATTTGATGGACAACTCGAAGTGATGTTCTGATGACTTCCTGCAGAGTGCGAAGAAGAAGAAGAAGAAGAAGAAGAAGAAGAAGAAGAAGAAGAAGAAGAAGAAGAAGAAGAAGAAGAAATAAAACAACAGCAACAACAGGAAAATTATGATGGTGATGGTGGTGATGATGATGATGGTGATAATGATGATGATGACGAAGACGACGACGATGAAAACCAAGAAAAAGAGGAGCAAGCAGACACGAGAAACACCATCAGGACAAAGACTGCTGTCATGCCTGTGCTTGTCGAGATCCTTATGTGCTCATCTATTCATTCATTCATTTAATCAATCATTGATCTTTCTCACTCACTCCCTCACTCACTCACCTTCACTCACTCACTCCTTCACTCACTCACTCACTCCCACTCCCCCCCTCCCTCCTTCACTCCCTCCCTCCCTCCCTCGCACACTCCCTCCTTCCCTCCCTCACTCACTCACACACTCCCTCCCCCTCTTTCACTCACTCCCTCACCCACTCCCTCCTTCACTCCCTCACTCCCACTCCCTCATTCCCTCCCACTCACTCACTCCCTCCTTCACTCCCTCACCCACTCACTCCCACTCCCTCATTCCCTCCCACTCACTCACCCACTCCCTTCCTCCTTCACTCCCTCACTCACACACTCCCTCACTCACAACACCTACCGGAATGAGTCGTGTTGGCCTCAGCGTCCGTCACCTGACGAGGCCGAAGCGGTTTCCTTATCTTCTCCTTCTCCCCCACGTCCTTCCCCCCACCACCTTTACCCTTCCCCCCCTCCTCCACCCCCTCCATTTTCCGCCCTCCTGGAGTTGTCTGGGAGAGGTCGGTAGGTCTCTCCTCCTCCTCATCATCATCTTCGTCGTCGTTGTCGTTGTCGTCGTCGTCATGGTGGTGGTGGTTATGGTGGTTGAGGGCGAGGTTTTCCTTGCTGCAGCTGTGGTTCTTGTGCTTGATGAAGTGCACGATGTCCCGCAGAGCGAAGGATGTTTGGCAGTGTCCGCACACCAGTAGGTCGTTCTCCGCCTCCACTGCAACACACACATACAAAGACATGATTATCGATGCAAGCAAGCACGCAAGTAAACGCATAAATACATAAGCACAAGCACACACAACACACACACACACACACACACACACACACACACACACACACACACACACACACACACACACACACACACAGAACATCTTGCGTAGACGTTAAATCCTGTTCCGCTTTGCGTAAGAGTAGGCCATCGTGTGCCGGTGGGAACAGATGACAAGATTTACAAAACTGCATACACACGGGGACTGGATGTAAAAAAAAAGCACATGATTGCTTATTCCATTATCCTCGATATAAAAGAATAAATAAATAATAAATAAACACACACACACATACACACACACTATACAAATACTTTTCTTTTTACTATCTAAGGAAAAGATATTTACATTTATATACATGGATATCTTTGTGTCTGGCTGATGTCTGTGTATGTGTGTCTATCGGTGTGTCTGTCTGTCGGTGTGTCTGACTGTCTGTGTCTGTCTGTCTGTCTGTCTGTCTGTCTGTCTGTCTGTCTGTCTGTCTGTCTGTCTTCGTCTGTCTGTCTGTCTGTCCTCTCTCTCTCTCTCTCTCTCTCTCCTCTCTCTCTCTCCTCTCTCTCTCTCTCTCTCTCTCTCTCTCTCTCTCTCTCTCACGCACACACACATGCCCCCCTTCCACACACACACACACACACACACACACACACACACACACACACACACACACACACACAGTGCCAGCAGCAGATGAAAAGTCAAAGCTTAATTGGAAAAGAAAATTTACAGACGCTATGATACTAAAATGTAATGACATGAAACATAAAATGAAATTTAGAAAAAAAAATCCATTGAAATTTTACACCGACAGCCTGCCTAGTAATGCATCAGCAAGGGGGAAAAAAACGTTGTTTGTTTTTCTTGAGTACTGTGTTGTGTAGAAATGATAATAAAAATAATTATGGCAGCCATAAAGAAAAAAACCTTTATTAGTAAAAAAACAACAACCCTGGATTCAATCGATTTAAGAAATTGGAACACCCCCTTTGTCTGTCTGTCTGTCTGTCTGTCTGTCTGTCTGTCTGTCTGTCTGTCTGTCGTCTGTCTGTCTGTCTCTGACGGCAGAAGAGAGGCAGATAAGAGATGTGGGTATGTAATCATTGCCTGCCTACCTGCCTCTCTGTCTGCTGTCTGTCTGTCTGTCTGTCTGTCTGTCTCTCTCTCTCTGTCTGTCTGTCTCTCTCTCTCTCTCTCTCTCTCTCTCTCTCTCTCTCTCTCTCTCTCTCTCTTGTTTCTTCAAAACGCATTTTCTTGCTTAATACTTGTAAGTACTTTTTTATCTCCCTTTTTCCGTTCTTTGGCTAAAATTTGGAGGTTCACCAATGGGAAGGAAGATGTTTGCATATGTGACCCCTCCCCCCCCCCCCCCCCCCCCCCCCCCCCCCCCCCGCGCTCCCGCCACAACCACTGCCATTAAGGTAGCCGTATTCTGACTTCGGAGATGTCAGTTATTAATATTTGCGTGCTTGTTAGTAATTGTGTTCACTATTTATTTTCATGCAGTATTATAGGTCATTTTTCTGCTCTGCTCTGCTCTGTCTCTGTCTCTCGCTCTGTCTCTCTGTCTCTGTCTCTCTCTGTCTCTCTCTGTCTCTCTGTCTCTCTCTCTCTCTCTCTCTCTCTCTCTCTCTCTCTCTCTCTCTCTCTCTCCACAGACATACAGACAGATTTATCGAAATGGAGGATGATAGAAAGAGACAGACAAGACAGACAAACACCAGCAGACAAACATCCATCTTCCTCTACACACAATACAAACCAATAACAATAAATAAAAAAAAAACTTCAAACATAATAATTAATAATCTAGCCCAACTTTTAGGTTAAGCCAAACAAGAAAAAATAAACATCAACCCCCCCCCCTCCCCACCCCACCCCACCCCCAAACACAACCACACAAAAAACTCTCAAACCAAAAACCTATCAACTTACAAAAAGGGGTCTATGTGTATGCATACCACCTGCTGTGTAACTGCCCGTACAAAATAATGCGACTTGAGAATCTCTCTTCCCTAACGACAACCTATCAAGTACAAAATAAGCATACGGTTTCGGCCGGCAGTCTCTGGCTACAGTAGTAGCCTAGTATAGTGGTATATGAGAGTCCAGCCAACCTCCCTCCCTCCCTCCCTCTCTCTCTTACTCGCCAATATTGCCGACCTCAGCATACAAGTGCCCCCTCATCTCCCCCCCCCCCCATTAACTCTCTCTCTCTCTCTCTCTCTCTCTCTCTCTCTCTCTCTCTCTCTCTCTCCCCTCTCTCTCTCTCTTCTCCCCAACCCCCAGCGACCCCCGTCACGTCTCGCCACGCCACTCTAACGGCCTGTATGCAAGCTTTTTTTGCGTGTTTTTTTTTTTTTTTTGGTAGCCAAGACAGAGAGGGGGAGGGGAGGGGGGGGGGGGGCAAGAGTAAGAGAGTAGAGTAGACTTGCAGAAGAAGGATGGAGGGTGGGGGTGGAGGTTTAGGAGAGGGGGAGGGGAAGAGAGGAAAGGTCGGTTCGACGAGAGGAGGAGAAGGCAATGACCAGATAAAAGTCAAGGCCGCGATAGCCATACAAGATGGCAGGGTTTCCTGTTTACAGCAATCCTGCACCCCCCCCCCCCACCACCACCACCACCACCACTACCACCAACCAATTCCTTTCGTCGTCCATTTCCAACCCCTATACCTCATCTGACCCCCCTCCCCCTCCCCTGTCTCCTCCTTCTCCCCCCCCCTTTCCAGTCCCTGGCTGGCATTGCCTCTCTCTCCCTACCTCTCTCTCCCGAGGCTTTATCTTATCCTGTACGGGTAACAAAGCGTATACAGGCTCCGCTGGACCTTCCCCTCCCTACTCCCCCTGTACTATACCACAACGTTTGACAGTGCAGCATCTAGCAGTAATTATCCATCACCTCCAAGGTTCCAGAACCATCCCCCCCCCTCCCATCCCATTCCACCCACCCAACAGGCTCCCCCTCCCCCTTCCCTCCTCCCCATTTCCATTGCATCTTGGGTCATCTCTTTCCCCCCTCCTCCCTCCTCCCCCTCTCATCCCTATCGTGTAATTGCCGAGTATGGCCAGACCAGTTCCGTTAGTTACGTGTTGTTATGTAGTGGTATGTATGGTGGGAGCTTGCTTCCTTTCTCAGGAGAGGCTGTTATGTTGTGAAGGACGGACTGTGGAGTTGGATTTCTTTAGTGCATGGGCTAGCTCTATTTCGGTCAGTCTGAAAAAAGTCCTTTCCGTTAGTCATCAAGTACCATAAAATCTTAAGTCTCGTGGCTCGTGGCCAACATAATAACATTATACGGCGAAGATGTGAAGTTACCAGCAATATCTATCTATCCCTGAGTCTGGCGACCGTGAGGGTGCCCCTGAAGACTTGGCAACCAGTTCTTCAGGGGTGACCCCATGGTCTTTCACGGTCTTCAGCAATTTTTTTTGGTTTAAGTCTGGATAATCTCTTTTAACCGAGCTTCACCAAGACACGATGTGCATTAATTTTTTCCCCTTTCTTCTGTGTTTGTCAGATGGAGAGCTCTCCATCTGCCTTTGTCGCAGAGACTGACCCTCATTTTTTTTATACCACTTTCTGTCATAGCAAATTTCTGTGTGAAATTCGGGCTGTTCTCGTTGGGGGGGGGGGGGGGGGGGGGAGAGAGAGAGAGAGAGCGCGCAGCCACAAGTGCAGCGCCACCCATTATTTTTTTTTCTTTTTCCTGTCTGCAACGGTATTTGTTTAAGAGTGGCATTTTTCTCTAGAATTTTGCCAGGGACAGCCCTCTTGCCGTGGGCTCTTTTACGTGCGCGACATAATAATGTGTAACACACGGACCGGTTTATCGGTTTATCATCTCATCCGAAAGACTAGCACCCAGACCACCACTCTTAGTCTTACGGACGGGAGAAAAGTTTGGGGCCTAAACTGGATTCGAACCACCGAACACTCCGACCCGGACTTTTCGCTTTCTAGGCAGAGGTGTTACCTCTATCCGATCCATGTCTATCTGATGAAGGCAAAACAAACCAAAAAAAGAAAAGAGAAAAGACAGCAGCAGTGTGCGTTCTCTATACTAACTGGGTAGGGCGCGTAGTGCGAGGTCTTCTCCTGTGCTCGTTACTCTACAGGAGGTCTGCCTGCCTGCTGGCCTCAGCGACACGTTCAAACTTCAGAACAGCGTATTTCATTGTATAGGGTGCATGCTGTGTATGTTCGTGTTTCCGCACGTTACCCACCCAACGCTGACATGCCCTACAGGATCTTTAACGTGCATATTTTGATCTTCAGTATGTGTTATATACACGAAGGGCTTTAAGTCACCGGCAGGTCTGCACTTAAAAATGACCTGGCAGATCGTAAATATCCCCACCCTTAATGCATCAGACGCCGCAACCGAGATTCGAACCCACCATTTCATGGATCCACGGGACGGAAGTCAAATGATCTTATCCACTCGGCTATAGTGTCCGACGCTACCAACTTCAGTAACAGGCTGATCAGGAGGAGTTTTAGACCCTAAATTGGAAATCTCCCCTGGGACATAAATCAAATCACAACATCAACAAAGGAGCGGGCTGCTGTTTCTCGTGATACCGTTTCCCCAAATCACTGTTTCTCATGTAAGGGTGTTTACAGAATCATACAATGTATTTTTATTATATACCACTGATCTGTTACAGCACATTTTTGTGCAATGGCCAGGAAAAAGTGTACAATGGCAATTCAGCCTTGCTTTCTTTCCCTACACGTGTTCATGACAGTAGTGGTATTAATGTGTCTTTCTTCTCCATGATCATAAACTTCTTCGCCTTCTTTTTTGAGAGAGAGAGAGAGAGAGAGAGAGAGAGAGAGAGAGAGAGAGAGAGAGAGAGAGAGAGAGAGAGAGAGAGAGAGAGAGACAGACAGACAGACAGACAGACAGACAGACAGTCGGACGGACAGACAGACAGACTGACTGACTGACTGACTGACTGACTGACATACCGACAGACAGAAAGCCCAAAGACATACACACACAAACACAAAAACAGACGCATAACCCAGAGACACACAGACACGCACTTATAGACTAGAGAGAACGAGAACTCTAGAATAGAAAGGTTTAGCAGCATCCTTCCACGTGTTTCTTCACATTTTACCGCAAACCACACCATCAAGGTCTTTTTTTTTCTTTTTTTTTTACTTTCTTTCTTAAGAGAGGAGGAGAGGAGAGAGAGAGGAGAGAGAGAGAGAGAGAGAGAGAGAGAGAGAGAGAGAGAAAAGAGAGCGGGTAGGGAGAAAGAGAGGGGGAGGGGGGCAGGGGTCTAGACTAGCTAGCTGTACACTAGGTGCTCCTTGCTGCCTCCTAAGGTCTCTGACCTCCGCTGTCCCGCCGATGGGGGCGGAGGGGGGGGGGGGGGGAGGGAGGGGGGAGGGGGTTGAGGGAGGGGTTGGGAGTGAAGGGGAGGGATCAAGGGGGAGGGGGGAGAGGCAAGCTGCTGCCACAAGTACACTGGCAAACAAGAAAAAGACAGAAGTAAAAAGTGACTGAAAGTTTGAAAACTTTTAAACTTTTTTTTTGAGGGCGTCGAGGAGTACATGATGGAGACAAAATCCTTGAAAACAAACGAGACCGACTGGTATGGTGGTGGGATGGGAGGACCTGACTTGTGAAGAGTTTGCAACTCTCTGGAGATTTTTATAGGCTCTGAAGTCAAAATGAATGACCAGGACCTTTTTCTTTGAAAGACACCCAAAACAATAAGTGTCCATTAATTAAGGTTAGGAATTTGGCCACTTGTGGGTTCAAGTGGCAGGCTTGGTTTTTTTCTTCTTCTCTACTTCTTTTTCTTGCTTTCCGTGAAAAATAAATTCCGTGATTACTCATTTTACGTTTTGCTAAAAAAAAAAAGGATATATATATAGTTTGTAATTAAATAGATAGATAGATAGATAGATAGATAGATAGATAGATAGATAGATAGATAGATAGATAGATAGATAGATAGATAGATAGATAGATAGATAGATAGATATGAAAGTAACTGAATAGGGTTGCAAATTATATACGTTACAGCGGACACGGAAGTTCCATAAACCAAAAATCACACAGTTACGCTAAGATGCAAGTATCACTGTACTTCCACGCATTGTTCCATAGATAACACAAGATCGCACCTTCACAGAGAAAGACAAGTCTGCACTGGACCTTAACCTACTCGAACTCTGCAAACTCGCAGACCCTGGACTAGATCTAGCAGTTTCACGTTGGAACTACCCATGTGGATGCAGCGCTTGTCAGATGGGGCTTCTGATAAGAGTAACCAATCTATACTGAATACTGGAGTTGAAGAAACGAACAAACAAGTAAAATACCAATTGTTGCAGTGAATAAATATTTCTACTCCCAAGAAATAGGCTGTCAATGAACAAATGCATAAGAAGTTAAGCAGTGTAAATACTTAAACCCACTTTTCTCCCAGGTCGTGTGTGTGTGTGTGTGTGTGTGTGTGTGTGTGTGTGTGTGTGTGTGTGTGTGTGTGTGTGTGTGTGTGTGTGTGTGTGTGTGCGTGCGTGCGTGGTGTGTGTGTGTTTTGTACGCCGCGCGTGCGTATGCGTTCTCGGTCATCAATCCCAACTTTTCCAAGGAAGCAGCAGTCTGCTAGCATGGCTCCTCAGTACAGCGCTTCAGCCGTTTCCCCAATACATCATGTCTCCACAGACCCCCTTATCTCCCGGCCACATCAGTTTGACGTGTGAAGTCTTGACGTCTGGGTGACCTGGGCGGTCTTGGAGCAAGCCTTCTTTCTGTCTTTTTTTTTCTTCTTTTATATCTTTCTTTTATATTGAGGATAATGGAATAAGCACTCGTGTGCTTTTTTTTATTTTTATCATCCAGTCCCCGCGTGTATGCAGTTTTGTAAATCTTGTTTTCTGTTCCCACGGCATCACATCTCTCTCTCTCTCTCTCTCTCTCTCTCTCTCTCTCTCTCTCTCTCTCTCTCTCTCTCTCTCTCTCTCTCTCTTTTCTCTGTGTCCGGGGCTATGGGGGTGATTTACTTTAGTTCAAAAACTGTGAGTGTTGCTATAAAACTGAATTGAAAAAAAAAAAAACCAGTACAGAGACTACAAGATTAAAGCCTATCATTATAATCATCAGAGCCATAAGTATCGAGTGGTTCCTGTATAGGAATAATAATAATATATATATATACCCTCTTAAGAAGACAAACACTCAATTCACGGCGCCCTGTCCACAGAAAAAAAATTGAATGAAAAGAAAAGAAAAAGAAAACCATCAATAAAACTACAACTACAAGCACTGCTGCACACACAGAGTTACAAAACTATAAGAGAACAACTCCTCTTTTCAGACGCTTCTTGCTCCCTCCCCCCTTTACAAAACAAAAATCCCACTAGGCCGCTATACTAGTCCTTCAGTGACTCTTTAAGCGTTCATACAATTACCCCCCTACTACTTGTCGCTTGAGAGTGAGTTACAATGATTAGTCTCGCAAGAAAGAACATCGATATAAAACCTGTACTCAAAAAAAAAAAAAAAAAATCTCGGACGATCTATCAGAATGTTGTTAGCTGAATACTACGCTAAAAAAAAAAAAAAGGGGGGGGGGGAAGGAGCAGGGTAGTATAGGCCTTGCAGAGGGTAGGTCTATATAATGATATAAAAAATATTTTGGAGGGTATGAGGGGGTGGTGGGGGTGGTGGATGAAAAGGGAAGGAAAGAGGGAGAGGGGGGGGGGGGGGGGTAGACAAAGCTGATGGAAACTATAGTATGAAGAAGAAGAAGAAGAAGGAGGCGACCTGAGGGTGTTGACTCTGACCTGAGTGAGTGATCTGCCCCTGGGCGAGGCCTGAAATCAGTGACCCATGCAAGGAGAAGGAGAGGAGGCCAAGAAGACAGGGGCCAACAACCTGTGCCCACCTCCCCCCCCCCCCCCCAACTTTCCCCCTCTCCACCCTCTAAAGGTCATCAGCACGCTATGTACCACTATACTCTTTTTATGTTGACTGCAACCACGCCCAGACCATGTGCTTCCGTCCGTCCAGTTAGTTTCTCAGTCAAGGCATTACTTCTACTTCAGCTGCATAGTACTATACTATCAACCCTGACTGTGCGTGCATACGTGCATGCTTGCTCGTTCCTGTGTGTGTGAACTGAATTGAATCTTTTCTTTTCTCTTCATCAAACTAGGAATAAAATAAACATATCTAAAATAATAATAATAATAATAAATAACAACAACAAATAATAATAATAATAAACATATCTAAACTGCACATACTATATGAAACATAGACTTCAATCACGCTTTTGGCGAATTCAAACCAAATTAAAACCTGGCAATGTTTTTTTGTTGTTGTTTTTAATCTCACAATGTTAACTTCCATGAACTACTTTCCAAATATCACAAAGAAGAGACCACAACATTTCAACTAAGAGAGAGAAAAAAAAATCAACAAAATTCTAAAAATGACTGGCCCAAGACATAAAAACTTTTGTTCGGGGTTTCACAAAAAATAGAATACAACCGGTTTAATGACCTGTGACTTTCATGTACACCACATCCCACCTCATCAAGACTTTGACCATTCCTTACATGAACCATGACCCGAAAAAAAAACCCATAACATTTACATAAAAAGATTTTCTGTTGTATAAGAAAAGAAACAAAAAAAAACTGACCTGCCATCGTTAACCGTCTTCTTCTCCAAGCTTACAACCTGGACCTTAAAAAAAAACACCAAAAAAATGACCCAGAAACTCGGCCAGGAACGAAACGAATCCCTTTGGCATGTGACCAGCAAAAAAAAGAGGGTTTGGTTGGAACTCACGGGTCAAACCCCCTTAGCTAAGGGTATATATATATATATATATATATACTATAGGGAGACCACCACACTGAAAACCCTTTATTATCCAATGAAGAGGAGTTAGCCTAGCTCCCAGCACTATACCTACCTACCAGCCAGCCCTGAAGGGGGGAACAATAATTCCAACCCTAGGGGGTGGGGTGGGGGTGGGGTGGGGAGATACACCTCTATACTCAGTTCTGTGACCGACCTGTCTCATTGCCCCAAAGTGAGTCACCTGATCTCCCCCCCCCTCTCTGAACCTGACCACCTTTTGAGCTCCCTACAGGGGGCCAGCTAGCATACTGCATAGCCAAGGGGGGGGGGGGGGTGATGTCCTGTAAATCAGGAAAGGGGGGGGGAGGGGTAAGGAGAGGAGGAGGAGGAAGAGTTGGGGAAGGGGGGGGGGGGTAAAGAAAGAGACTGGGGGTGCAAAACAGACCATAGTGTGTTGTCTACCTTTTTTTTCCTTTTATTTTTTCTTTCCTTCTCTTCTCTTCCTAGCCCCACCTTTCAAAAGGGCTGACTTTTGGTCACACACACACACTCTCTCTCTCTCTCTCTCTCTCTCTCTCTCTCTTCTCTCTCTCTCTCTCTCTCTCTCTCTCTCTCTGTCCAATTCATCTCACGGCAACAGAGTGTCGAAGCTGAAAAAATGTCCACCATGCTGTGGTGGTGGTGACCTTTTTGTTTGTTTTGTTTAGTCCGTGTGAAGACCACCACCAGCCAACAACAGTCCCTATGGTACCCTACCCTAACCCTACCTTCCTTTTCATCATTAAAAAAAAAGGGTTTACAGCTTACAGTTTTAAGGCGCCTTGACCTCTGAAGAAAGACAATGCTGGACTTGTAGTTTCACGACGTCAATACTACTGCCGCACGTAGTAAACCATCCAGTCCTCCCACACAAAGAGAGAAAGCAACCAACCCCCCTCCTCCCCCCCTTAAACCCGGAGAGAAGAATGTGATGGGAGGTATTCAACCTGCAACCTCATTTACATAGAGGTCAATGACATTAACCTGCCGTAATGATTGATAGGTTTGTTTGGTGCTGTTATTCTTGTTCTCGTTGTTGTTGTTGTTGCTGCTGTTGTTGTTATAGATTTGTGGTTGAGTGTTGATTCCCTAGCTGTGCTCCCTGAAAGAGGGAGGCTGGGGGGGGGGGGATGGGCTCCTGTAGGGGGGGGGGGGGGGGGGTCAGTCCATAGGAACAGCAATGTTTCTCACCAAGGCAGCACCGGGTTTCCTACAACACAGCGCATGGTCAGAATCAGAACAGAATCGTGTCAAAGACTGGGGTATCAATGTCAGTCACCCCATTCATCGAGGCCAATCCTTCACATAGATAGCCTACCTCGTGTGACAGCTGAACACCCCAACCACACATTATTTCTCTTCAAAAGATAGGCCCCCTTTAAACAGAAGTACCCGTAATGCTGAGGCCATAAAAATTCCCTTCCAGTCCTATTATATTCTGAGATTATATTAACTACATCTAGCTAGACAGACTCCAGAATCTAAGAAAAATATCAGTCAGGTTGTTTTTTTTTTTTCAGGGATCCAGAGAGATGCAAGGGAGTGAGTGAGTGGGTGGGTACTGGGCCGAGTGGTTAATCTCAACTGGATAATTATCCCAATAGTGCTAGACACTTCAAGTGCAAGAAAAGCTGAAAGAAAACAGAAAAATGGCCTTTACTTGGATCTGAGAAGAAACACGGTTCTGCACTTTAAAGTATATATATATATATTATTATATATATATATATATATATATATATATATATATATATATATATATATATATATATATATATATATGTGTGTGTGTGGTGTGTGTGTGTGTGTGTGTGTGTGTGTGTGTGTGTGTGTGTGTTGTGTGTAGTAAGACAGACAAAAAAGAAGATGAGGGGAAGAAAGAACAGTCTGTAAGGATTTTATAACGAAAACAAAAAAGGAAGGAAAAAAAAGAGAATTGAACCAAAACAAATAAGGAAAAGAAAGAAAGGAATGAAGAGAAGCACACAGACACACAAATAAAAAAAAGATTGAAAAGAATAATTTAAAAAAAGACAGATAAAGACAGACAGACAGGCAGAATTTAAAAAAAAATAGAAAGGAAAAACCAAAGAAAGAAAAAAGACAGAAAGAAAGACAGACTCGAAAAAAAAAAGAAAGAAAACACAGAAAGAAAAGAAAGAAACTAACAACAGACAGAAAAAAACTAGAAAGAAAGAAAAGAAAAATAGTTGAAAGAAACCAGAAAGGTCGGACGTCAGTCACACACACACACACACACACACACACACACACACACACACCACCAGCACGCACGCACGCACGCACGCACCACACACACATGCACGAGCGCGCGCGCACACACACACACACACATACACACACACAAAGAGCAATATTTCTCTCTGCTCTATTATTGTGATGCATTTTCCACACACACACACACACACACACACACACACACACACACACACACACACAAAACACACACACACACACAGGTGGACCACGATGGGTATATATGTGTGTGTGTGTGTGTGTGTGTGTTATATATATATATATATATATATATATATATATATATATATATATTATATATATATATTATATATATATATATATATAGTCTAGGCCTAGTATAGGTCGGTGGATCGAGCGACGGCGGGGTTCGTTAAATTTCTCCGTCTGCGGCACCACCCCACTTGTGTCAATAAACATGGCTGCCTGCCTGATCCTAGTGCTGCTGCTGCCACTGCTGCTGCCATCCACGCACCACCACCACCACCACCACCACCACACTCATGGCACCCTCAGTATGGGGTTCTCTGCCCCTGCCAACTAGGTCAAGGGTTTCCTTATTATTCTCCTCCCCTCAACCTTAACCCCCATCCCCCCCCCCCCAGCCACCCACCATATTTCCAACCTGAACCTACCTTTCCCTCTACGGGATCAGATTTTTTTAATTTACTTATTTTCTTTTATTTATTTTTTCCCCTCAAAGTTCATTGCTGTCGAAATGCAGGACAAGCACTGACATCTTTTTCTTCCTGCGGTGCCCCCAGCGATGAACATAGCCTGCATACTTTTCAAATCTTAGAAATGAATGAGTGGGTCAGCTATGGATGACGACAGCATACCCAGAACGCAGCCTTTTACCTGAAGAGGAATGAACTACGCCTCATTTCACTAAGTCTTGTCCGTGACCCACTGCCTGAAAATTTTCATGTCAGTGCACTGCCCTGATGACTTCTTCAAAATATCTAGTCCAGTTTTTTCAGTCTAATGGTTCCGCCTGTTATCAGATGACACCTTTGACCCAACATCCATTTTTGCTTTTGAAATGCATGGGAGTGGTTTTGTTTTATTTTTATTTTATTTTATTTTATTTTATTTTATATTTTATTTTATTCCTTGGCTTAGAGCTCACCTATCTTGAGATTTCGCGTATGCGATCGTTTTTACCCACCATTATTTACAGGTAGCTGTATTCTGACTTCAGGGATAGTGTCTGTCTAAACAAGACACCAGTGTGCATGCATTCTCTTTTTTTAATTTATGATTCTGTCCTCCATTCCTACCGGCACGGTATGGCTTACTCTTTTGAAAGACAGAACGGGGGTGTTAATGTGGCCGCAAGATCTTCTGCGTGCGTTCGCACACGGGACTTCGGTTTGTACTCTCATCTCAAGGATTTTCGGGGGAGTGAAGTCGGTACTGATATTAACTTCTGGGGAAAAAATTTCCCACGAAGGTGATGGCTCGAACTCGGGCCGTCAGACAACATGCTCACCGCTCTAACCACTAGCTTGTCCCGTCCCTGAGAGGAATCTAAATTTTATTAGCCTTATCAGCAACAATAAGAACAACAAGAAGAGATCTTATTCTTCAAGCTGTTAAGCTGTCACAAAAGCCTGAAAACATATTCCTAGTTTGCTCTAGTTTTGATCGTTCCTGAAAGTTTAGCGAGAAGTTTCTTTTTTTTTTTTTTTTTATAAACATTTTTACTAGATTGGGAGGTAACCTCCTGTAAAACTGGACTGATTCTGTGTGTGTGGTGTGTGTGTGTGTGTGTGTGTGTGTGTGTGTGTGTGTTGTGTGTGTGTGTGTGTGTGTGTGTGTGAGTGCGCGCGTGCATGCGCGCGTGTGCAAGCATGCGTGCATGCGTGCGTCTGTCTGTCTACGCGCACACCTGTATAATTTACGCGCAACTGTGTTCCCCAATGTGCTTTTTATTGTAAGTTTGTTTGCCTTTGGCTTTTTGGTATTTTTTTGGTGTGTGTTGTGGTTTGTTTTTGTTGTATGCCTGGGATATCTTCACTTCTTTCGCTTTCTTTCTGTTTAAGATTATCTGATTTCTTTTAACGACCCAAGTGGTTAGTTTTCCTTTCCTCTTTCTCTCTCTATATTGTCGATGATAAATGGCCTGTAGCGAGCAATTTAAAAAATGCAGCAGGTAAGGGTTAAAAGGGGGGGGGGGGTGTTTAAAAAACAACAACAACCGCCAGAGAAGTGGAGAACGCATGGGAGGAAAAAGTGAGGGAGAGAGAGTGGGGGGGGGGGGGGAGCTTAGGGCAACGGCAGCTGTGACAGAGGTTCAAACGATAACGCCGCCACGCTCACACACACACACACACACACACACACACACACACACACACACACACACACACACACACACACACACACACACACACACACACACTACAACAGAAAACAAAACATACCCCACCACCACAACAACAACATACACATAACACACAACCACACACACACACAATACACAACAACAACAACTACAACACAACACTACAAAACAACGACAATCACACACACACTACACACACACACACGCGCGCGCGCGCACACACACACAAACACAACACACACACACACACACACACACACAACACAACACACACACACACACACACACACACACACACACACACACACACACACAAACACACACACACATCCTCAGGGGCCCCCACGGTCTGCTGCACATGCAAATTGGCTGTGACCTACTGACGACTCCACGGCCACAACCGTGCGCACTCGCCCACAGACCGTCATCCACTTTTGTGCCAACGGCTTTACAACTACCCCCCCCCCCCCCCACCACCACCCCCCCACTCCTCCTCTCTCTCTCTCCTCTCTCTTCTCTCTCTCTCCTCTCTCTCTCTCTCTCTCTCTCTCTCTCTCTCTCCTCTCTCTACTCTCTCAGCCCCCCTCCCATCCCAACCCCCTACCCCACTTTTATTTTTTTAACAAGAGGACCAGGGATAAAGAAGTATGGAGGAGGACGAGGGGGCGGGGGGTGGGGGGGGGGTGGGGGTAAGCGAGAGAGGGCACAGACTGAGACTGCTTGACATTTTTTGTTAGGTGGTGAAGGGGGGTGGAGGGTGGGGTGGGGGGTATAATGGGTGACGCCCATGTCATATCGGGGTATGGACGATGACGCTTTTCTCGGGGTTGAAAAACAGAATTTAGTTATCGGACATTTCCAGAAACACACATAGAAGTAACAACAAGTATATAAAACTATACCTACTCCGCCCCTACCCCCCTTGTATATTACATCTTTTGAAAGGATCCCCAAAACATACAGGCATAAAGAGTCACTGGTATTTTCTTTTCTTCGAAATATGTTTTTGTCTCTTTTGTTTGATTGTGTTAAAAAAAAAACGCCTCTATTTCTGCCCTTTCTTTTTAAACCATTCTTGAGAATGCGATACATCATGATTATATTATCATACACTTCTAAGTCAGGAAAACTGACTGGGTGTAAGGTGCTTCAGAGGGTGAGGCTTGGACCATCATCAGGAAGGATCTCTTGAAGAGCGCTCATCTAGGAGCCGAAAGTTTAGTTAGGTCAGGCCAAGACATAGTCTACTAAATTTTGGTAATGAGGGATTGGTAAAGTCCAGAGTTATGTATAGTGTACGTCTCTCTCTCTCTCTCTCTCTCTCTCTCTCTCTCTCTCTCTCTCTCTCTCTCTCTCTCTCTCTCTCTCTCTCTCCCTCTCTCTCTCTGTGCGTAAATCAAGTTTTTGAGCCCACTTTCCATCAACGAATTGTGCACACACACACATTCTCTTGCAGCACAACAAAAGAAGCATTCATGTCATCTCTATTCTCA
>CM060324.1:22167859-22184915 GCA_030674155.1 Stramonita haemastoma | reverse complement strand
ATGAGCTGACATCAATAACCGACACAGCTTTTGCATGGGCCAGTGGCTTAAGTTAAACTAAAGACAGTTTTATCTGTAAGTCAGAATAATAGATTGTTTTGTGATATTGCCATGTAAGGAAAGAGGAGGGGGCGATACCATTTTTTTTGACATGGTACTATACACTAATACAGTATTTCAGAGCTTCCTATTTATGCAGTATTTCACAACTTCCTATTTTACAGTCATTTTACACACACAGACACAGACACAGACACACACTTATATATATGCATATATATGCATTGTTTTTTTCCATTCCTTGGCTAGATTTCCGAAGTTCACCAGTGGCGTGATTTTTGTGAATGCAACCGTTTTTGCTTACCATCAAAGCAGCTGCATTCTGACTTCAAGGATGATGTCTAGACAAGTGTGCATGCATTCAAAAAAAAAAGAAGAAAATCATCTGTTCATTCTGGCACACAATAGCCTACTGTTCTGAAAGGCAGAACTGGTTTTAAGGTGTACACAAGATGACATTCTGCATGAGTCTTCACACAGGACCTCAGTTTATATAGCCTCACTTAAAGGACTTTATAGTTTGTGTTTTACATAATATTCATTTTTCTTCCACTTGCTTTGTATGTGTGTCCTATACACTTAACAGCACAGCAATGAAATAATGACGGCTGTGTGTGACTGTGCAGGAGAAAGAGGAGTTCTTGGAGGCCATCAAGCAAAAAACCGGAGAAAAAGCTTCAGCAGAACAGTTATCACAGTTCTACCGGAAATTTCTGAATGACAACAGGGATGCACACTTGCAATATAACAGGTAAGGGAACTGTGAGGTTGAGTGTAATATGCACACTTACACAAAATGAGAGGTATGCCCAACAGAGTGCTTCGGGCCCCCCCCCCCCCCCCCCCCCCCCCCCCCCTTTTTTTTTTAATAAACTTTTTTTTTGGTTCAAGTCAATACATTACTCCCCCACCGCCGCCCCCCCCCCCCGCCAAACCCTTTTATTTTGTCTTGTTTACAAGTTTTGTTTTTGTATTTTAAACTTAAAGTGTCCTCTTCACATGTACATTTGTTTCTTCTTGAAAAGCTTTTTCTTTCTACAGGTTTTTGAAGCAAATAGTTCTTGTTATGGTTACTTAAAAAAAAAAAAAGGATGCCATAGCCAAGTGGTTTAACATTGAGACTGTTCAACTTCAATCCCATGGGTCGATGAAGTCATTGGTTTGAACTTTGGCAGCATCTGGTGAATCATGGGTGGGGATTTTTACAATCTCCCAGGTCAACTCCCTGGTGTAGACCTGTCAGTCTTATTATTTAAAAAAAAAATAATAAAAAAATTTTAATTAAATTTTTTAAAATTTTCTTTTATTTTTATCATTCTTTTCCTGTCAGAGTCTTAATTCTCTTTGTGTATGTACACATACAAAAGATCAAATATGCATGTTAAAGATTCCATAATTCATGTCAGGATTTGATAGGTTTTTGAAACAGGAACATACATCCCTAAAGCCGGAATGCAGCTACCTTCATGGTGGACAAAAATGGTTGCATACACAAAATCTGTAAATGGGTACCTGCCCTCTTTAGGGTCAGGGAAGGTAAAGCAGCGAGGGAGAGATGGGCGCCGCCCTCAATATGCTGGCCCCTAGAGAAGCTGAGGTCTCTTATGCCTTGCTCCCTTACGACCGTAGGTTATGGGACACGTGTACCTTTTACACGAGATCTCACCATTGGTGAACCTTGAAGCTTTGGCTGAGGAACAACAACAAAAAACCCAAACCAAAAATCCCATTTAGTTAATAGGTAAACAGTGGCTGCCTTGGGTCTTTGACAGACTCAAGCTTTGAAGCCCTGGGTGACTTCTTTCCAGAGAAGCAGGAATGACTTTTTATAGTTGTGAAGCCCTGGGTGACTTCATTCCAGAGAAGCAGGGGTGACTTTCTGTAGTTGTGAAGCCATGCCAGACTTCATTCTAGAGAAGCAGGAATGACTTTTTATAGTTGTGAAGCCCTGGCTGACTTCATTCCAGAGAAGCAGGAATCACTTTCTCTAGTTGTGAAGCCATGGCTGACTTCATTCCAGAGAAGCAGGGGTGACTTTCCATAGCTGAAGAATTGTTTCTCTTGCGGTAAAGTAACCCCATTTCATGAAAAGATCTTGACAGGGATGAACATAATTAGATCAACAATTTTAGCAGCAGCAGTAACAATTACAATAGTAGCAGCAACAACAAACAACAAAAATTTAATAATGATAATAGAATTGATAACAATACTTAATATACCACGTCCCTCAAATGGCTGAACCTTTTCTGTTTTGATGAATTTTCAGAGACTGGTACAAGAAGAACATCTCCCTTCTGTGGCCAGCTTTTCAAGTGTCCATCATCAAAATGATCAGACAACTGAAAGAAAGAAAGAACCAGCGTTGACAGCACTTACTGGCTTGGAATTCAAGGGCTTCTTTTTTTGTGTGTTAAAAGGCATGTTATATACTTCAGATTATGTCTTCCATTTGTGAGTGAAACAAAAGGAAAAGGAAGCCTGGATTTGAACTATAACGGTTGTCCTGTCAAACATTACTGCCATGAAAAGTTTTGTTGAAGTCATGGATTATATGAAATGATGTATATATTTTTTATAAATAATGGTGTGAAGAATGAGGATGAGCATAGACTATGTGCGCTAGAATTAGAATATACAAAACCAATTTGCTGTGGACAGTACCTTTGATAGTAACAGCTGTTTATGATGAGGCGGTCCCACTGACATTTGATTTGGAAAGGTGCTGCGAGTAGTGTTTCCAAGTTCGTTATTTCAGAACAGTAAAATGTTGGTGGGTTAAAAAATTTTTTTTTTTAAGTCAAAGTGTTCAAAGAGCTGGATGAAAAAAAATCAAAAGCACAATGTCCGACATTGTGTAAGTTGTTTTAAAAATCATTGAACATGGAACTTCTCTCACCAGTTCATGATCATATGAACTGGAAAGGCACTACAGATAGTTTGAGCTTTTTAATGTGTGTGTGTGTGTGTGTGTGTGTGTGTGTGTGTGAGAGAGAGAGAGAGAGAGAGAGAGAGAGAGAGAGAGAGAGAGAGAGAGAGAGAGAGAGAGAGAGAGAGAGAGAGAGAATAAAGGCTATGTGAAAGATGCAATAAATGATCAAAGAAGGCAAGTAACGTGTCTGTTGTCTGTGAATCCTTAGTGACTGAGCTGTGACATTTTCCCTGTTTGAGATCTTGCAATGGTGTGTGAGAGTGAAGATCACATTTTAACGGGCAGTGTGTTTAGTCACTTTACATGAAAGGAATGATAAACTTCCATTTTAGGAGGGTGGCAGGATTGCTAACACATTCACCTGCCAACAAAAAAAATGTGATGTGCTAGGTTGGATTCTCAGCCTTGCCCTTTCTTGCTTGACGAAAAAATCAAACTTAAATGTCAAAGTCCTTTGGATGAGACTATAAACTGAGGCCCATTGTGTGAACACACGCAGAACATCTTGTGCACCTGTTAAAAACCTGTTCCACATTTTGGATGATTAAGCCATGTTGTGCTGGCAGGAATGGATGACTAAATTAAAAACTGCATGTACGCAGGTGTTGTGTTTAGACACCATCCCCAAAGTCAGAATGTGGCTACCTGAATAGTGGTGGTGGGGGAACGGTAGCAGATGCAAAACTCTTACCATCAGTGAACTTAGGAGCTGTAGGTACAGGTAAAGGTGTCCCATAACCTAGGCTGTTGTAGGGGAGCGAGGCATCAGAGACCTCAGCTTCTCAAGGGGCCAGCATATTGAGGGTGGTGCCCATCTCCTCTCCCTAGCTGCTTTACCTTCCCTGACCCTAAAGAGGGCAGGTACCCATTTACAGCTGGGTGACCTGGGGGGACTGTACTGAAGCCAAGGCATGCAAACGGTCACCCATCCAACTGGTAACCACGCTCAATGCTGCTTAACTTGACTTGGGGAAAGCAAGCGCTCTGACCTCTAAGCTATACCGCGCCCCCTTGGAGACGTAACCAAGGGAAAAAAAAAAACCAACGACAAAATTTCAAATTAAAAAAATGGAACCTAATGTATGACATGTCTCTCTTACATCAGACAAAAAGGATGCAAGTAACAAAACAAACTCATCGTAAAGATTTTTTTATTTATTTAAGGGATGATTAACACTTTGGGGGTTTGCTTTTCTAAGACAAAGTTTTTTTATGTTTCATTTATACATCACCGAGTGATTTGCACAAGCAAAAACACATTTACACACACTAACTTCATTGTGAATGAAAATTTGGATCAATGAGAAGTACCCATAAAAATTCAACAGACGGACAGTTTTTCTTGTAGTTTTAACAAAAACATGAAGGTTTTAACAACTTCAGAGTATTTCTTTTCTTACGCACACACAAGAACATTTACACAGACACATCATCACTACCCACAAACTAAACCTGCATCTTTTCAATTACACTCATTTTCTTTTCATTTCATTCAACAGAAATGGAATGCAACGTAATCTGTCATACACACATCGCATCACAACAAAGTGTAACAGGATGAATATGAGATGTCCAGTTCAACTATCTTGTCCAAGAAATCGTCTATGTACCTGAGGCACTGTGCCTATCTTTTAACCATTTCATAGTTCAAGATCAATATTGCACTTGATATCAAGTCTTTGGTCAAACAAAATTAATGGGATGTTAAGGATGATATCTCTCCCCCCCCCCCCCAAATCCCCGCTGGAATTTGAAGAGCCAGTTTATTAAAGCAGTCAATACAATCTCACTTCAGGATTTTGTATAGTTCCTATGAGATGACAGAGCCCCAACAGTATAATTCTCGTCGAATCTGCAACTGCACTTGTATTTGACTCCCACTTTCCATTTACATCTAATACTCGCAATCATTAACACAAATAAATCAGTTCTGAAGACAAAGACATGGGCAATTTATACACATGGTCAAGACTCTAAAACCAAAGCTTTATGTCAGTTGCAGGGCAACTGATCCACAGAAAGAGTGCTTTTCACTCTGAATCTGGCAATACATTAGTGTTGTTCCCTTGCACTTGATCTCCCTGACAGTTTCAGCATCCACTATCTCTCCTTAAAGCTTTCTATGATTTAAGTCCAATTTTCAAAACAGTACACATTTCAGAAATAGGAAGTTGGTTTACCCATGACTTGAATTTCTTAAATATATACATATTTTAAAAAATTTACCATGATGAGAACAGTTCAGACACAAAAACAAAAGAATCCTAGAAACAGAAATGCCACAACAACACATATACCCAAACCATTTTCCAAAAACAAACACAACCGTTGACCTTTTCTGAACATGCAAAGATCATCATATTTCCTCTCTTCTCAGAAGACGAACACCAAAGAGCCCAACACTGCCTGCAGACACAGGTTCAGCCATTGAGAAGCCTCTTCAGCTGCAGCCCAATCCTGTTTTTGGCCAAGTCCACAGAGAGCACCATGACTTCCACATGGTCACCTAGGGCCAGGTTTTGATTGTAGGCTAGGGGTGGCCTCATTTTGCTGACGTGTATCAGACCACTGTCTCCAACCCCGATGTCGACAAAAGCACCAAAGTGTGTGACGTTGGTCACTCTTCCTGTGAGCACAGTGCCTGACTTGAGGCTTGCCATGGATGTCATTCCTTTCTTGAACAGTGGCTTTTGGAAATCTGGTCACACACAAAATCAGCGAGTTTGATTAATATAAGGGGAAAAAAGGTTGGTGATCAATTACAACTATGAGGTAAATAATAACCTCATAAATGATAACCAAGATTTCGAGTTCTAATCTCTGCTTATAGAGCCAGTGATCTGAAGGCACATTATTATAAATGGTGTGAAAAATCTGTAAAATTATCCATCATGAAAACATTGGCATTCAACAGATTTCTGGATTTAGTGAACTGGTGAAACTCGGAGCTCTTACCATGGGGGAACCCCCCTGAGCTCTTACCATGGGGGAACACCCCTGAGCTCTTACCATGGGGGAACCCCCCTGAGCTCTTACCATGGGGGAACACCCCTGAGCTCTTACCATGGGGGAACACCCCTGAGCTCTTACCATGGGCACCCCCCTCAGTTTCAGTGGTTCCAGTAACTTTCAACTTCAGGTTCAAAACCAACACCTTTTAATACCTTATTATCTCACACCGTCCCTCTGAGAAATAAATGTTAATGATAATACCTAAAGCATTTCATTCTTTAAGGCTAATAAATCAGGCTGTACTAAGGACAACAGCCCTTCTGCTTAATTTCTCAATTATTAGGATTGTATTTGAAATATAACAATGGACAGCATTTCATCAAGCTGAAGTCATTTAGAACTGGCTGTGTTTCAACACACAGTGAAATCTGCTGTCTGAGCAGAGCTTTCCTTTTGTCGCCATGTAAAATCATCACACAAAGCAAAATTCATCCACCTGGTCGATGTTACTTATACTGCACCATTCAGAGGACTGACATGTAATTCTTTCTTTTAATTAAAAAAAAAAAAAAAAATTTTAACTGATATGTAATTCAATTTCTGGGAGACTTCTCGGCATTCATGGCTACACCATTAAGTCCTGTTCAGGTGATAAAAATGGAGACTTTCTTGTAATACCCCTGCCTGACTCTACTAACCTGATCTGAAGTCATAAGACATGGGCCTTGACAATGCCTCTACTATCAGCTGCATTGTGGGGGCCCCAACCTCTAGTCGTTCTGCTAGCTTGTTGACTCCTGAAAAACAGTGCAAATCAAATATTAGGTATAGTATTATCTCACACCGTCCCTCTGAGAAATAAATGTTAATGATAATACCTAAAGCATTTCATTCTTTAAGGCTAATAAATCAGGCTGTACTAAGGACAACAGCCCTTCTGCTCAATTTCTCAATTATTAGGATTGTATTTGAAATATAACAATGGACAGCATTTCATCAAGCTGAAGTAATTTAGAACTGGCTGTGTTTCAACACACAGTGAAATCGACAGCAAGGTTTGCTTGTTGTTTTTAAAAAAAAATTCTTCAAAAAGGATACAAAAATGTACAATTACAGTATATGATAACCCAGAGGAAATAATATTGCACCCTTAAAAATGTGTGAGAAAAAGGTTTTTCAGTCCGCTCTTTTGCTTTCAGCACACTTTTTTTTTTATTCAGCAAGTTTGTTGAAATAAATTGTTTAGCATAAAATAATATACACATTGCAAAAAAAAGCAACAAGCATAGTTACTATGTGGCTATATAATACTCAGTAACCAATGCTCACATAATCAGCATCTCATGACTATTCTCTTCCCACCATCAAAATCTCACTGTAGGATTCGTTATTGCAGAAGTGTCAATCTCTTTAATTTTAAAGCCAGATTCTCTTTACATACAAATGGTCATCGGCCCTGTAAACACAAAGAAGAAGACAGTGCCAACACACCTGTATCTGAACTGCTCCTTTTGACTTTCGCGATGAAGTCAGATTTTCCTACGTCTTCCACAGACAGGGCTAAATCTGAAAGAAACCTACAAACACACACGCACACACACACACACACACACACACACACACACACACACACACACACGCATGCACACAAACACAAAAACATTATGCTTGAATTCTTGTTCTTCTACCTGAAATGCTTTAACACAAGACACTATACAACTTTGATAATGCAAGATTACAGAATTCAAGAAACTGACATTACATAATGAGGCAATATCATAGCTGTAATAATAACCAGCTAAATGGGAAGCTCTTGTGTGCATTACACAATAGATAAATCCTGCATAGGCAGCACATGTATCCACCATTCATACAGAACTCCTGATCAGTCTTTCTACTCTTTCTTTGATGGAACTGCTCACATTTGATAGTACAGCTTCAATTTTTAAAGCTTCACATCATGATGATAATTGTAAAACAAAACAAAAAACCAGCCCCCAAATCACCAGACAATCTTTTATTCTGAGTTATCGACTACAGATGAAATACACACACACACATACAGGAGATAATCAGAAAACAACAACCTACTTGCTGGCAACAGAGTAGGATTCGGGGTGAATGGCGGTCATGTCTAAAAGGTTGACGTCATCAGAGGAGGTCAGCTTTGCCTTTTTGGCCTTGCCTGCAGCCTTGGTTGGGGCTTTGCGCTTCTGGCCAGCTTTACTGGACGTGCTGTCCTCTGCCTCTGCAAATCTGGTTGACAGGAGCAGACACACACACACATACACACCCCTGTATTCCACAGCACAAATATAAAGATGCTGTAAATACAGTGACCTGTACTTTAGATTTCACAAATGACAAAGGATATGTATACTAAGATTCAAATAATACACCCTCTTATTCTTTAAATCTTCCAAGTTTTACTGCTCTGATAAACATGAACAAAAAATTGAAGTTAAATCTGAACATCCCCGTAGTTGGAATGTGGCTGCCTTCATGGTGGGCCAAAATGGTCACAAACACAAAATCTCACCATATCTCATCATTGGCAAACCTCCAAGCTCTAGCACTGTTTAGCAGAGTACTGGCTCACTTCCTTAAGAGTAACTGTTGGTCTGTTTGAAAGGCACTGTGTTCATTTGTATGGTCAGAGATATTCATAATCTCTCAGATGTTTGAAGTGCAGATAGGTGTGCATTTCTTCTCCCTCACTGCTTTACTTTCCTTGTTCCTAAAGAGGACAGGTACCCATTGACAGCTTTGTCTTCTCTTTTTTTTTCCCTGTTTACTTTGAGCAGCTGCCTTATCTTTGGTGACATTTCTGCCCTACTGTTCTTGGCAATCGGCAGGTTGCTCACTTACTTTTCTCCACTGTTATATCATCCTACCACATTTGTTCCCTCTGGACTCTGAAGGTACTTACTCAGACAGGTGTGAAGCAATGTCATGCACCACCCTCACAAAGCCTGCACACTGCTCGTAGCTCTTCTCCCCTAGTCCTTTCACATTCAACAGCTGGGAGCGGTTGGTGAATTTGCCGTTCTTGGTGCGCCACTCTATCACCTTGTTGGCTTTCGTGGCGTTCAACCCCGCCACACGCCTGTTTACATAGATAAATAAATAAATAAATATACATATATATATATATATACACACACACACACACACACACACACACACATATATATATATATATATATATATATATATATATATATATATATATATATATATATATATATATATATATATATATATATATATATATATATATATAACACAATGCAGCAAAAACATAATGATCTGATACTGACCAAAAAAACCATCTAAGAAGATAACAGATAATAAGACAAAAAAATGACAGTTTCATATTGCCAAGAACAAAAGGAATGCCCTCACACATGTGCACTTGTTCCTCCCATTTTTCTACATGCATGCAGAGTCCTGAAACATGTCAGTAATGAAAAAAAAATTGCATTATTATAGGACAAGCCACAGACCACTGTGAAAACTTTAACAGTAATCAAGAAAAGAAAACTGAAGTGGTATGGTCGTGTCACATGTCTGAAAAACCTCTTTTCATTAAAAAATTTTTTATACCACTTTATGTCACAGCAGATTTCTCTGCGTGAAATTTGGGCCGCTTCCCCCGGGGAGGGCGCGTTGCCACAAGTGCAGCACCACCCTTTTTTTTTTCTTTTTCCTGTCTGCAACTGTATTTGTTTCCCTATCAGAGTGGCTTTTTTCTACAGAATTTTGACAGGGACAACTCTTTCTTAAAAACCATCTTGCAGGGCAGATTCCAAGGCAGCAGACAGGAAAAGATGAGTGGACGCCATCACTGATTGGAACCCCACCAAAACTTTGCCCAGACCCAAACATTGGTATGTTTGTCATTGACAGATGCTGGTACGTTCATGGGTGCAATGCCCAACAACTACCCTCAATTCAGAGACTTGTGTAGTAAAATGTATATGAACGTATGCTTGTATGTAAACATGGGCACATGTGTGGTGTATGTTTATGCACGAGTGTGCATGCGTATGTTTTTATGTACATGAACACATCTGAGTGCATTTCTTTTAGCATTGTAAGCATGCAAATTTCAGCTTCAGAAAACGGATTGATATCTACCTTATTAGAGGTACAACTGACCTGAGAAGGCACTGGCTAGCTGTGTTCAGATCCACCCCTGTGAAACTGACACACTCCTCCACCACAGAATCCAAGGCTGTCTGTAGCTTGGTCTTGGAGACATCATGCTGAACAAACATGCATAGACGCACACACGATACATGCACACACAAACACACGCGCACGCACACACACACACACAGAGAATTACAGAGATGGATAATCAGTGCCCCTGAGTTACATCACATTTTACACACTGAACTTTATATTGATGCATTCCTCGAAGTCGGAGAGCAGGTACCTAAATGCTGGGCAAACTGTTGCATACGCAAAATCTCACCACTGGTGAACCTTGGAGCTCCAGCTGAAATCTTACGATTTTATGAAAGATATCTCTTATTTCAAAGGCTTTAAATATGCATATGAAGCTAAATTTCTAGTGATATTCAGATTACTGCATCCAAGGAGTAAACAGAGTCTAAAAATGCAGAGAGAGAGAGAGAGAGAGAGAGAGAGAGAGAGAGAGAGAGAGAGAGAGAGAGAGAGAGAGAGAGAGAGAGAGAGAGAGAGAGAGAGAGAGAGAGAGAGAGAGAGAGAGAGAGAGAGAGAGAGAGAGAGAGAGAGAGAGAGAGAGAGAGAGAGAGAGAGAGAGAGAGAGAGAGAAAGAGAGACAGACAGACAGACAGAGACAGACAGACAGACAGAGACAGACAGACAGACAGACAGACAGACAGACAGACAGACAGACAGACAGACAGACAGAGAGGAGAGAGAGAGAGAGAGAGAGAGAGAGAGAGAGAGAGAGAGAGAGAGAGAGAGAGAGAGAGAGAGTATAAACAAAAAACCCTTTACCTGATACATGCCCACTCCAATATGTTTGGGTTCAATCTTCACCAGCTCTGAAAGTGGATCCTGCAACCTGCGGGCTATTGACACTGTAACAAGACATAGTACAGCACTCTTATGCCTGTATGACCCTAAACATAGATGCTTCAGAATATTCATGAAACCATATACTGAAGCATTTGTTCTTGTATGTTGAATTTCTAGAGTCAAATCAAATCTCACAACCTGGATATTTGTGTATGTTGTTTACATACAACCACACAACATCACTTCCTCTTTTTTCCCTGAAGCTTTCAGAGGCAATTCTTCACTTCCAAACAGAGCAGCAGGCCAAGTTAGCATTTGCAGTATTGAGTTCATTTCCTAAGTCTCTCTCTCTCATTCCATATATTTGTAAGATGGCCCATTCTTTGTTTAGTTTGAGCCATTCTTGCTTTAATTTCTTTGGTACATGAGGCATTATGACCCAAGATATCTGAAATGTTCAACAACTTTGAGGAGTTCTCCATTTAGCTTGTATGTATCCATCCACGGATTCATCAATATGCATGACCTTAGTCTTCTTGGCAATAATTTGTACATACACCACACTTTATTCTCTGTTTTTTGCTCTTCAATTAGAGCTCTGATGTTCACCATTTCTGTGTATTTGACCCTTTTTTCTCTCGCCATTTGTAGAACCATATTCTGTCTCTAACATATGCCATCTCTAAAATTTATTAACAAAGAATCCAAGAACCTGAACATGCCCATAACGATTTTCACATATCTTTGTTGAATCTATCAGCCTTTGGATTTTTTTTCTTGAGTTGTTTGTAATGTACCGATTCAGTTCGGTTAATTGGACAGCAAATTGTTTGTCTGAAAACACAGGGACACTCTAAAAAGGTTTCCTGAAGCATGATTTGACTATTTATCTTAATAAAAAAAGACTGTGTTTGTTTGCTTGTTTGTTTTGGATGAAAACACAGTGACAGTCCAGGAGCTTTGCTGAAGCCTGACTTACCAGCGCCCCTCAGGGTGGGGTCCAGCTTGGGCAGTTCTTTCTGGGCTTCGTCAGACACGCTGTATATAGACGCCCCTCCTTCGTCCACAATACTGCAACACAGAGTGATTTTCTATACACTGCATCCAGCACACATGTAATTCATCTGATACCAGCAAGCTGCATGCTCCACAGTCAAAGTGTCAACATAAGATAATGAAAAAAAAATCAATTTTTATTACAGGACATTCATTCACCACTTTCAGAGAATAAAAAAAAACCCAAGTCACTGTGCACAAAGAGTATCGATAAGACTAAAAGTTAGCTAGTGCAAGTAAGTTAAAACATGTTGACCTAAAAACCATGTAAAAGACAGAAATGTAAAAATAACCATCAATGTTTGTACATGCCTGATTTTTGTCTTAACACACACACACACACACACACACACACACACACACACACACACACACACACACACACACACCCCTCTAGCTATTATGATCCAGCTGATAAGACAGCCCTGTCTACCGTAAACAAATCTTACACTCTGGTTATCAATTTCATCCATAAGGCATACCAAACACTTTTTCTCTCCAGCAATTATAGCTTGCTCTTGTTTCTGAAATAGAAATTTCTCATCCCACAGACATTTCACCTAGCAGGTTAAGATATTTCAGTCAAATAATGTCCAGACCTAACTGAGACCTTTGCATGATTTGTCACTATCAGGACCGTTAAAGTGTGGGTCTCAACTTAGCTGGGTAGGGCATGTTTGGAAAACAGTGGGAATAAACAACACTAGAGAGAGGGCATAACTGATAGGAAGCGGCCACTCTGAAACAACGACAACATGTTTCATTCACCAGTAGACGACGGAGAAGGGCTGAAAGCTGTTCCTCTGAATCAAACCAGACACCCTCTGTTCTGTTTCTCTGCAGGCCACTCCATTGCCGATGGCTATCACATCACACCTGTAGATAACAAAAACAGCAACCACCATTCAGTATTTCAGATTTGATGATCCACAAATGATCCTACATTTTTTATAATTTTATTATTAAGTAAACCAAACCTAAGGGGTGGGATAGCTGAGTGGTCAAAGCACTTGCTTCCCCCAAGTCAAGTTAAGCAGCATCTAGCGTGGTTATTAGTTGGATGGGTGACCGTTTGCGCGCCTTGGCTTCAGTACAGTTCCCCCAGTTCACCCAGCTGTAAATGGGTACCTGCCCTCTTCAGGGTTAGGGAAGGTAAAGCAGCGAGGGAGAGGAGATGGGCGCCGCCCTCAATATGCTGGCCCCTAGATAAGCTGAGGTCTCTGATGCCTTGCTCCCCTATGACCACCTAGGTTATGGGACACCTGTATTTTTTTTTTTTTTTTAAACCAAACCTAGCCTATTAAAGTTGCAAAAACCTGGCTTCATTATCATCACCAGTAGTCCCTTGGTCAAGATGGTCACTGCTGGGACGTGCAGGACACATTGGTCAACCATGTACTTCAGGCTGACTTCTTTATGAACTTCTTGAGGAGCTGATGGGGCATTGCCCTGAATTTTACAGGCTGAGGGGGGTGGGTAGGTTGAGCCCTTTCCTCTCCTGTCAAAGTTATAATAATAAGGTCTTTAAATTCTGTATAGAAAAAGTATGTTCTATTGGCTTTTAAATTCAAGTTCAGGTAAAGACACAGTACACTGGTTTCAAAATTAAAAAAAAGAAAATGTACAATACATTGAAGATTAGCTCTAAGTATTTGTGATGATGCTCATTTTTGTTCTCAATATTCAGAAATTGCCTTACGACACAGATCTTCATACTTACATACAAACACACACACATGTGGGCAAGACTTTTCACACACACACAAACACAAAACACACACACACACACACACACACAATGTGGGTGCGATCTTTAAAAATAATCTTGCTGTCAGAGCCTGCTATGCTTTATAGAACGTAAGACCTAAGAGGAAAGACAAAGGGGTATTTGTTTTGGTAGTTGGTGGTTGTTCTTATAGAACACATACACATTCATCTGATTCTACCAATTTAATAGGAGATGCCCCCCCCCCCCCCCCCCCCCCCCCCCCCACACACACACATACAAATGCATCCATAAACAGATATGGACAGACACACAACCACAATGCATACATATACCTGTGTGTTCTGATGATACCAATAAGCTTATTGTCCTCAACATCTTTGTTAGACTTGTAATCGTGAAGGTATAAAACCTCGGTGTGCATTACCTGACCTGCAAGATTCACATTGCATGATTAAGTACTTTTATCAGTCACATAGATTTTCATCACTTTACATTATACACAAATTCTAAAATCTGCTTTAACAGGCATTAGATAAAACACAATTACCAATTTTCACAGCAATGACAGAAAAAAACCCAAATCATCATGCCAAAGGTCTTTCCACTATCAAGCGCCTGTTATCTGGAATCTTCTCCCATCCTGTGCCCTCTCAGAAACTTTAAACAATGCATGCTTTCCATACTAATCTCAGGACTTGTTTGACCCGAGAGAGGTATGATTCTATTCTGCTATTCTTAAAGTAAAACAACAAACAACAACACAGGATTATTCAGGTGTATACTTGACAAGTTGCATGTGTTGTTGTTGTTTTTGTGGTGGTGGTGGTGGTGGTGGTGGTTGTGAGTGTGTGTGTGTGTGTGTGTGTGTGTGTGTGTGTCACTGTGTGTGTGTGTGTGTGTGTGTGTGTGTGTGTGTGTGTGTGTGTGTGTGTGTGTGTGTGTGTGTGTGTGTGTGTGTGTGTGCGCGCGGCGCACGCACGTGCGTGCATGCGTGTGAGTGTTTGAGCATTTGATGCAATCTGAGCCTAACCTGCTGAGAATGACACAACACTACAGAAAAGTAATTGATGATGATAATGATGTATCTTTTGCACACATTAAATCCTATTCCGCATTTTGTAAGAGTAGGCCATTGTGTGCCGGTGGGAACAGATGACAAGATTTACAAAACCGCATACACACAGGGACTGGATGTAAAAAAGCCCACAAATGCTTATTCCATTATCCTTCATATAAAAGAATAAATAAATAAATAAATAAATAAATAAAATAAAAACACACATGCACACACAAAAGCACACGCTCACTCAGACTCCTTTACCTGTAGTGGACACGACTGCAGTCTTACAGCCGTTTTTAAAGCCAGGATCAACACCCAGCACTGTTTTGCCTTTGACCGGCGGAGTTAACAGTAGACGATGAAGGTTGCTGCCGAACACCTCTATCGATGCTTTTTCTGCTTGTTTTGTCTGCTCTGACCTGGGCACAACCATACAGTGTGGTGTGCCTGAACACAGTGCCGCCATTATATTTACTGTCCCACAGGACCAACCCTCCACCTGTGATTGACCTAAACACAGTGTTATTATTATATTAACTGTAACCCTCCACTCCCTCCCCCCCAAAAGACAAATTCCTCACACGCCCCTTACAGTCCGGCAATGATTAATTCTTCTGAATAACAAGATTGTTGATCTAATCTCATTTGTTGCATTCACATCCATGGATCTCTTTGAGCGGTGGAACAAAGCCTGATAGTAAAGTCAGTATCTTTCTATCAATATGGGATAAATTGAAAGACAGGAAAAAAGTTTTTCCTTTCTCACAATATTGCGTAAATTCCCACCACCAACATATTGTCTTATTAAATGCCAAATAAAATAAAGAAAGGTGCACAAATTAAAACATAAGACTCTCTCCTGTGTGTGTGTGTGTGTGTGTGTGTGTGTGTGTGTGTGTGTGTGTGTGTGTGTGTGTGTGTGTGTGTGTGTGTGTGTGTGTGTGTGTGTGTATGTGTGTGTGTGCGTGCATGCGCTTGCTCATCTGCATGCACCCTGACACACACATGTCTTTTCTTTTACACTCATTTTAATGTGACACTTAAGTCAAAATGTAAGTGAAAGTCGAGTCACAAACGGTTTACGTCTGTTGAACTTAAATGTTCTCCTCATGATTTTTTTCAATTGTTTAAAAAAATCAATTTTTATAATTCTATTGAAAGCAGCTCTACTTATATAAACTAAACACTTTACTGCAAAACTATTTGAATACAAGAAATAAGAAAAAAAATTCTTGTCTATGACTGCTATCAACAGTATAACGCATGATATAAGGCAAGGTATAAGTTTATATCTTTCTCATTACAATACTGAAATACACTGTTACCCTCATTCAGTAACTGGCAGTTATATTCAAATCTCTTCTAATTTTTTGCTTCTTGTTGTTGAGATTATATTATAGTCCCAGCAGATATACTATGATTGAAGGACTGTAGACAGAAGCCAGAAAGTCAGAAGGTCTCCCACTTCAGCATCTTGGCCCACCCCAAAAATAGAACAATTCTGTTGAAGCAACAAGAGAGAACAGCCCCGTGTGCAAATGCACGCTGAACATCTTGCGCACACATCAAATCCCGTTCCGCTTTTCGTAAGAGAAGGCCATTGTGTGCCAGTGAGAACAGATGACAAGATTGACAAAACTGCATACACACGGGGACTGGATGTAAAAAAAGCACATGAGTGCTTATTCCATTATCCTTGACATATAAGAATAAAATAAAATAAAAATCAAAGCTCCTTATTAATTTTTTTCTTTTTTTGGGGCAGTAAAGGTGTACCTGATATGACGACACATCTGAGGCTGGACGAGACGGTCAAAGCTGTCCTCAATGCTCTTCTCGATAGCAGCCCGGCAGGCTGGGTGGGAAGAAGTGGCGTACAAGCTTGCGATGGACAAACTGGGTGAAGCGGACCTTCACTGCGTTGGGCATAATGATCTTCACTGTCAGCGCTTTGTGCTCCTCTCCTCGGTTGATGGCCAGAGTCTGAAAGAAAAGACAAAGCAAAAAAAAGAGATAACAATTGTAATTTGTACAGAAAGTACCCACATCACCAAATGTTAATCCCCCAATCCTCTCCCAAAATGTATACAACAAAACCAAACCAACAGCTCCCCCCCCCCCCCCCCTTCTTTATTTACTCTGATCTGCTCTGCTCCACTCCACTCCGTCAGTACGTTACACTTCATCACACTATACTACAATGCAATGCACTACATCATACCACACTACATTTCAGTACACTGCACAATAATAT
>CM060324.1:22158652-22167759 GCA_030674155.1 Stramonita haemastoma | reverse complement strand
AAGAGTCACTGGTATTTTCTTTTCTTCGAAATATGTTTTTGTCTCTTTTTTGATTGTGTTAAAAAAAAAACGCCTCTATTTCTGCCCCTTTCTTTTTAAACCATTCTTGAGAATGCGATACATCATGATTATATTATCATACACTTCTAAGTCAGGAAAACTGACTGGGTGTAAGGTGCTTCAGAGGGTGAGGCTTGGACCATCATCAGGAAGGATCTCTTGAAGAGCGCTCATCTAGGAGCCGAAAGTTTAGTTAGGTCAGGCCAAGACATAGTCTACTAAATTTTGGTAATGAGGGATTGGTAAAGTCCAGAGTTATGTATAGTGTACGTCTCTCTCTCTCTCTCTCTCTCTTCTCTCTCTCTCTCTCTCTCTCTCTCTCTCTCTCTCTCTCTCTCTCTCTCTCCCTCTCTCTCTGCGTAAATCAAGTTTTTGAGCCCACTTCATCAACGAATTGTGCACACACACACATTCTCTTGCAGCACAACAAAAGAAGCATTCATGTCATCTCTATTCTCACAAACAACCCCCCCCCCCTCCTTTACTCTCAATGACTTGATATCACTCTTGTTTCTGTGTGTGTGTTACGACAAAAATATCATTATTACATTACGTGTCATCCTGTCGGGATTACATTCGTGGGTTTTTGAATGGGGAAAGTTTTCCACAAATCTTCCTTCTTCAATATTTTTTTTTTAAAATTCATTCTTTTATATCGAGGATAATGGAATAACCACTCTTGTGCTTTTTTCATCCAGTCCCCGTATGTATGCAGTTTCTGTAAATGTCATACAATACAAACCAGTTTCAACCTAAAAATAATGACCACCTCTTTTTGACACTACTAGTAAACCATACACTACTGGACTCCACAGCGCTGCACAGCTACTGACCCAGATTAGGTCGTGTGTAGGGCAGGCAGGCAGGCAGGCAGGCTTGCGGACAGACAGGTGGACCGACCGACAAGCATGCAGGCAAGCCGACAGGCAGACAGACAGGCAGGGAAGTGCAGTAAAGAGGACACAGCGGCAGGTCACCCTTATGGCTAGGACACCGCACCCCCCCCCCCCTCCCCCTTCCTCACCCCAATCGCCCTTGCCCTTCTATTCACCCCCACCCTCCTCCTCCTTCCAGTTGTTGTTGCAGTATACACGCACCACTAGGCTACGTCACCGTGGCTTTCAAGTACTGCACTGTCGTTGTTACCACTGCCATTATCACTACTACTAGTGGGCCTATCCCTTAGCGACCACTAGTCCATAGGCACTTGATTGATACTTTTAAAAAAAAAGTATATTTATCTTGTACTGTTAGTGTGAAGTTTCGCAGTTTTATTAGTCTGTCCACTGTAAAAGTACTGGGGGAAAAAAACCTGTGAGGAAAGGCAGAGGAGGGTGTGTGTGTGTGTGTGTGTGTGTGTGTGTGTGTGTGTGTGTGTGTGTGTGTGGTGTGTGTGTGTGTTAGTGTGTGTGTGTGTGTTAGTGTGTTGTGTTGTGTGTGTGTGTGGTCGTGGTGTGTTGTTGTATGTGGTGTGCTGCGGCTGTGTGTTGTTGGGTTGGATTTAGTGTGTGTAGTGTAGTAGTTAGTTAGTATGTAGTAGTAGTAGTAGTTCTCTCTCTCTCTCTCTCTCTCCTCTCTCTCTCTCTCTCTCTCTCTCTCTCTCTCTCTCCACACACACACACACACACACACACACACACACACCACACACACACACACACACACACACACAACACATGTCTTTTTGACACAGCATGTGGAATGTAATTAAAAGAGACATGGAGGGGGTAGAGGGAAGGGGGAAGGGGGTGTGTGTGCTGTCCATTCTATGAGTACTATACAGGAATGCAGTCACAACATCACCACCCTTATTACTATAATACAGCCTGGCATCGCCCCGCCACTAAAGCTACCGACACACAGGAAGAATTGTCATCGGAGAGATTGTCCGACTAGACACATATTGCTCAATGGTCAGAGCACTCGCTTTCTCCAAGCTAAGGTTAAGCAGCATCAAGCGTAACTATCAACTGGATGGGTGACCGTTTGCACGCCTTGGTTTCAGTACAGTCTCCCAGTTCATCCAGCTGTAAATGGGTACCTCCCCTCTTTAGGATCAGGGAAGGTAAAGCAGCGAGGGAGAGGAGATGGGTGCCACACTCAGTATGCTAGCCCCTAGAGAAGCTGAGGTCTCTGATACCTCGCTCCCCTATGACCACGTAGGTTATGGGACACCTTTTAAACTTTTATATGGAGGTTGTAATCTGTTTGTAATGTATATATGGCTTTACTCTCTCTCTCTCTCTCTCTCTCTCTCTCTCTCTCCTCTCTCTCTCTCTCTCTCTCTCTCTCTCTCTCTTGTGGTATTGTGTGTGCACGCGCGCGTGTGAGTGCGCATGCGCACGCGTGCGTGAGTGTGTGTGGGGAAAGTGTGTGCACGTAAGCGTCCATGATTGCGAGCATGACTGTGTGCGTGCATGTGTGTCTGTCTGTCTGTCTGTCTACATGTCCTATCGACCCAGCCCAGCCCCCCAGCCCTACCCTGCCCTGCAGTATATATAGTATGTATATCTTTCTATTATATCCCCCACGGGCTAAGTCAGTGGGCCAGGTTTCGAGCCCAGACACAATTTCTAATGCACATGCACTATTGCACACACCTTTCAAACCAACCCGACACAGTAGTTTGTTGGCTTTGCAGGCCTATAGTTACAGAAGCACAGGAATACTGACTGACTGACTGAGAGACTGAGACTGAGACTGGTCGGGCCAGGTTGGAGGTAATTCGGCCCGGAAGGGATTTCAGCTTAAAAAAATATATATATTGTGTAAAGAAAAGAAGGGACCTTGTGTTGGTGTGAACGCCTCACTGGTCTGCTGTTAGCATCCGGGTAGAGGGGCTTTTTGCTTGTTTGAGCCTGAAGGTTGTTGATTGTTTGTTTGTTTGTGTGTTTGTGTGGGAGCGTTTTTCTTGATGTTCTTGTTTGTGTGGGGTTGTTTTATTTTTTGTTTCTGTGTTGTTGTTTTTTTAGTTCTGGGGTGCTCGTTTTGATGAATCTCCGATTTTGAAGGGGGGGGGGGGGGGGGTATGTGTGTGTGTGTGTGTTTGTGTGTGTGTTGTGCGCGGTGTGCTTGTGTGTGTATATGTGTGTGTTCAAATGAATCTTTGATAACTCCTTTTCAAAATGTTGGAGAGGTTTGTGACTGGTTACTTGCACTTGCTTTTCTTCTTAATAGTGTTTTCAGGTTTTTATCGCAGAAATTTGTATTAGTTTCATTTGCACATGTTTGAAATGATGGTGGTGGTGGTGGAGGTTGTGGTGGTGGTGATGATGACGATGGTGATGATGATGATTGTGATGATAATTGATGATGATGGGGATGCTGCTGCTGCTGCTGCTGATATAATATATGATGATGATGGGAATGGGGATGACGACGACGACGATGATGATGATGATGATGTTTCAAGTACAAATAAAAAGGTTGACATGTCTGCTGTAAGTGAAGTGTTTGTTTATGTGTAGAGGGTTGTTTATGTGTAGAAGTGGAGGCGTTTTTAAAAAAAAATCAAGTATAGAAGTTGAAGTGCTTGTTTCAGGGGTGTCTGTTTCAGGTGTAGAAGTTGAAGAGCTTGTTTCAGGGGTGTCTGTTTCAGGTAGAGAAGGTGAGGTGCTTGTTTCAGGGGTGTCTGTTTCAGGTAGAGAGTGAGTGTTGTTCAGGGGGTCTGTTCAGTAAGAGAGTGCTTGTTTCAGGGGTGTCTGTTTCAGGTATATAGGCTGAGGTGTCTGTTTTAAGTACAGAGACTGAGGTGTCTATTTCACGTACAGGGATTGCAGTATCTGATTCAAGTACAGACGCTGTGTTCAGGTGTGTTTCAAGTATAGAAACTGATATATCTGTTTTGAATGGAGAAGTTGTTAAAGTGTCTGTTTCAAGCTCAGAAGTTTGAGGTGTTTCTTTTAAATACTGAGATCAGACACCTGTTTCATGGTAAAAAAGATTAAGATGTCTGAATACTGAGAATGTTTCATAATGACTTTTAAGCAAAATTCATTCCTCAGCACCCTAAAAAAAGCATTGTTAACATATTGATTTTTTAAAAACCCCCAAGATATTAACAAAGAAAGGGTGGATTTCCCTCATCAGGTCTTGACATTGGTGCAGATATGTCACACACAAGACTTTTTTGTGTGTCTGTCAAAATGCAAATAGAAAGTTAAAATGCCCGTGTCAAAGACTCCCCCCCCCCACCACACACCCCCTCTTCAAAATATTGCCCCATGTCCAACTCAGTGACTCACAAGGGCCACACAAAAAACTACACTCATGTACAACCACCAAGTGCAGGTAGTAGGCTAGTGGCCACAAAGAAGATTTCCCTGTCAGAAAAAAAAAGATTTCCCGATACTGTCAGAATGTCCGCGGAAAATAAAAAGAAATATGTTTGGTGACAAGCCAAATAAGTTAGTAAGTGATCACCAGGACATCTTACAGGCAGCACAATGTTTGCAAACTTATTTATTTAAGCAAGTGCGCACGCACACACAACACACACACACACACACACACACACACACACACACACACACACACACACACACACACACACACACACACACACACACACACATACACCCAAACAGTCTTTGGAAGAATGAACTATGAGGTAAAGTCGAAAGTCTCAAAACAGCTTTCAAGGAGTTAAGGTGGGAGGGAGGAAATTTCTGTACTTTGTTGTTTTAAAAATCATGGTTTAAAGGATTTAATTTTGGGGTGGGAGGGGGTGTTTGAAACTCATAAATAAGTTTTAGAATGCAAAATAAGGTCCAGTAGAACATCATGCTCCTGATTTCTATGGAATCTAGGATAAGATTTCTCTTGATATCCATATGACCCTAATTCTGATGAAGACGCAGTAGTCCAGTAGTTAAGACCGTTTGACTTCAATCCCATTGGTCCATTCAGTCATAGGTTTGAATGGGATTTTTAAGATCTCCCAGATGTTAACTCCAAGCGCAGACTATATAATGTGTGTGTGTGTGTTATGTTGTGTGTGTTGTGTGGGAGTGGAAGAGAGAGAGAGGAGAGAGAGGATGAGATGGGGAGAGGGAGGTGGAGGAGAGAGAGAGAGAGAGAGAGAGAGAGAAGAGGGGGGGGGGGGTATGACCAAAAGGGATTAACGAAATTAGTCTATATCTTGAAATCTTGATTAGGAAAAAACGCCAAGGTAAACAACTCAAATTGTTCAGTTATTGCCCTTCTAATTTAACCATTATATTTTTTGTTTTCACACACAGCCTCAATGGCCACTTAGTTCAGTGGGCAGAACATCAGACTTTAAATCCGAGGGTCAAGGGGTCTGAGTCCCTTATTGGGCATTTTTTTTCCCTAATCAGCGTTTAAAGGTTTTGGAACTTCCTATTCCTTTAAAAGAAAAAGACATAAACGAATAAAGCGGAAAATCCCCCAAAAGAAATTCCCTTTAAAAGGGAAGAAAAATAACCCACGAGACCTGCCAGTGCCTTAACCCCCTTTGTGTATAATATGCACATAAAAATCCCATAATAATAAGCTGCTCTGAAGTCGGAACGAGTCGGCTTGAGGCCAGCAGGCAGACCTCCTGCAAAATTACAGGCACAGGAGAAGACCAGGCATTATGCACCCCACCCGTGAAGGAATGCTGGAGAGAGAGAGGAGAGAGAGAGAGAGGAGAGAGAGAGGAGAGAGAGAGAGGAGAGAGAGAGAGAGAGAGAGAGAGAGAGAGAGAGAGAGAGAGAGAGAGAGAGCCTGACAACTTTGTTTCAGCAGAATGATCTTCTGCATGCATTGCACAAAAATGGTTGAAAGATGGTGATTAAAACATAAAAGATAGTGCTGAAAGTTGAGCAGTGGGTGGCTAAAGGCAGGCACGGCACTGCACCCCTTACCCAAGTATAAAGTCTATGGTGTTGGCCAAGCCCAGTGGTTGCTTGTTTCCACCTGTTGTGGCAGAAAATAGCCACACACCATCAGGTCTGGTTGCAATTTTCAGAGGATCGCGTGATTGAAATTAGGTCACCACTCCAGCAACTGGTGTGCTTCAGCCTATTCCTCTTCTACTGGCCATTGAAATAACGGCCTTTTGTCATTGTCAACACAAACTATATTTTTTCAGTCAAGTTTAGTCAATCCTAAAAAAAAAATCAAGTTTAATTATTTTTTTCCGCCATCATTTTTTTCCTTCTGTCGGATGGCAACATTTCTTGATTGGCTGACCGCCGATTCTCAACTGCATGGCCGGATCCAATATGTTACAGCCCCTTTCATTGGTTTGGGTAAAGGTTCATCTACCATACGTTTTATCCGACACACTTCGCCTGCTTCAAGTTTCGGACATAATTATCTAGTTTTTATTCAACTTCAACTTTTCATCAAACTGTGAGGGACTATCTTTAAGGAAGTGTCACACCTCGTGTGGAAAAAGCAATACAGACAAACTAAAAAAATAGATCTATCTCTCAATAGTCTTTTCCTGCCTTTTCTTTCAGTGATGATGATAATAATAGGTTAGGTTCTAAAACACATTCCCACCTGTCTTACGGCCGTTTTTATCTTTTTAAAATGACACTGAATGGTGAAAAGCAGCTGCAAATGGAAACCTGGTTTGTGTGGCGCAGCCTTTAACATAACTACCTAACACTTACAAAAGACGACCTACAAGGCATGCAAGGACTACAAGAACAGGGAATAGAATGATCTGGGGCCGGGGAGGAAGGGGGGGGGGGGGGGGTGGCGCAAAGCATAGGACAAGCAGATGGTGGTGTCCTGATGGCATTTGGCCAACACTTAGCACTGGGCCAATGCTAGATACCCACTCTGTGGCATTTCTCTCTCTCTCTCTTCTCTCTCTCTCTCTCTCTCTCTCTCTCTCTCTCTCTCTCTCTCTCTCTCTCTCTCTCTCTGACTTTTCAAAACCTCTAATTTGTCGGAACATCTTGAGACCAAAAAAAAAAAGAAAGAAAAAAAGATATAACATGGATTGTGGCCTATATTAGTACCTAGAAAAAATTAGTTCCCTAACAAAGTTTGGGATTCGATATTTTCGAAATTATTTGTAATTGATTTAGGGTAGGGCCCTTATTATTAGTGTATGGAATGGAAAATACGAGTCACTTGTCGCCAATGTGCTATTAATGAAGAAGATTAAAAATATTTTTTTTTATTGTCCTGCCTTACAGGATTTTAAGAAGCAGCTCGTTCCACGAACTATTAATACATTGAATGTATATTTAGACTCACTTTGCTGTGGTCCAAGAAAGCATGAATATAGCAAAGTAATGGATATCCACCAAACCGGATTGCCGCTACTTTAATGGTGGGTTAAAAACGGCCACATGGGCAATATCTCACCATCAGTAATCCTCAGAGTGCTAACCTAAAAACAAATAAAAGGCACTGTATACTTTTTTTTTTTTTTTGTCTAGCTGTTGTGCCAAGTCTTTGCACTGGAATTTTTAAGATCTGTTACTTGTAAAAAAAAAAAAAAAGGGCTAAGTTGACAGTTGTGTTTCATGTACTTACTGCATTTTATGTGTGTACATCCCCTTCAGTATGTGGCTTATGGCCTTTACTGAATAAAAAGTGTGATTCGTGAATCTCTCTCTCTCTCTCTTCTCTCTCTCTCCTCTCTCTCTCTCTCTCTCTCTCTCTCTCTCTCTCTCTCTCTCTCCTCTCTTCTGTGTTGTTGTGTGTGTGTGTGTGGTGTGTGTGTGTGTGTGTGTGTGTGTGGTGTGTGTGTGTGTGAATATGTGTGTGTGTGTATCGATGAGTGTGCATGGAAACAGATAAAGAGCCTTTATATGCTGGTGATATTTTTATTTGCAAAGCGATTGACACATCAACTAAACCAAAGCGATCTGAAGAAATCAAGTTGTGTGAAGGTTAGTGAAAAAAGTGATGGGTTCACTATAAATAACGAACGACTGCTGGGGGGGAAAATATCACCACACACACACACACACACACACACACACACACAACACACACACACACACACACACAACACACACACATGTGAGACTGGATGTAAAAAAAAAAAAATTAAAAAAGCATATGAGTGCTTATTCCATTATCCTCGATATAAAAGAAAAGATAAAAAGTTATTAAAAAAAAAACCACGCACACACACAACACCCACCCCCCCCCACCCCGTACACATACACAACACACACACTCTCTCTCTCTCTCTCTCTCTCTCTCTCTCTCTCTCATCTCTCTCTCTCCTCTCTCTCTCTCTCTCTCTCTCTCTCCACACAGCCAAAAGGGTCACTTGACAATACACACCACTTTTATTTTATTGTAGCACGGGGTAATCAAACTAACCATTCCACGCCTGCTGTATGCGTATGCTGTATGTAGTAGTCTATGCCCCCTGCATTGTGTGACGAGGAAAGAAGCAGCGGAGGAGTAGAGGGGAAGGAAAAGTGAGATGCGAGCCCAGAGCAAGCAGGCAGGTGCTCAGGACACAGACACCAGTGCATGCAATAGGAGATCTATCTGCTGTGCAGGACACGGGACAGAGGGAGGGAGAGAGAGAGAGAGGAGAGAAGAGAGAGAGAGAGAGAGAGGAGAGATGGAGGAGAGAGAGAGAGAGAGAGAGAGGGAGAGGAGAGAGAGAGAGAGAGGGGGGAGTGAGAGAGAGGAGGGGGGAGAGTGAGAGAGAGAGAGGGGGGGAGTGAGAGAGAGAGAGGGGGGGAGTGAGAGAGAGGGGGGGGGAAGAGTAGGGGAGAGAGAGGGGGGGAGTAGAGAGAGGGAGAGAGAGAGAGAGAGAGGAGAGAGAGAGAGAGAGAGAGAGAGAGAGAAGAGAGAAGACAGAACAGACAGACAGACAGACACAGACAGACAGACAGACAGACAGACAATACACAACACAACACACACACCACACACACACACACACACACACACACACACACACACACACACACACACACTAACAGGGACAGGATTGTCTGGTGGTCAGAGTGATGCGCTCGTGATCTGCTGACCCGGATTTGAATCCGTTCAAGAGGATTTTTCCTCTGGAGTTAACATCAGTGCCGACTCCACTCTCCCCAAAAGTTATT
>CM060324.1:22136152-22153652 GCA_030674155.1 Stramonita haemastoma | reverse complement strand
GGGGCGGGGACAGCCTAGTGGTTGAATAATAACTATTGTCCAACTCCTCATCTAGACTTACACTAACTGACAGTTCAGGTTCCAATCTTCGCTAAGGGACGTCCATGTATACGGGGTAGCAATGTGGTTTGAGTGTTAGGCTAAAGATCTGAGGGCCCAGGGTTCCAGTCATCACTGTTGGAGATAATTTTTTCCCCCTGAAGTTAATATCAATGCTGACTCCACTGCCCCCGGAAGTCCTGGAAGTCCTTGGGTGAGACTATAAACCTACCGCAGACTATACATCGAGGTCCAGTGTGCCAACGCATGCAGAACATTTTAAACACACCTTAAAACCTGTTCCACCTTTGGCAAGAGTAGGCCACTTTGTGTAGGCAAGAATGGATGACAAAATTAAAAAGAAAGAAGCAAACTAACAAACGCAGGCACATTGGTGGCACACCCTTTAGATATAATCCCCAAAGCAGAATGGGGCTATCTTACTGGTGGGGGAAAAGAGTGGCATACTCAAAATCTCCTCTTTGGTGAACCTCAGAGCTCTAAGCCAAGGAATGATAAAAAATCTCCACTGAGGTGTTTATTCAGGTCCCCCTCTCCCTCCCTTCCCAAACTTTGAATTTGGTACTGATTCCACTCCTCCAAAAATCCTCCAGACTGCAAAATGGTGGTCCCATGTGCCAACGCATGCAGAACATACCCATCCACCTTTACTAGAATTGTTGGCCAACTAACTACAGGGGGTAGGATGGATGGATGATGAAAATAGACCTGGCATACACTTTGCCACATGTAGAGGTTGGCTGTGTTGCTAATGACAGTCCCGGCAGAGAACTTTCTTCCATTAAAGTGACGACTGTGTCAACCAGCCACCATCACCAAGCAGTACCTCTTGACATGCCCCCCCCCCCCCAAAAAAAAAAAAAAAAAAGTGTAAGAAGAGGGGATGGGCTCCACTAGTTTCAATCAACCTACCCCCCTACAGTCTGCCTGAAAAATTCAGTGTCAGCTCACCAGATCCTTACTGTCTGATATCACTATTTAGTGGAAGGACGTTAAACTGAAGAACTACTACTACTACTCACCCCGATCAATGCTTCAACCACTAACCTGTCCTGTCCTACCCCCTGCTGCCCCACCCCCACCCCCTCCCCTCTCACAGCACCACGGCCTTGTCCAATCTGGTCCCAAAGCGGGCGGTCACCTTTACAGCCTCGCCCTATTGGACACGGAAACGGACACGCCCCACAGGGACGGTACTCTCACTGGGTCTGCTGCTTGCCTGCCGCCATGTTAGGCCTACCTAGCCCTGCCGGAAAAGCTCATGCATAATCCACGTGACCATCACAGTCCAGGCAGCCCTGGTGAAGTGGACAGCCCAGAGCGTGAATAATCTATGGGCACACAACGCAGCACGGCAGATTAATGGTGACAGGGTAATGCAATGGTCCACTACCAGCATCCCATCCCTCTTAGTCCTCTTAGTCTGCTGCCTGCCTACCTACCTTGCCTGCCTGCCTGCCTGTCTGTCTTTCTGTCTTCCTTCCCACTGCATGCAATAACTTTTTAGTTAAAGTGGACAGCAAGTCAAAATAGACAGAACTGGCGGTCCTGTGACCTTTTTAAAAGAAAAATTCTGAAGTGTTATGGCGTGACAACATATTGTAGCTAGCAAAAGTTGTCGTCTGTAGGGACATAATCTTGTGTGATAACATGTTTCAGGAGAAGCCAAAAAGGATCCCAATACAGACTTACGTCCAGAATTAATCTTCACCTAGTTTTATGTAGATCTGGTTGACTTTCAGTATCGGCAAAAGTGTTAATTCCACTACCCCAAAATCACAAAAAACATCCCCCCCCAAACACACACACACACACACACACACACACCACACCACACACACACACACACACACACACACACAAACCTGGTCATATCCCAGGTACTGGAAACTCTTGTTTCAGAACACACTGATCTGCCATACAGCTAGCTATCTCTGACATTATCAAATTGTCAAGCCTTCAACTCTTTCTATTCATAGATTCGGGTACACTTTTCATTCATATGTTCCCGATAGGTTGCTATTTTGACTACCTGTCTCCTTTAAGGCCTCCAAAGGGAGGTGGAGTGTCAAGGGTAGACATACCGGAGGTAGGGGGTGGAGGAGTAGGGTGGGGGTAGTTAGAAGGGATCATTAAGTCGAATGGAAAACACTTTTGCGATAAAAAGCCGTGTGGTGTTATTCGACTTTACTGAATACGATCAGCTACCAATCTTAAAACGAAAATGATTTTCAATTAAAAGAGACGGCAATTCACAACCAGTAAAGCATAGCTCGATCACAACCCTCACTGTTAATCAGTTAACAGATTAACTAAAATGGGAAACAGATGTCACAAATGAAGCTCTTAATTAATACATGAACGACATGAAAGCCACTTTAAAACGTCCTTCAACAGCCATTAACTGCATGTGGGATAAAACCTTGGAATTATCGGACAAAAATTACTTTAAAATTGAGCAATTAATCTTTAAAAAGCAGGAAGGTAGCTACCCATTGTCCTAGCAACATTGGTACAGGTTCAATTCGCAACTGTATCCCTAAGTCAAAATGTGTCTACTTTAATGGTGGAGAGAGAGAGAGAGAGAGAGAGAAGAGAGAGAGAGAGAGAGAGAGAGAGAGAGAGAGAGGAGAGAGAGAGAGAGAGAGGGAGAAGAGAGAAAGAAAGAGAGAGAGAGAGAGAGAGGGGGGTCGCATAAATAAAAAAAATCCTACCATTGGTGAACCTCCGAGCTCTAGCCCAAGAACGAAAAAAAAAACCCAACCTATAAAAACATGAAGCAAAAACTTATCAAGTAAAAAGAAAAAAGGAAAAGAATGCAGACAACCCTCCTCCTGTAACTTGCTCTCTTTATCTTAAACCTTAAGACAAAAAAACAACAGCATAACTAAAAAAAATAAAGCCTAAAAAAGGGGAGAGGGGGGACAGAGCAAAAGGACCCCCCCCCCCCCCAAAAAAAAAGGGGAAAAGAAGGTCAATGCAAGGAACAGAAAGAAAAGGGACACAAAGAAAAGGGACATGGTACGTGACACTACTGACCCTTGACCTACAATGACCCCTACCCCCTCCCCCCCCTTTTCCCCAGCAAAGCGGGTCAATGACCAAGAATTGACCACACAAGGCACAGGGCAAGCCAGGTATTATGAGCCAGCCTTCCCCTTGAACTACTAACACTCTGCACTGAGATAACCGACAAAGGCCAGCACCCCCTAGTCATTATGCTGTTATCAAAACACATAGATGTACATGATAGTCACAAAAATGCTGGGTCTGTAAAGGGGGGCGGGGCGGCCTAGTGGTAAGAGTGTTGTGCTCGTGATCTGAGGGATTCCCAGGATCGAGCCACTGCCGTGATGCCTTTTTTAGCGATTTTTTTTTACCCTGGAGTTGTTAACATTAGTACTGTCTCGACTACTCCAAAAAGTCCTTAGGATGAGTCTATAAACTGGGGCCCAGAGTGTTCGAACATCTTGCCTGCACGTTAAAATAAAAAGCTGTTCGCCTTTTGGGAAGAGTAGGCCATTTCGTGCAGTAGGAACTGGTGACGAAAGTTAAAAACACGCATACACACAGGTGTGTACTTAGACACCATCCCCTCAGTCGGAATGTGGCTACCTTGATGAAGGGTAAAAAACGGCTGCATACACAATATCTCACCATTGGTGAACCTCGGACACACAGGCACAAAAGACAAAGACGTACAAAGACACAGAAATCAGTCACTGGTACTGTTTACAGAACATAATGAAAACTATAATAGCTGTGAGTGCTCTCTCTCTCTCTCTCTCTCTCTCTCCTCTCTCTCTCGTACACCTCCTCTCTCTCTCTCTCTCTCTCTCTCTCTCTCTCTCTCTCTCTCTCTCTCTCTCTCTCTCTCTCACTCACTCACTCACTCACGCACGCGCGCGCGCACACACACACACACACACACACTCTGTCTCTCTTGTACACCTCTCTCTCTCTCTCTCTCTCTCTCTCTCTCTCTCTCTCTCTCTCTCTCTTCTACACACACACACACAAACACAGACACACTCAGAAGATCACAGGACAGTGATAGTAACACTTGACCAGTGGACAGGAAGGGGCGGGAGGACGGATGGACGGAAGGGTGGAGTTAGCTAAACCAACAGTGGGCTGACCAAACCCACTTGACCTGTCCGTTTCAAGCTGTGTAGTGGTGTAGTGTAGTGTAGTGTAGTGTAGTGTAGTGTAGTGTATGGCTGGCTGGCTACTTCTGGATGTAGGCCACACTCCTTATAGGTCAAGCAAGGTCACTGACCACTACTGACCTCCCTCCCTCTCTTCACACCACATGTGGGGACCTTGACCTTTCGCTTGTTCAGCGATCCCGCCCTGTCAGTCAAAATGCTTGTCCTAGCCTGGACATTGTGTTATTTTCTGTGTTGTTAGTTAGAACGGTTTTTTTTGTTTGTTTTTCTGGTGTTTTTGTTTTTGCTTTTGCCATTGTTGCACCCCCCCCCCCCTCCCTCCCTCCCTACACATATCTAGGTTGATGACATGGCTGTATCTCCTTTTGTTGGTGGTTTTTGTTTTTTGTTGTTGGTTTTTTGTTGTTGGGTTGTTGTTGTTTTTTTTGGGGGGTTGTTGTTGTTTTTTTAGGGGGGGTTGTTTGCTCCTGCTGGGTTGTTTTTGTTTGTTTGTTGGGTTTTTGTTTTTGTTTTTTTGTGTTTTTTTTGTTTTTTTTTTTTGGGGGGGGGGTTGTGATGTGGCTTTTTTGTTGTTTTTACTTGTTTTGTTGTATTTCTTGGCTAGAGTTCCGAGATTTCACCAATAGACCTAGATCTAGTCCAGTGGGATTTTGCGTACGCAGGCCGTTTTTGCCCACCATTAAGGTAACAAGATTCTGACTCCAGGAATTTCTGTTTTTATTTTCTTCTTTTATCATTGGCATTTGGCATGCAATGTGTGTCCCTCCTGGCGCCTATATATGTGTGCGTGTATAATTATGTGTGCGCACATTTTCACACAAGTAACTCAAAGAGAGAGAGAGAAAGAGAGAGGCAGGCAAGCAACCAAAGACAGAGACAGTGTTGTTACTGAAGTTGCGATTGTATTAACGTCCCAGCAGAGATTTCCGATTTAGGGAACAATGACAGGCACAGACAGACAGACAGACAGACAGACAGACAGACCTAATCTATAGACACAGAGACTAAAGGAGTGTGACAAGGCAAGGTGTGGTGGTGGTAGGACAAGCAGTGAAGGAAACTGCTGACTATAAAACACTGCTGTGTATAGCAAGCAGCACCGTGGTGGACCCCACAGCGTTATTTAAAACACTGCTTTGTTGCCTGTCTGTGTCACCTTGGCTGGGCAAAGTCGCCAGTCTTGCTTGTTGAACAATCTGCCTGCCTGCCTGCCTGCCTGCCACCTGTTGTCACCTTGTCTTGTCTAGCTCCCTCCCCGCCACCTTTCTGTTTTAATGCCCCTGTTTGTTGTCACCTTTCCTCACCTAGGTTTTATAAATACACACACACCCCTCGCCTGCGCGCACAAAATTATACAAACACACGCACACGTGCACGCAGGCTCACACACACACACACACACACACACACACAAACACAAACACACACACACATAGAGTTCCCCTTCCCCCTCCACCCACCCACCTACCCTATCTTACTGATCTTCAGGCATGTTCATCCTATATTTCATACACTATTAATTAAGAGTTTAAGACAGGCTATGTTTGTCCAAACTTGTGTGTTGCATTAGCATGCAGGCTCAACCCACGAAAAGGGTTTTCTCTCAAATCATTAACTATATATATATATATATATATATATATATATATATATATATATATATATATATATATATATATATATATATATGACCTTAAAATCTGGTGTTTTGAATCTAAACAAGCAGACATTCTGGCAGTTGGCAAAACCAATAAAGTACATAGCATACAGGTGGCAATGATATAACGTTATGATTGACATGGCCACCATGTTGAGAGATAGAGTCTCTGACGCATTCAACTTTGCCCTCGGGCCCCGTTATAAAATCACGTCATGGCTTTTTAAACGTCACAGCCACCACTGTCAACATGGAGGGAAGACAAGATGCCTACACACTTTTTTTTTGGTCGTCTGTGGCGAAGTACAGCTACCCTCAAGGCAATTTTCATCTGACAGTAAAAACGAGGATGCGTATGCAACTTGCTTCTGTCCTACAAATCATTCCATACAGTTTGTTTTATGTGTGCTGACAGCGTGTTAATTAAACAGGGGTTTCCAGTCTTTGGTCTCGTATCAAAAGACAGCACACATGCAGAACACAAATGGCAGAATAGTAGAGAGGTTTGCGCTTGTGTGTGTGTGTGTGTGTGTGTGTGTGTGTGTGTGTGTGTGTGTGTGTGTGTGTGTGTTGGGGGGAGGGGGGAAGAGGTTCTGCTTCACACAGAATCTGAACTCAACACCTCTCCCTGCTTCCAAGATGGCCGCGTTACTGTTTGTCCATCAATCCATCTCAATAATCCTCACCCTTTATCCACATAAGGGGCCAAGGTTCGAACCCGCAACCCCTGCAGGGAACCCTAAAGAGCTGAAGCCTGTCGTCCTGTCCACTTGCCTAATTGCAACCTTCCTTAATCTGTTTGCACACATGGACCTGACTGACCCTACATTCTCTCTCCCTTAAATCCCTTAGGAGTCACCGGGGCACTGCACTGAATTTTTCATCACCTCTCTACCCACTCAGCCACAACGTCCATCATACTAGTCTAGATCTAGATACCTACTCCACAATAACATGGCCATGGCCTCCTAACATCGTTGACTCAAAACTGGAGCGCCGTTGTTGTTGTTGCCAAGGAGAGAGAGAGAGAGAGGGGGGGGGGGGGCAGGGCAGGGGCTGGGCAACAATGGACCCTTCTGATGAGCAGCCAGCTCAGCTCACTCCACTCAGAGTCACTCACTCCTCTCAGTCTGTCATGAATCCTAAAGGCCACTGTCACTGACCCACTGCAGCAGTGTGTGTGTGTACATGTACAACAGGAGGCTGGCCCTACATAACACAGGGCGGCCATGGGAACTAAACCAGTTAGCTAGCCGACTACTGGACTGCTGCTGCTGCTGCTACTAACGCTGTACTTGCAGCCACTCCTTCCTTCCCTCTCTCCCTCCCTCCTTCCTCTGCCCTCTACTACTACCACTACACTGATTCATCATCGACCAGCAAGTCACAGGACTTGCCTGCCGTTGCTGCTGGTCCGTCCGTCCGCTCCTACCACTACCACCACCACCAACCACCATCACCACCATCACCAAGCATTGACGGTGGCGACTAATGACGAGGGTGGACGTTACCCATTGGACCGTACACATCATCAGCCTTTGACGGCTGGGTAGGGTAGAGGGAGAAGAAGTATGAGGTAGGAAATCGGTGGAGATTGACAAGGAGGGAGGGAGTGGGGGTGTGGGGTGTGAGAAGGGGAAGGGGTGGGGAGGGTGAGGTCTGTCACCTGAGTGGTTAAGCCTTGTCTGTCTTTCTCATGGCTATATGACCTGACACGCCAAGTTGCCGTCTAACCGCCAGCCAGGTTGACCGCAAAACCCGGTCAAGTTTGTCATGTTGATGCAGTCTGAAAGGAAGGTGGATGGCTGGATGGATGGATAGAGGGATGGGGGACGGAGGGATGCTGCTCTTTTGGGATTGATGCACGGTGCGTGATGGGAAAGGGAGGGAACTGGTTTGTGGAGGTCAACTGCCCAGCAGCCTATACTACCGTGTAAAATTACCTACCCCCTCGTTTGTTAGAGGTTTTTGTTTCGGCTTTTAATTGTTCTTAAGTTACTGCCATATTATGTTCATGCAAGAAACTTCGTAGGGAATGAAATAACTTTTTTGTATAGGTCTACATGTAAAAAACAACAACAGATAAATATGCGCACCATTTCTTAAAACTGGCGGTAAACAGGATTTCATCCTATTATAATCATGTCTTGAGCAAATTTAGTGAGAGAGGGGGGAAAAGGACAGAGTTTGAGAAATAAAATTGCGAGTCCTTCAGAGAAAAAGAGAGCGGGAGCGAGGAGAGAGAGAGAGAGAGAGAGAGAGAGAGAGAGAGAGAGAGAGAGAGAGAGAGAGAGAGAGAGAGAGAGAGAGAGAGAGAGAAGAATTTCCTTTTCCCGTTCATCAGCCAAATCCCTGCAGGATCACCAATGGTGAGATTTCTGCATATACCACCTTTATTTGCCCATCATGAAGATAGCCAGCCCGTATATTCCGACTGTTGGGACAGAAATCTGTTAAATCCAGAGCATTCTGGTCCCAAGGTTTCACGGTCTGACAAAGTTGACTCAGCCAAGCTGCAGTGGGTGGCCAGACTGATCCGATCAAAAAGATTATCTGATTTTGCACACAGGCAGCACCCAGTGATTTAATAATCCAACAATGGCGGAGGCAGATGAAACTAATGGTTCATTAACCTAAGTGGATAGGCTGGACAGAGAGAGGGGAGGGGTGGTGGTGGGGGTGGTGGTGGTAGGGGAGGTCCAAGGACATCTATTATAATTGTACTCTTTTAAACTTAACTGCTGTTAACAGATCAGGTTACGTTCACACACACGCACATACACGCACGCACGCACACGCGCGCGTGCGTGCGCACGCACACGCACGCACGCACACACACACGCACACACACGCGCGCACACACACACACACGCACATACACAACCCTTGCCATTTCGTACACTTCCTAATAAAAAAAAACCCAAACAAACAACCAAACAAAACCAGCCAGCCAGACGTTCTTACTAAGAAGAGATAAAACTCTCTCTCTCTCTCTCTCTCTCTCTCTCTCTCTCTCTCTCTCCTCTCTCTCTCTCTCTCTCTCTTTCTCTCTCTCTCTCTCTCTCTCTCTCTCTCTCTCTCTCTCTCTCTCTCTCTCTCTCTGTCTCTCTCTCTCACCAAGCACAGACAAAACAAAACCTCCCACTCAAACCAATTAAGGGGTCTGGCTGTCTGTCCCTCATCCCCACACAACAACAAAACAACAACAACAACAAAACCCAGAAAAAAAACAACGGTTCTCAGCCAGGCATCAAAAGAAAAAACTCCCTGTGCCACTGGTTCGCATCCATCAGCTGCATGAACAACAAAATTATTCATGAAGCTTTTCCCCACCCCACCCCACCCTCTCCACCCCACCCCACCGTCATTAACCACTACCCGTACAACCAGTGGCCACGCATGGACCCGCAGACTTGTCAGGCATTCAGCCTTATCGACTAGGCTAACAGCTACAGCTGCCAATGTGAAAGCAAGACGTGTTGGTCCTACTGTACAAGCCATTGGTCTACAAGCCTCACCCATACAGACGAACCCCCAGCTAGCCACTAACTGACCAGTGGGTAGCCTACTTCTCAACTCACCAGCGGTTCAACCAATCGGTGGCGATGTCCAGGCTTAAGCCAAAGCACGCTGACCAAGCCGCTAGGCTGACCAATCGATAAAATGACCCTACAGCCGCGCTCCAATGGTATACCCCTCACCCCGCCCATCTCATTAACTGTGGCCTCCCCTGGCGATTTTCTCTCTTAACTCTCTTTTTCTCTCGCCCCGGTAACTTGGACTGTGGTCACCGCGACCAATGACCAATCAGACGTGTCCTTTTATCGCGTGTTGTTGGTGGTCTGTGGTGGTTGTTCACGGTCTTGCTCCTCCTATCCCCTCACCCCTTCCTTCCCCTGCTATCTGCTTGCTGTCTTGGTGGTGTGGTGTGTGTGTGGGCCTGTGGCAGGTTGACAGGGTGTGGGCCTATCGATCAGCTGACTGACTCACTGGGCTAGCTAGCTAGCTAGCCACTAGGCCTAGTGCTCCCTTTCTCTTGCTGCCAGCCAAGGAAGGACCCACTATCAGTCAACGCTGAAAGCATCATGACAGCACAGCATGGCATGGCAGTGCCGTCTTCTGACCACCACCGCCACTGGGTGGGGTGGGATGGGGTGGGGTGGGGTGCGTCTTGGGGGGGGGGTGGGTGGAGGGAGCCTTTGTTGGTGTATAACGTTTCACTCTTCATTACTAAGCGCAGGGTGGTGCATGATTGGGGGGGGTGGAGGGAGGGAGGGGGTGAGAGAGAGAGAGAGAGGGGGGGAGAGAGAGAGAGAGAGAGAGAGGGAGGGAGAGAGAGAGAGAGAGAGAGAGAGAGAGAGAGAGAGAGAGGAGAGAGAGAGAGAGAGAGAGAGAGAGAGAGAGTTTTTTAATTTGGAAGATAATTGACAGACACATTCTTGTGCTTTTTTTTACATCCAGTCCTCATGCACATGCGATTTTGTAAGTTTTGCCATCCATCCATTCCCAGAGAGAGAGACAATGACAATGACAAATGATTTTAATGTGTTAGGTTTTCAACCCATACACATGGGACAGATGGGGGAGGGACCGAAAATCGAAAATACAAATCGATATCGAACGTTATACAATAACAAAGAGTCTTCGCGAATGGATTCCAAAACGCGGTAATGTTTTTATGCAATTCCGCAGTTGTGTGGATGCCAATGGTATTCACAGAAGGGTCGCCATTCCTGCAGCAAGGAGAGATACACCAGGTGTGGGCACAGGGCGTCACTACCGATGGGGCTGTACTGGTGGCTGGTCTCCGGAGAAGGTGTCGGGAAGATCTCTTTCCTGGCCTGTTTCTTTTTCGTGTGACTGGAATTTACTATTGAAGCTGTCCATTTTGTTTATTATTTTCTGCAAAGATTCCATGACTTTCTCATAGTCCTCACTTGACAATGTAGCATCACACCATGATGTATTGACAGCAGCTACATTTTCAACACTGATTTCACTTTGATTCTCAGACTGGCTGTCCTCTGTCACATGCCAGAGAGAGAGAGAGAGAGAGAGAGAGAGAGAGAGAGAGAGAGAGAGAGAGAGAGAGAGAGAGAGAGAGAGAGAGAGAGAGAGAGAGGCGGACAGACGGACAGACAGACAGAGACAAGGAGAGACAGACACAGAAGGAGAGACACACAAGGAAAGGAAAAGAACAAAGGAAACAGAGGCTGAAGGACAGTAAAAGTGGATAAGCACTTTTGCACTGCATTCTTGTCCAGTATGTACTGCACACATAATTATATAGATCTACCTTTTATTGCTACACACTTCAACTTTTCTTTCATTCTCTTTTTTTTTCTTCAATCTTTCATAATGTAATGTACTATTGTTGGACCCAATAGATGAGGGCAGAGTGGGGGGGTGTACACAGGGGGGCCTTCTCCGTGTATTTTGACGAGGAGAGAGAGAGAGAGAGGAGAGAGAGAGAGAGAGAGAGAGAGAGGAGAGAGAGAGAGAGAGAGAGAGAGAGAGAGAGAGAGAGAGAGGAGAGAGAGAGAGAGACAGACAGACAGACAGACAGACAGACAGACAGACAGACAGACAGACAGAGAGAGAGAGACAGAGAGAGACAGAGAGAGACAGACAGACAGAGAGAGACAGACAGACAGAGAGAGAGACTGAGACAAAGAGAGAGAGACTGAGACAAAGAGAGAGAGACTGAGACAGAGACAGAGAGATAAACACACACACACACACACACACACACACACACACACACACACACACACACACACACACACACACAGGAGAAAAGAGACAGAGAGGGGGAGGGGAGGGGGTATCTTGAATTCATGAGGAGAGACAAAAGTAAAGGCTATACGGCTATTACCGTTCAGCCCTCATAGAGCATACACAATAGTTGCGGTTTGTATTTTATCTTGAAGTCTCTTCTAAAGAGTACGACGCAGTATGTGTGCCTAGAAGGGAACCAATCCTAAAGACTTGATAGAGTCTATAACTAACGGACTATTGGAAATGCTCACTATGGTGTAGACACATCTGGAAATGGTCATAAGAATGGTCGTGTATACATAAGACACACAGAGTCCTGCCCATGATATACTTTTGTATACAAAGTATGTTATAAGGACTCTATGATGGGAGTTATGATGACTGATTGTAGTAGAAGCAGCAGTAGTAGAAGCAGTAGCAGCAGTGTGGGTGTAGCAACACTAAGAGTAGTAGTAGCCGCACGCAGATGGAAGTAGTTGTGCTTTGTTATAAAGGTGGTGGTATACTAAAGTACATCATAAACAGGACTCGATGCCTCTGATCACCACCAATGAAGCACAACTACTACCATCTACCATCTACGACTGCTACTACTACTATGGCGATTACTAACTGCTGCTACAGCTACAATACTACTACTACTACTACTATTACTACTACTACTACTACTACTACTACTACTACTACTACTACTACTACTACTACTACTACTTCTGCTGCTGCTGCTGCTACTACTACTACTACTACTACTACTACTACTACTACTACTACTACTACTGCTACTGCTACTATTGCTACTACTATTGCTACTACTACTACTACTACTACTACTACTACTACTACTACTACTACTACTACTACTACTACTGCTGCTGCTGCTGCTGCTACTGCTACCGCTAATCACCACCATCATGACCATCACCACAACCACCACCATTATCATCATCACAACATTCCTCCTTCTAGATCTAAGCCAACCAACCATCCAACCAACCAATCAATGGGTAGCCACGGGCAAAACAGCTTCATCACTCATTCCACCAAACAAACGCAGTATACAGGCGGACAGCACCCACCCCACAATTATTATTATTATTACCCTGGCCAGCACACACAGAGAGAAAGAGAGAGAGAGAAGGCCTTAGTAACTAAGCAGCGACCCCGACCGACCCTTTATAATACTCAGAGAGAGAGAGAGAGAGAGAGGGGGGGGAAGCACAGAGAGAGAGAGAGAGAGAGAGAGAGGAGAGAGAGAGAGAGAGAGAGAGAGAGAGCAGGAGTGTGTATGTGTGTGTGTCCAGAGAGAGAGAGGAGAGAGAGAGAGTCCAGAGAGAGAGTGTCCACAGAGAGAGAGACGAAGAGACAGAGACAGAGAGACAGAAACAGAGTCCTCTACTCCTCCAAAGAGAGAGAGAGAAAGTCTCGTCCTCCTCCTCATTCCTCATCTCCCCTTCTACCCCCCCCCCCCCCCCTCTCATCTCTCCCCACTGTGGTCTGTCTGTCAGTCATGTACCATTCACTAGGTTGCCCGGCCGTTGCCGTGGCGACAGGCACTGGGCGCTCTCTCTCCCTCTCCCTCTCTCCCCCTCTCCCTCTCTCTCCTGCTTAATTCTGATGGCCAGCGCCGGTGACATCACAGACCAGGGCACTGACTTGCGCATGCGCTCAGCACAGCACGTGACATTCGTCCCCTTGAGGGGGGGGGTGGGGAGGGGGGGGTGTGAGAGGGATTGAGTAGGGGGAGGGGGCGGGGTTATAGTGGCTATTATAGCAGAGGCCAGCCAACATTGGTCTGTCCGTTTGGGTCTGTCTGTGTGTCTGTATGTCTGTCTGTCAGTCAGTGTGTCTGTCGCTAAGGCCAAGTAGGGGTCATTTTCATCAAAGGCGCTTGTGGTGCAAGTCTTGTGTTTTGTGGGGTAGGGTGGGGTGATAGGGGGGTTAATGATAAGAGAGGGTGTGTGGTGTATGTGTGTGTGGGGGGGGGGGGGTGGAGGTGGGCGCGTGGGGGGGGAGGGCTTGGTAGCCCTTTCCTCGTGAGAACAGAATGACCTCTGTGAGTATGTGTGTTTGTGTTGTGTGTCAGGGGTGTGTGTATGTGTGTGCGTGAGGAGAGAGAGAGAGAGACAGAGACAGAGAGAGAGAGAGAGAGAAGAGAGAGACAGAGACACAGAGACAGCAGAGAGAGACACAGAGAGAGAGAGGAGAGAGAGAGAGAGAGGAGAGAGAGAGAGGAGAGAGAGAGAGAGGGAGAGAGAGAGAGAGAGAGAGAGAGAGAGAGAGAGAGAAGATGAAGACAGAAACAGACACATCACAGAGGTAAAAGGCAAGAACAGAAACATGCAGACCAAAAACAAATTTTATAGCAAGACATACAGACACTGAGAGCAAAAGAGAGGGAGAGGGAGGGGTGGGGATGAGAGCAAGCAGGTAGAGAGAGACAGACAGAAAGAAAACAACTAAAACACAGTCAAACAGTAAGGAAGGGGGGGGGGGGGGGGTGAGGAGCAACAAAGTAACAAAACAGCCAACAGACACAGATCAACACAGACAAAACAGACTAACCATCTCACAGACAAAACAAAACAAAAAAAGAACTCAGACAGACAGACAGATACGAACAGGCAAGACAGAAGAAAAAGACACTCCCTCCTCCCCTACCCTCCCCTCCCCCAAAACAACTAAAACTGGCCAGCCACTGACAGATTAAAAGGCGAGGAGCCAGCAGCCAGCAAAGGGTTAATTAAAAGCGGAGGGGACATCACAAGAGGCCCAGCGTCTTTTGATGCTGATTGCCAGCCTCCCTTACCCATTACCCACCCACCCCCACACACACACACACCATCCCCATCACCACAAGCACTCTTGCCATCACCATCATCACTGTTATCATCACCATCCCCACTATTATCATCACCTTCACCACTGTTATCATCACTGCACTATCATCAACACATCACTACCCCCAACCACCGCGCCCACTGTTACCATCACCACCATCATGACCCTTACAACAACTATCACTCTCACCTCCACCAGCATTATCACCGCCGCATTCATCCCCACTGCCACCAGCACCATCACCCCCATCTTCCTCAACACTAACCATCACCACCACCTTGACCACCATCACCCACCCAGACTACCATCACCATCACCATCCCATCACCATCCACCTTGTCTTTGCTCACCATTCATACGCCACCCCGACCACTACATCTACCATCATCAACCATCACCACCACCATCATCATTATCACCATCACCACCACCATCACCACCACCACCACCACAACCATCATTATGACCACCGTCGACCACTACTCTTGACCACAACCACCCTAGACCTCAACCAACCACTACCACCCTGCTCTTTGTCCACCAGACAAGCAGACCACATCCCTTGTCCGCTCCCCACACCCCGTGATATTAATATATCGTAATTTCCCATTTTGTAAGCAGTCCTAAATATCGCTTCGTTTGTAACACCGGTATGCATTTGTTATGCCTCTTTCCTCAGCTTGATATAGATCTAGACTTCGGGGGTATCAACCGTATTTTACCCAGAATGAAGGCAGCCATACTCTGACTTCAAAGAGGTCTGCTTTTTTCCCCCCCCCTGTCCTCAGCTAGAGTTTCGGGGTTCGCCAGTGGTGAGATTTGGTGTATGCAACCGTTTTGTACCCACAGAATGAAGGCAGCCGTATTCCGACTTCAAAGATGGTCTGGATTTGATTTTTTTTTTTCGTTTGTCAGACAGCTCAGTCTCTGAATGAAGGCTGCTAGCAGCACTCTACTACGCCGCTGCGCGGGTCTTCTAAGTGGCCCAACAGTTTCTGGCTTACCAGGTGTTGTAGACTAGATCCTTTTCCTAGTGTACCTGGTGTGGTGGGCATGTTCTGACGTTTGCTGCCTGCCTACCTGCCTGCTCTGTCTGCATGACCTTGTTCTGTCATGCCTGTGAGGAGTTCCATGTTCATGTCAATTTCGTGGTCATTCGGCTAAGCAGTTTAAAATCGATTATTTTCAAGTTACTTTTTGACCGAGTTCGAGTTCGTGCAGCTGAATGTCTGAATCCAGTTAGCGACAAAGACTCCGTTTAAGGACGCCACAGAACGATGTTCTGTGTGGGTGTGAAGAAAAAATGAATGGAGGAGAGAGAGAGAGAGAGAGAGAGAGAGAGAGAGAGGAGAGAGAGAGAGAGAGAGAGAGAGAGAGAGAGAGAGAGAGAGGAGAGAGAGAGACAGACACAGACACAGACACAGCACAGACACGACAGACAGAAGACAGAGACAGACAGAGAGACAGAAGAGAGACAGAGACAGAGAGACAGAGACAGAGAGAGAGGAGAGAGAAGACAGACAGACAGACAGACAGAGCAGAAAACCAGGGGCTAGCTAAATCCAACAAACATCAACGGTAACATAACAACAAGAACAAAAATGACCAGGCACACTCGGACTGTTAATTATAATCTAAAGCATGTTAAGCAATTTTCACTTCAACATAAACACATACCTCCACCCCACCCCCACCCCCCACCCCCAACCACCACCAAAAAAAGGTGCTGAACTAATTGTTTTCAGTCCTGCAAATTATATCATAATTATGATTCAGCATTTTATATGCATATTTATTACAGCGTTCCTCTCTCTCTCTCTCTCTCTCTCTCTCTCTCTCTCTCTCTCTCTCTCTCTCTCTTCTCTCTCTCTCTCTCTCTCCTCTCGATCTTAAACAAACCATCTTATTAACATTTCTATTAAATTTTCAATGTTTAACATTTTGATAGGTAGTTGAAAATTGTACAGACGATGAAAATGCTTGTTACGATGTTTTACAAAAAAGTGTCTCCTTATAATCGGTCTCTCTAGGTTACATTCCATGAAAATCACATCCAACGAATTGTGTAAACTACCACTGTTGCTGACGACAACGTGACGTCCCCGTCAAAATACAGTTTTCTAAGAGAGAGAGAGAGAGAGAGAGAGGAGAGAGAGAGGAGAGAGAGGAGAGAGAGAGAGAGAGAGAGAGAGAGAGGAGAGAGAGAGAGAGAGAGAGATTCACAAGAAGATGCAATGAAGGGGAGTTGGAATGAGAGATGAGGAGTAGAAATCAACGATTAATTCACAAAAAGGCCAATGCCCTTACATGAAGGGGGTTGCCGAAACTGTTGTATGTGATGGATAAACAGTACAACAAAAAGAAAAAAGAATTAACAGAAAGTCAGTGAAAAAAGTGATTAGGATAAAAGAGAAAAAAGAGAGAGAGAGAGAGAGAGAGGGGAAGCAGGAGACACACACACACACACACACACACACACACACACACACACACACACACACACACACCACAACACACACACACACACACACACTAACACACACACATTGCCCCAACAGCTTTATTAAAACTGAGGACTTCTAGATTACAATTAGGCTACACTGATTATATATAAATATATCTCTCTCTCAACTACTAACTACGACGGACATAGAGAGTCTATATAGTATAGGGGCAGGCCTCCTCGAGATTAACTCCCTTCGTGTTAATAAACCAACCAACCAGCCATCTATCACCACCTCCATCATCACCACCACCACCATGCCATCACCACCACCACCACCACTGCCATCACCACCACCACCACCACCACCACTGCCATCACCACCACCACCAAACAGCAGCGGACACAAACAAACTGTGCTGCAAGAGTGTGTGACAGAGAGAGGGGGGGGGGGGGAGGGGGGCTACTTGTGGTGGCTGTTACGTTGTGAGTGTAGTGCTGTGTGGTGTATTACTATATATACTCTCTTAGGCCTACTGCTTGCTGTGTGGCTAG
>CM060324.1:22113652-22131152 GCA_030674155.1 Stramonita haemastoma | reverse complement strand
TTGCTGTTCCGTTTCATGTTTTCGTGCGTACGCATCAAGTCTGTAGGCCAGTGGATTCCTTCTCTTTTTTTGTCTCTCTCTTTTTATTTATTTTTTGGTCTCACCCCACTCACACTGAAGCCAGCTTAAAGGCTATACACACAGCAACTGCTCCCATTTTTCCTGGTGCACTCCCATGAAATGTGGAAGAAAACGGCAGTGCTGCATTGCAACCTTTTTTCTTCTTCTTTCTTTCTCGGGGAGAGGGGTCATTTTATTCCGGTTCAACAAGAGTTAAAGGTCCACATAAATTTTAGGGAGTTGGTTTATGGGGGAGAACCTATTTCCCTTGAAAAACGTCAGGAAGACATTATTTAATATTCATTGCACCACCCCAAAATGGTGACATATTATTGACTACGAGGCAGTGTACATTTGATTATGTGGGATGACCAGAGACCCAACAGGCTATTTCAAGAATACCTACAGTACAAATCCAGCGCCAGTTATGTCGCAGCCCCAGTGGGGAGGGTAGCATGTGATGGTTTGCCTATCCCGTTTGGGCCCCATAACTCCCCCCCCCCCTTATCTACTTGACCATGAGTGGTGGTCTGAGTGCTAGTCTTTCGGATGAGACGATAAACCGAGGTCCCGTGTGTTACACATCGTTATTTATTTAAAGCACTTAAAAGAACCCACGGCAATAAGAGGGTTGTCCCAGGCAAAATTATGTAGAAAAAGGTCACCCTGATAGGGAAACAAATACAGTTGGAGAGAGAAAAAAGAGAAAAAATGGGTGGCGCTGCACGTGTGGCGAGGCGCTCTCCCCGGGGAGAGCAGCCCGAATTTCACACGGAGAAATCTGCTGTGACATAAAGTGGTATTTTAAAAAAAACCAAAAAAAAAACCAAGGGAAAATATGACGGGGACAAAAACTCCGCTATTCATTCACTGAAATGACATGTTACTGTTCGGTGGTGGTGGTTGGTTGATACAGTCACTACATCGGGTAACTCCACTGGGACTTTATAATCAAAGAAAGAAAAAAATGCACTGATTGGCTTAAAGCCGACCAAGAAACTGAAGGCAATGTTCCTTCTCTGCAACACCGTATGAATATGGATAAACATTTGGTGTCCGAACAGTATATTATAACATAGTATATCATAACATGGCGGCCATGACGTCATGTCGTCACCTATAGCTCATTGGTCAGAGCGTGGAACGTATTACAACACTGTTTCATTCCGGGAAGAAAGATATAACAGTGCTGAGAAGTTCCCTATTCTTGAGAGTTTCAGATCCTTATTTGGATAACTGGGCTGTGACTCTACTACAATCAACAAACAAATGGAACGTGTTCAAGTTCCTGTTGAGCCCTCTTTTTTCTGGGATTTTCCCCCCTAAATAATATAATACTTTTGTCATAACTTAAGCTCGCCAGAAGTCTTCCTGATAAAACTTAAAACTAGGGGTCTGGGGTTGTGAGTGCACGTATACCATCTTACATGTATACACATGAAAAGCCTATCCACCATGAGTGAAAGCTAATGGGGGTCAGTTCTGATTAGTGGTATAAATGAACATTTTTCTTTTCTTTTTTATTAATCAGAAAGGTTTCAGAAGGGCAATAGTTTGGGTACTTTGTAAACTTACCCTCTGTTCTCCCAATGAACCTCCTATAACTATATATAATTATATCCTAGCATGCTGAAGTCTTATAAAAGGTAAAAGTAAATGTGTCCCATAACCTAGGCGGTCGTAGGGGAGCGAGGCATCAAAGACCTCAGCTTCTCTATGGGCCAGCATATTGAGGGTGGCACCCATCTCCTCTCCCTCACTGCTTTACCTCGAAGCTTCCCTGACCCTAAAGAGGGCAGGTACCCATTTACAGCTGGGTGAACTGGGGAGACTGTACTGAAGCCAAGGCGTGCTAACAGTTATTCATCCAACTGGTAACCATGCTCAATTTTGCTGAACTTGATCTGGGGAAAGCGAGTGCTCTGACCACTTAGCTATCCTGCCCCATGAAGTCTTATACCTTGGGGAAAAGGGGAAACTGAAACACAGGAACTGAAATATTTCTTTTCCTAGAAATGTGGGGGCACTCGCCTGTGACGTGATGTGCGTGTGTGTGCCTGCAGGCAAGGGTCTGGGTGGGGTGTGGAAACAGATAGAGAGAGCATAATGTGTTGTGTTGTGTTGTGTTGTGTTGTGTTGTGTTGTGTTGTGTGTGTGTGTGTGTGTGTGTGTGTGTGTGTGTGTGTGTGTGTGTGTGTGTGTGGTGTGTGTGTGTGTGTAGTGGGTGCAATGTAACATGGTGGTGGTATCCTGCACTTTCGTGTCGGTGGCTGCGCGTTACCGGAGAAAAACAAGACGTCTCCCCGAATAGCCTCATTAGATACGGGTGGCCGCATTGATTGTGGTTTGCCTATCATTCATTTCAAATGTCAAAAACGTGACTCTTGCGGGTTTTTTTCCCTGTTGTCTGTTTAGTTCGCCTTGTCAGTGTCCTTTCTCTTTTTCTTCTTCTTCCTTCCGTCATATTCGTTTAGCTGTTTTTGAGGTGTGTTGAACATTCCTAACAATATAACACTGACATCATCTATGCAGGATGATCCGGATATTGGACGTAACACGGACTTGGAGGGTGTTTTTTTTAATGATTTATTCAAACATTTATTCCATCAAAACAGCAGCATAGCAGCAGCCAGCATCTGACGTTTACACCATCTCCTTAATTAAGGAATCATTGGGGAACGCTCTAAAAACTTGAGGTCTGCGTGGCTTGGGTAAGTTGAAGTTGAATCTTGGCAGACACCCATCTCTCTTCAAGTCGTAGACCCGAATGTGGGAATGCTTTACCATCATCATCCATGCCACTGTTTGTGTTTAGACACCATCCCTGAGGGGGGAAAAAGATAATGGGTAGGCGCTGCACTTGTGGCGACGCGCTCTCCCCGGGGAAAGCAGCCCGTATTTCACGCAGAGAAATCTGCTGTGACATAAAGTGGTATAAAATGAAAAATAAAATAAAATAAAAACTGGCCAAAGTCGGCCTACTCTTCTGCGAACCATGGATGGAATATTTAAACGTATGCACAACATTCCAAGGTGATGATTTTTTTCTTCTCTTTTAAGGTAGAGTGGGTGGTGGTTATGCTAAAAACTTATCATGTATGAAGACAATTCCAACAAAAAGTATAACAACATTTAAATTGTGTTCTTGGGGGCATATAATTTACAACAATAAGTGATATAAGTCCTTGTAGTAGCAGATTGTTGGTGATTTGCGTGTCTTCGAAACAAACGAAGTGAACACAGAATATTCAACAGCATTTTCGCTGGCATTTCTTTTTAAGGTGTGTGTGTGTGTGTGTGTGTGTGTGTGTGTGTGGTGTGTGTGTGTGTGTGTGTGTGTGTGTGTGTGTGTGTGTAGACTTATACATGATTTTGATTTTAAAAACAAGAAAAGATCCATTTAAAAAATACATTGGGGCTGGACTCTGGGAATCCTAAAAGCCAACCGGAAAATATTCAGAGTTCATTAATCTAATTCACAGAGAGAGAGAGAGAGAGAGAGAGAGAGAGAGAGAGAGAGAGAGAGAGAGAGAGAGAGAGAGAGAGAAGAGAGAGAGAGAGAGAGAATACGAATACGAATACGAATACGAATACGAATAGTTTATTCAGATTTTAGGCCATAGCCCCTTTCTGAAGGGGGGTTATACATAATCATGAACAACAACAATCAGAATACATTTCCCGAACATCTACAGTTACTGAAACAAATTAATATGCATTTGTAATATTACGATAAAGCAGTATTTACCCTTTTCAATGCATGGTAAACATACATGGCAAGATTTGTTAAAGATGCCTCATGTTTTGTCGACAGAAGAACATTTACCCTAAAGTTACAAGGATCATTATAATATTTTGGTCTAATGAATTGCATTCTAAGATCATGTAAGGCTGGACAGCAAAACAAAAAATGAATTTCGTCTTCTTTTGCGTTATGACATAAGCTACATTTCAATTCATCTTCAGTTTTACTCTGGTATCTATTGCGGTGACATGCAATATCAGAAACACCAAACCTGAATTTTGTTAGAGCACTTTTAATATATCGATTTATTTTCATGTCGATGTACATTTCTTTGGAACAAGATGTTTTAAACAGCCTATATTGAGCAAATCTGTCACTGTTATACACATGTTCATGCCAATCTTGCCATCTGCAATCAATAAGCCTTTGTTTGAAACTTTTTAAAAAAGCTGGGATACACTGTACTCCTTGATTATCCCATACAAAAGAAAATCCATATGAATTCAAGCACTGCCGAACACTCGTAACCCAAGTTTTCTTACCATTCCTATCTAGATTGTTCAACACTATATATGCTTTTAAAGGTATTCTACATTGATCCATACGAGTCAATGTTAGCCAGTATTTAATACATTTTAGGTAAGAGTTAATATATATGGGAAATCTTCCAAGCTCTCCATACACAAGGTCATTGGGGGTTCGGAGGTCAACATTCAAAAACGTTTCATAGCATATAAGTGTACATTTTCAACCACATGGCTTTTTTCAAAAGCCCATATTTCAGCCCCATACAACATTATTTGGTTGTACTTGAGTATCAAATAATTTACAAAAAAGAGAAAAACTACAGCAGTCCAATTTATACAGTACACGAAAAATGGCAAAAACTGCTTTTTTAGCTCTGCTTACTAGATCTTGACATGCAAAGCCAAAACTAAGTCTAGTTGAAAAGTACAGACCAAGATATTTATATGCATTCACTGTTTCTACCTTTACATTACCATACGTCCATTTTTCTTGTCGTGCTAAATACCCTCCCTTACGAAAAACAACTATATTTGTTTTGCCCATATTTACTTTTAACTTTAACCTAGATGCAGCCATATACAAGTTATCAAGTTGCCTTTGTAAGCCAGTCACTGTTGTCGATAGTAAAATTATATCATCAGCAAATAACAGTATGAACAATTCAATGAGGTCAAAAGTCCACCCATGCTTACCATTCTGGATGATGTTCAGGGCTAGTTCATTAATAAACAATGAAAACAATACTGGACTACAAACATCCCCCTGTTTTACTCCATGAGTGCAGTTTAAAACTTCTGAAAAATGTGCTCCCGATCTTATTCTCGCCTTCACTTCTTGGTACATACTTTTCAAACAACGACATAATTTACCTGTAATTCCATTGTTTAACAAAATAGGCCATAACAACTTTCTAGAAACAGAATCGAACGCTTTTTCAAAATCAACAAATGCTACATATAATTTCTATTATTCGTGAATTGTTTCTGAATTGCTGCTAACAAAGTAAACATATGATCCACCGTAGAATAACCTTTCTTAAACCCACCTTGGTATTCTCCAGTAATCTCATTTTGATTTATCCATTCCTGTAATCTTCTGTTAATGACAAAGCTATATAGTTTACTACTATATTACATAATGATATCCCTCTATAATTATTGACATTATTTACATCCCCTTTTTAAATAATGGTAAAATAACAGATTCTTTCCAGCTTTCAGGATAAATACCAGTATCAAATAAATAGTTGAATAACTTCACTAAAAAACTGAACTATGTTCCCACAAGAGTTCTTAAAAAATTCTCCTATAAGACCATCTGGGCCAGCAGATTTATTGTTTTTTTAATTTTCTGATAGCTAATAGCACTTCATCTTTTGAGATTGGCCTATTTAACACTTCATCACCTTCCTCTGTTAATTCATCATCCTGTACAATATTTTCTTCATCATCCTTTTCTAATATACTTTTAAAATGTTGAAACCAGTCAGAGATAGAAATGTCATTCTGAGGCTGTGACTTCCTATTGCATTTTTTTACGTACTGCTCCCCAAAATAATTGTTGATCATTTACAGAATTTGAAAGCTCAGTATATAAAGCATCATTGTATTCTTTTTCTTTCTTTTTATTTAGATTTTTATATTCTCGTCTTGCAATACAATATCGAACCCTGTCATCGTTCTGTCGAGTTTTTCTAAATTTTCTCAATAGCCTCCGCACTTTACGCTTTGCTGTTTTGCATTCATGATCGAACCATCTTCTTCGCTCATTTATTTTTTATACCAGGAATTCTTTTTATCATACATTCAGCTTGTTCTTTGACAATGTCATTAAATTCATTCAGAGCTCTATTAACATCAACATCTATCAGAGCTTCCGCACTACACAGACGACCCTGCACATCATTTGAATTCATATAAGTACAAAACAATGTTCATATTCTTTTTCCAACAATACTTCGTTATAAACTGATGTTCTAACTATATTTACATCATTTGAGCTAGATTTCCACCTGCTTTGTTTTCCAATACACATTAAAAGGGGCAAATGATCCGATTCAATTCTTTCTACTACATGAAGATACGATTTATCTTTAATAGCCTCAAATAAATTAACAGTTGTCAAAAAATAGTCATTAACACTGTTACCAACATCAGAAATGTATGTGAAACGACCATAATGATCGCCATTACATACTCCATTCAAAATACATAGACCAAAAACAGTACACAGGCTTAATAACTTTTTCCCATATAGATTTAATATCTTATCTTCAGAATTTCTTTGAAAACTACTATGAGAATCTTGTTTTTGCCAACCGTGATGTTCATCATCATTCATAATTTCAGGAAAAAATTCTGCAGTCCTGGCATTTAGATCACCACATATCAATAAATCAACATCACTGAAAGAAAGGAACATATCCATGAGACATTGTTCCAAAATATCAATTCCATTGTCGTATCCATACATACAATAATACGGTGAATTTTCAGGAGGTATATAAGTACACATAAGAACAACATCTTTGCAAACCCCTAAAAAGTTTTTATCAATCAAAAAAGACAAAGAATAATTACTGTCACATTTCAGTTCTTGCACAAAACTGACTATAGACTTGCGAACAAGACAAATTATACCCCCTGAATATCTTCCCTGCCGTGACAATTTTATTGCTGGCTTTACAAATATTTCAAAATCTTTCAACAAATCTGACTGAAACTTTTCCATAAACGTTTCAACCAGACACACAAAATCAAAAGAAGAAATAAACTGTACAAAATCTGAGTCAGTCATTTTAGAAAACAAACCACAAATATTCCAATGAAGAAAGGAAATTTTATTTATAACAGCGCTGCGAACTTCAAAGCTCAGGTCAGCAGGATTATCGTTCCCTGATTCAACATCTCCGTCACTGGCATCTCCATCATCACATTCATAACTAAGGTCACGTGCAGTGTCATGCGCGCGCCCACCTGTACCATCCTCATTCTCCCTTCCCCCTTCACGTTCATTCTCATTTTCATCACCGCCCTCCCTGTCTCCACTCTCACCCCCGTCCTCATATTCATCCCTTCTCTCCTCACCGCCCTTACTTTCATCTTTTCTCCCTGTCACTGTCACCCTGTTCATTTTCTCCACCCCTCTCGCACTCCTCCCAACTCTCTCTGGCACCACCTTCCTCCCCCTCATCTCGGACACCATGACAAACGTCATTCCTCTCACTGTCATGTCCCCCTCCCCCACTCTCTCGGCAATCCTCACTCTCACTCTCACTCTTAGAACCAACTGATACACTAATCGACTGTGTGCGTACATCACTTTCGTACATACCATAATGCAAAACATTACTTTCAGCTCTTATGACCATTTGCTTTTCACTTAATTTAGTGTAAACTTTAGTTTGGTTACGTATCTGATTCCTATTTGTATTTAGTTTGTTTACTGATTTATTCACATACAACTTTTCAACATCACACTCTTCCGTTTGTTTACTATTTTTCTGCCACAGGTAATGCACAATACACAAATCATGCACGGATTTTGCATTCTCTACCATTTCAGCATCAAAGCAATTCACACTTTCATCCATCCTTTCCCTCCATTTCCCAACACGTGAAACCATACCATCAACATTTTGTGCATGCGGTGACTGTTTTCTTTTTATGCCTTCTGCATTTTCTGGACCGGACAGATTCTTGCTGCAGGGCCGGCCAGACCGTTATTGCAGAGGACACAGCTGATCCCTGTCATCCAGGCCAAACTTCTGGCCCTCTATGACGAGGTGGTCGTACACCAGCGATGCCCTTTTGTCCTGGCTTCTGGCGGTCTTCAGGTGCGGCACAAGCTTCCTTCGGATTTCTCTTACTCGAAAAGAGAAATCCTCGCCAATGAAGATCCCGCTTCCTTTCAGCTTCTGCTTTGCTTGAAGAATTTTGCCCTTGTCTTTAAAAAATGTGCAGCAGGCAACGATGGGGGCATTGGGCTTGGCACTGAGGCGATGCACTCGATCGAAAGAAATGTTCCGAGAGAATTCCAGCTTGTCAGTGAAAGTTTCGTGCACAAGATCCTCACAATCCTGCCAAGTCTCCTTTTCATTTCTAGGGATTCCATGGATGATGATATTATTTCTTTTGGATCTGCCCTCTAGATCGTCCACTTTCCTCTCCAAAAAATCAGTTCTTTCGTTTAACTTTTCATTTTCCTTTCGCAGACTTTCATTCTCTGTTTTCAGATCTTTCATCCCCTGCTTGATGCTGTTGACTTCTCCCTCGAGATTATTACAGACAGTCTTGATCTCTGCGAGGTCTCGACTCATTCTGTCACAGGTACCCTGCAGAATCCTGATCGCATCCATGACTTCTGTTGAAGCAGGATCAGGTGACCGTGTTGGCGTCGTTGCCTCAGGAGGTCTGGATTTGTCAGCGCTGTCCCGACGAGAGCTACTTCCAATTCCAGACAAAGTAGACTGTCGTCCCTCAGTTTTATCGGTTAGGTCCTGGGTTGAGTTCCACATCACCACATTGATATAATAAATCTCCGTAGAAAAGTAGAACGAGGAGCAATCCTAGCATTGCACCGTGTACTCTGTTTCTCAACCTCAACACGCCAATTCTCATGGCTGCTTTAAATTTTGCTCGTTTTGTCATGAAGGAAATAAATACTGACAGAAAATTGCCACAAACTGACCGGAATGCCAGAGCAGAGCAAGGCATAGTCCTTCACACAGTCACTGACCAACTTTGGAGTCAGTACTTTCAGTATAGCCAGAGAAACCAGCATTAAACGGGAGAGCACGAAAATCGTGTCTGTTCAGTGCTACTGACAACTCGGTCCCCCCGAGAGAGAGAGAGAGAGAGAGAGAGAGAGAGAGAGAGAGAGAGAGAGAGAGAGAGAGAAGAAGAAGAAGAAGAAGAAGAAGAAGAAGAAGAAAAGAAGAAGAAAATAACCACCACCACCACCACAAAAACCCTTTAAAAAAAACCTCTCACACACACAACACACACACACACACACACACACACACACACACACACACACACACACACTGAAACTAAACTGGCCACACACACCAAACAAAAAAATCTCCAGTTCTCTCATTTTCAAGTTGCCTTTTTTAAAAGTACGGTAACCCGAAAGAACAGCTTGCTTGCGATATCTCCAAAATTCACCCACCATAACCTGAAGCTACACAACAAAGACAATATACATGGTGACGCACTTGGTTCAATAGCTATTGTCCACCCCTACACACACACACACACACACACACACACACACACACACACACACACACACACACACACACACACACACACACACACACAGAGAGAGAGAACACAATGATTATAGCTGGTCTTTAATACTGAAGTAAACACAGTACTGTAGGCTATGCATGCATTATCTTCCTACACTTTTTCGTCTTCTTCTTTTTGGGGGTGGTGGTGGTGGTGCTTTCTTTCGCAGTCAGAAACAAAGACCGTTGCAATAACTCTGGTTTATCAGTAAGTAAATAAATGAATTGATAAAGGGAAATGATTAAAGAATAGAATGAAGAATAATTAAAGAAATGATAATTAAAGAAATGAAATCATCAATTAATCATGAATAAATAAAAAGACATGGCAGAAGAGGAAGAAAGAAAAAAAACTGGCATACCCTGACTTTAGGAAGAAAATAACACTTCTTCTCAGTACTCACAATGAGACCAGTTGTAGATAAATGAGTTTATAAAAAAAAAAAAAGAATAAACAAGGTACGGAAAAAAAATGGCGCACCCTGACTTTAAGAAGCACACTCCTATTCGTAGTTGTTGCTGTAACTCTAAACTGTGTTTTCTATCTCTCTCTCTCTGCTACCAAGAATCAGAAGTATGTGGTTCAGTCACTTCCCCCCCCCCCCCCCCCCCCCCCCCAACATGCAAGGCCCAAACAAGCTAAAGGTTTTTGGTTAAGGTTTTGTTGGTTCTTTTTATTTTCTTTCTCTCTTCTTCTTTCCTCCTCTCTCTCTCTCTCTCTCTCTCTCTCTCTCTCTCCACGCTTGCACCCGATTCGCGCGGCCGCAGGCACCTTGACTCGTAATCTACACAGTGCATGTGTGTCACGTGAACCTCTGGGTCACTGTGACATTGCGATTGCAACACGACTACTTCCCGCTGGCTCTCCCAACCCCAACCCACCCCTTGTCCCCTATACGTTCTCTGTTGCGTAGGCCCTATACACTACACTTTAAACCCTGACTGTTCTAGGCCTCTAGAGTGGTGGTACGCCCAGCCAAAAAGTCCGAACAGGATCTAGCTTTGTGTCCAGTGCACATTAGTTTTCGCCAGCGTTGAATGGCTCTGTTTATCGTCTGCTTTTAGTGTTCTAATTGGTGGAGGATTCTGGGAAGGGGGAAATGAGTAACCGCCATGCAGGGCTTAGTTCATTGTGTCATTATACGAGCAGAGAGAGATTCTACTGCAGTGGAGGAGTGTGTGAATCATCATCATCATCATCATCACCACCACCATCATCATCAACACCCCTTCTCCCCTTTTGGGTGTGTGTGTGATATATGGAATTTTGGACCGTAATTTTCACTGCTGGCCCCTTTTGTTAGGACCCCTGATCCCCCCCCCCCCCCCCCCCCCCACCTTTCCTCCCTCGTGGGAAGTTTTACAGAATTAAGCCCAGTCACACTATTGGTCTTATTTTGTCAGTTGCCCCTCCATCCTCTTTCCTTACTAGTGGGTAGGGCTTACAGAATTTAGTTCATTTTATGCTGGCCCCTATTAAATCAGTGCCCCCCCCCCCCCTCTCTCTCTCTCTCTCTCTCTCTCTCTCTCTCTCTCTCTCTCTCTCTCTCTCTTCTCTCTCAAGCCCTGATGGGTCATTTTATAGGATTTAGTCTATGATCTACACTCCTGTTTCCTTTCTAGTGGGTAGGGCTTACAGAATTTAGATCATTTATGCTGGCCCCTCTTAAATCAGTGCCCTCCGCCTCTCTCTCCCTCCCTCTCCCTCTCTCTCCAAATCCCTGATGGGTCGATTTTATCTATGAACTACACTCCTGGTGGGTCTTGTCAGTACCATCCCCCTTTTTCACTTGTGGGCCAGTTTGAAAGAATTTAGGTCCATTTACACTATTTAGTTGGATTTGAGTGAAGAAGTTTAGTTGTTGGTTTTGAGATTATATTAAAGACCAAGAGGGGATTTTCGATTTAGGAACTTCAAATTTTAGTCTGTATTGGGCTGCATTCTATAAGGTGTGGTGTGGTGTGGTGTGGGTCTGGTATGATGGTGGTGGTAGTGGTGGTGGTGGTGGTGGGTGGTGGTGGTGGTGGTGGTGTGGTGTGTGTGTGTGTGTGTGTGTGTGTGTGTAGTGATGTGGTGTGTGTGTGTCTGATGTGGTGTGTGTGTGTGTGTGTGTGTGTGTGTGTGTGTGTGTGGTGTGTGTGTGTGTGTGTGTGTGTAGTGATGTGGTTGGTGTGTGTGTAGTGATTGTGGTGTGTGTGTGTGTGTGTGTGTGTGTGGTGGTGTGGTGTGTGTGTGTGTGTGTGTGTGTGTGTGTGTGTGTGTAAAACAATGGCACAACCATTATTGTTTAAAGAATTTGACTGCATAATTAGTGGATGCTGAATCCCTGAGTTCTCTCCCTGCTATATAAAAACAGCAAGAAAATGAATAAATAAGCAAACTAGTCGAGTGTTACAGGACAAAGCAAAACTAAGATGGTCAGTGTTGTTACTCAGTGTTGTTACTCAGAGTTCAAACCTCTGTGTTGGTAGCTAGAAGTTCATTAAAACAAAACGAAAAAAAATTAATTGGCTCCATTAGAAAAAAATCTGTTTGTTTAGCTATTTTTTCTCATAAAAAAAACCAAAACCGTTCTTGCTAACAAACTCTGGCTTTTAAGCTGAAAATCAAATAAGGAGAAACACTTTTATTTTTTAACTAAAACTAAAACGGTGAGTTTTGATTTTTTTTTTTTAAACTAAACCTAAAAAGTGGAGTTTTATTTCTTGAATTAAAGCTTAAAGGGAGAACAGGTGTTTCCACTTTCAAACTAAAACATTTATAGCTACAACAACAAAAATAGACTAGAAGGTGGGGATTTTAATGTTGTTCTAACTGAACCAAAACATAAAGACATTAATTTTGAAACTAAAGGGGACAGCTGAAACCACACAAAAAGAGAAGAGGCTTTTGCTTTTCTAACTGGACAAAAAAGGGGTGCTTCTATTTTCTAAATGAAAAAATAAAATCAAATAAATATTCTAAATGGAACTAAAATTTGAGTTTTGATTTTCCAACTGACACCCAAAGGCCGAGTTTCATACTCCTATTGACACTAAAAGTTAGTTTGATTTGTGACTGACACTAAAAAGTTTATTTTGATTTTGTACCTGACACTAAAAAGTGTTCAACTTTTTGATTTTGAACTGACACTAAAAAGGCAACTTTTGATTTTCCAACTGACACTAAAAAGCATTTGATTTTCCAACTGACACTAAAGAGGGAGTTTTGATTTTCCAACTGACACTAAAAAGCTGAGTTTGATTTTCCAACTGACACTAAAAGAGGGAGTTTTGATTTTCCAACTGACACTAAAAGAGGGAGTTTTGATTTTCCAACTGACACTAAAAGAGGGAGTTTTGATTTTCCAACTGACACTAAAAGAGGGAGTTTTGATTTTCCAACTGACACTAAAAAGCTGAGTTTGATTTTCCAACTGACACTAAAAGAGGAGTTTTGATTTTCCAAATGACACTAAAAAGCTGAGTTTGATTTTCCAACTGACACTAAGGGGAGTTTGATTTTCCAACTGACACTAAGGGGATTTTGATTTTCCAACTGACACTAAAGAGGGAGTTTGATTTTCCAACTGACACTAAAAGAGGGAGTTTTGATTTTCCAACTGACACTAAAAAGCTGAGTTTGATTTTCCAACTGACACTAAAAGAGGGAGTTTTGATTTTCCAAATGACACTAAAAAGCTGAGTTTGATTTTCCAACTGACACTAAGGGAGTTTGATTTTCCAACTGACACTAAGGGAGTTTGATTTTCCAAATGACAATAGTTGAGTTTGATTTTCCAACTGACACTAAAAAGTTGAGTTTAATTTTCCAACTGAAGCTTAAAAGGGAAGTTTTGATTTTGCAATTCACACTGAAAGGGGGAGTTTTGATTTTTTGTTTTTTTACTGGATCTAAAAAATGGGGAGTGTTTTGATTCCTGACTTAAGAGAGGGGAGTTTTGACTTTCTAAGTTAAAACAACTTAGACCTTTTAAAAGTGGAGTTTTTTTAAGGTGATGTAAACAAAAAAAAAAACATGAACAAACAAACAAACGAAAAAACAGCTAAAGCTTAAGGGAGTTTATATTTTCAAGATGAAATTTAAGAATAATGGAGATGAGGGAGATCTTGTATGATATATATATATATATATATATATATATATATATATATATATATATATATATATATATATAATATTTATTTATTTATTCATCATTCATTTATTTATTTATTTATTTCTAATTTCATTTCTCAACAATCTACAACAGGGAATTTGACGTTAAAACTGAAACATAAAAGGTAAGGGCTGGGAGATGATTTTCAAACTTAAAACAAAAAAAGGGGAATTCTGATTCCAGCTGAATCTGAAATAAATAAATAAATAAATGAATACATGAATTAAAGGAAAGGAACATGGTATTTCAAGCAGCACCTAAAACAGGATTATCTGATTCATTACAAGCCAACACTTAGCACCAATAAACATGCAAACATCACAAGCTGCAAGCTACTCCAGGCCACACAGATTATGCCATGTGGATGCACTTTTTCTACACAACACATAGAGGGTTCAACCTAATCTTTAATCGCCATGATCTATCTATCAGTGGAGCCTGACCTCTTGTGACCAGTAGCAGGAAACGATTTCAATGTCCGGTCCAGTGAGTTATATAAATAACCATGTACTGACACAGAAAATGGTATGAGTGAATGTTATTATCACACACACACACACACACACACACACACACACACACACACACACACACACACACACACACACACACACACACACACACACACATATCATGGAGGGGGAAAAACTGTAAAAAGGGGGGGGGGGTTGATGCAAGGTGTGTTTGTACGTCCACTGAGGGAAAATATTTTAAAATACATAAGGTTAGCACTGGTAATCATAATCATGGTAATATTAGCATTTAAAAACGGCACACTGACTAGATCTATAATAATTGTTGTAAGGAGAGCATTAAAAGATATCATCAGAGAACAACCATAATTGTAATCACAATACCGACACTTTTCGACACTTTGTTTGACACTTTCAAATACAATCTAAAGACATACTTATTTCCTACCTAGGAACTTCATCATTACACCTCACACCTGTCCCTATTTTCATTCAGTCTCCTCCATCTCCATCACTCGTGTGGTGTGTGTGTGTGTGTGTGTGTGGTGTGGTGTGTGTGTGTGGGGTGTGTGTGTGTGGTGTGTTGTTTGTGTGTGTGTGTGTGTGTGTGTGTGTGTGTGTGTGTGTGTGTGTGTGTGTGTTTGTGTAAGAGTGTGTGTGTGTGTGTTGGCGTTTGTGAATATGTAATTTGTTAATTCGTTTGTTAATTGTTGCATGCTGTGACTGATTTGAATGCAAGCGCTCCGATTTGGTTGCTTTGCAAGATTTAGTGCTATATAACTTCTATATATTATCATCATTATTATCATTATCAGTATTATTATTATTATTATCATCATCATTATCATTTTCATTATTAATATTACTTAAAACTGTCCTGTTGAAAATTAAAACCATTCAAAGGAGAACATAAAACAGATTATCTGGGAGAATTAATTCTTATTATCATAAAACTGACACTTATTAAATTGTGACACTGACACTCTAGTGCAATTGCTTTAGAAGATAAGGCTACAGAGAATGATTTAATAAAAAAAAATAATTAAAAAACACTTTTGTCTGTCTTTGGTTAGTTCTTTGTTTACACACACACACACACACACACACACACACACAACACACACCACACCACACACACACACATCCATACACACATACACACACACACACAACTGTACAGTAATTTCAGAAGAACAAAGTGTGTGTGTGTGTGTGTGTGTGTGTGTGTGTGTGTGTGTGTGGTGTGTGTGTGTGTGTGTGTGTGTGGTAGAGAGAGGAGAGAGAGAGAGAAGAGAGAGAGAGAGAGAGAGAGAGAGAGAGAGAGATTATATATTAGATATTTGACATTATATATATATATATATATATATATATAATATATATATATATATATATATAAATTCCATTTATTACATTTAACATGAGACAGAACACAGTAGCTGACTGTGATTCTATCACACCATAGATGATGACAGGAGAATCAGAAAATCTGATCTAAAAAAACAAAAAACAAACAAAAACAAAAAACAAACAAAAAAACACATTAACTGACACTGTCGATGTCCACTCAAACTGCCCCCTTCTCCATAAACTCTTCGCTTATTCATACACGTATGTTAACTCCCCACTGAGCACTGATGTGTAAGAACATTAGTGCCCTTATCAGAAGAGTTAATTAACACACAACTTAGATAGACCAAGAGCAACACTGACCTCAATGGGGTGAGTTTTCAGTTTGTAACAAATATACGGAAATAGTATATGCATATAGGCCTATAGTCTATATACACGAGCGTGTTGCAATAATTGTCACTTCACATGTGAAAAGTGTCCTGCAATCACACGGTTACTCACAGCTATACACTGTGTTCTCTGTATACTGTTATTACATTTTGTTTTGGGGGGAGGGGGGAGGCGCCAGGGGGATAAGCAAAACGATACCTAGTTTGGCTGGGTTTTGCTTTGTTTTTTTTTTTTGTGGTTTTTTTGTTTGTTTTTTTTGGGGGGGGGGTCTTTCTAAGAAAAAAGATGGTAGCTGTGGCTTTCTTTTAAGAACACAACTTGTAAAAAAAATAATAAAATAAATAAATTTTTAAAAAAGAATCGTAATGTTGTCAACCGAACCTTGAACAAAGTAGCTTCAATGGTCGACTGGTTGCTTAATCAAAATGATCACCATTGTCACTACCATCAATAATCTGTAGTTTTATCACTACACGTATAGAAATCACGAGCTCTATGCCGCCTCATCTTTTCTTTTTTTAACTTCATTCACAAGCTGACGTCTTAGCTGCACCCCAGGGTTACTGACTGACTGACTGACTGATAAGACATGTGAACAACAGTCAGTCACTTCAACTAGCCAGATATCGCTACCTCAGCAAAGTAGTTAAATGAATAAATATAATATTATTCTTTTATTTTAAAAAAAAAACCAAAAAACTCTAAGTGTTTCTGAGACGAGACGAGACTACTAATTGTGGGATTTGAAGTCTTGTGGTTTTTTGGTTGGGTTTTTTTTTGGGGGGGTTTGCAAAATGTAGTCTGGGTGTGTGTGTGTGTGTGGTTGTGTGTGTGTGTGTGTGTGTGTGGTGTGTGTGTTGTGTGCGTGCGTTTACCAGTGTGCGTGTGTGTGTGTGCATCTGAGACAGTGTGTGCGTGTGCGTGTGTGCGTATGCCTGCCCGCCTGCCTGCCTGCCTGCCTGCCTACCTGCCTGCCTGTCTGTTTGTCCGTGCCTTGAAAGAAATAAGACGAAGATGGAAAATCGTTACTGTCTCTGTCTGTGTGTCTCTGTGTGTATCTGTATACTGTTATTTCATTTTGCTTTGCTGGGGGGGCGGACGGGGGAGTGAGGCTGAGGAGATAAGCAAAAGGATACCTGGTTCGGTTTGTGTTTTGTTGTTGTTGTTGTTTATTTTGTCTTCCTAAGAAAGCAACTAAACAATCCAACTGTTAACAACAAAGATCGCAGCATATAATGGCAAAGAAGCCATGCACATAATGTATGTATCTACCTCTCCTGTTCTGCCTATTTGTCGATAACTCATGCCTGCAAGCACGCCTCTGAGTAGGCTACACGTCGCCTGATATCAATGATCCATAGCGCTGGCGTGTCCACAACTGCACAGGGCTAATAACCATAATTCAGCAATCGCTAGCTAGTAGCAGAGCAGTTAGGTTCGCATGTTCGTCACTGTAAATTGCTTCACAGATCTTAGTAACTAAACTTACATAATT
>CM060324.1:22106152-22111152 GCA_030674155.1 Stramonita haemastoma | reverse complement strand
GGAGAGAGAGGAGAGGGGGAGAGAGAGAGAGAGAGAGAGAGAGAGAGAGAGAGAGGAGAGAGAGAGAGAGGAGAGAGAGAGAGAGAGGAGAGAGAGAGAGAAATGACAAATGACAAATGACAAGAGAGAGAGAGAGAGAGAGAGGGAGGGAGACAGACAGACAGACAGACAGACAGACAGAGACAGACAGAGACAGACAGACAGACAGACAGACAGACAGAGAGCGCGCACGCACGCACACACACACACACACACACACACACACACACACACACACACACACACACACACCACACACATCTGGAAATAAAAGTTTGACTTTGACTTTGACTTGACACACACACACACACACAGGCGGAGATTCTGTCTGATAACACGATTTAGTGGAAGGACGTTAAACTGAAGAACAACAGAGGAGGCCGGAGAAGGAGTAAAAGAGACTGAGATATGAGACGGAGAATCTGAGAGAGGGAGAGAAAGAGGGGAAAGAGAAGGTACAGAGGAGAGAACAGGCAAAAGGAAAGACAGACAAAAGGCAGACAGAGACAAAACAGACGAAACAAACAAAAAAAACAAAAAAAAACAGATGCACTACTGCAAATTGTCACGTCGATCATATATAACACATCAATCAAATTGACCTCAAGATTTCAACAGATTGCACGGATGATTATTTTTTAAAAACGAAAACAAAGTTATATAGTCTATCTATTCTTACCATCCTTACACCAGCAATTAAACAAAGAAAACAACAGTTTAAAAAAAAAAACATGTTTAAGGCTACTGAAAGACTCAAATGTCGTGAAAGGCATTTGTGTCTGGAACACGGATCGCGTTTGAATGGGAAGTTAACATGCCGCCTAAATCCATAAATGCAATTTTTCCCTGAACCAAATGTCTTCACAATTTTTTTTTCGATTTCCAAATCATGATATAGAGTGCACGCACACACGCACACGCACACACACACACACACACTAACGCACGCACACACACACACACACGCGCGCCACACACACGAACCCACGCACGCGCACACACACTCACATACACACAAACAAAAGGGAAAAGCTCTAGACGGAAAAAGAATGACCTGAGTTACTAAATGTCCAAATTTAAGCAATGTAAGTGGCAAGAAATCAATTTTCTTTCACAATTCTTTTTAAACATAAATTCATAGTTCTCTCTCTTCTCTCTCTCTCTCTCTCTCTCTCTCTCTCTCTCTCTCTCTCTCTCTCTCTCTCTCTCATCCGCTCTTTGCTTTGATATTAACGGTCCATTTGATTCTGTCCTAAAAAGAAATGTTCCTTCCTTTCCCTCCCGTATCAAATCCCACTAGTGGTGATTAATTCACACCGTATGCTGCATGTCAGCTGTTGATCTGGGAAATAGGGGTGAGGAGTGTGTGTGTGCGTGTGTGTGAAAGTGGGGTGTGTGAGGGGGGGGGTGAGGGGGAGGGAGAAAAAGGGGGGTGGGGAGGACGCTGCTTTCCCAAAAAAGTCGTGCAACATAAGCAGACACCTCGCAAGCACAAACCGCAAGCCGCACGCATGCACGCACGCAAGCACACACGCACGCAAACACACACATACATACATACATATGCATGCACGCACGCACACACACACACGCACATACGCACACACCACGCACACCACGCACACACAGACAACAGACACAACACAGACACACAGACACACACACACACCACACACAACACACACACACACACATTGCCCTACCAGGAGACAGACTGGATCGGCATTTGCATACGGTTCTCCTCCGACTGTTGTTAAATCCCCCACAAAATATCGGGCAATTACTCGTGACACATGCTTTGTTGTTAATCCGTCTAGACTTCAGTCGTAAGACACCTCCTACCTAGATCCCCCCCCCCCCCCCCCCCCCCCCCACCAAACTTTTTTTGTTGTCTTTCAGAGATCCCCCCCATTCAGACGGTTTTATTTCACTACATCATAACGTTGGAAGCACAAACTTCACGTCTGTCTCCACGTGTGCTAGAAGTAAACAAAAAGGATCAATATAGGCTAGTTCGTGTGATTTAACTACACTCTTACTCGTGCAAATGAACTTTTCTTCTTATAGTTTTGCATTAATTTCTTTGTTTCTTTTTTTAAGCTCTTTGTTGTTGTTTTCATCTCATTGTTTATTTACCAGACTCTTCGACTTAAAATCCCCCCCCTTCGTAAATCCACACACCGATCCAGTGTTCGAGCTTTCCCACCAAGTGATGAAACAAGGGAGCAGACGAACTTTTCATCACGTGCTATCTATCAGCAAAAAGCGAAAGGCAGAGGGGAGGCAGACTGGAAGAAATTGATGGCAGGCGATCGCTTCAACTAGGCTACTTACCAGAGTCCAAGATTTTCCTCTGCTGAGGTCTGCCTTGCTTTCTTCGAGACGACATGTTCCTGGGCTCCTCATGAACTTGGAATCTTTCGGCAAGATTTCACTTGGACAAAGAATAACAACAAAGATGGCGGCGCCCTCAAAGACAGGCAGCAGTAGGCATCGGTAGCACCTTCCAACTTGTCAAGGCTTCTTTCTCTGCACTGTTAGGTAACACAGATTCCACCATAAATCACCACACTGATTTCACAGTCATTCGACCTAAAGACCTAATACCCTCAAGTGTCAGAGTGACAGAAAGTAGTATAGTTTAAACTCTGAAAAAAACACAGAAAACGTACATGACCAAAAAAACTTGTTTTTCTAAGGCCCAGGTTTGTTTGTTTTTGTTTTTTTTAAGTCAACAACAAGCGAGTAGTGACCGTCAGTCAGTAGCCTATGGCGGCACAGTGAAGGACCAACCCTTCTCTCTCTTCCCACACATACAGCTCTTCTACTACCGCTGCCTATTCGGACACAAGCACATCCACTGTCTATCTACCTCTCAACACACACACTGCACTTGTGTGGCCGTGGCCGCTGGAATCTAGGCTACCCGAGTTCAACCCGCTTGTCCACTGTCCCGCCTCTGTCCACGCTGAAAGCTGGGCAGTCTGATGACCTAACAGAACGGGTGACATACAGCCACAGAGCTGACTGACAGTGGTACCCTACTAGCTAGTGTTGCCCCGTTAGCCTTGCGGTCAACTGATGCGTGCTAGCCTAGTCCGTACTGTGTGTGTGCTGCGAGTAAGTGACCCAGCGGACCGGCCCAGTCTATGTTGTGTGGAGGGGGTGAAAGGTTGTGTAACGTTTTTGGACATTAGCTCATGATTGCGTGTGTAACAGTTGGCTTGCTCCAATCCCCCACGCGCCACACACAACGCTCGTGTCGTTTGGAGCCACCGTGTTTGGTCACACAGCCCGACTGAAGGGCAGTTCCTGCTTGTTTTATCGATCTCGAGATACTTTGCGAAAAACTCCGCTTGGCATTCGTCAGGGGCTTGGAGTGGAGTAGGTAGCCAGGGATTGTGATGGGCCTCCTCTTCCTCTCCTCCTCCTCCCCCTACACCCCTCTACCCATTTCACCCCCGCGCCAAGTTGGGCGTTGTTACTATTTTGAGCCGGTAGCCAGGTCATGTGGGCTGGGTGACTGGCGAGCAGGCGGATCCCAACTCCGCATGCGGGCAGGCAGACGAACGTGTGCAGTACACGTCTCTCGCTCTCTCTCCTCTCTCTCTCCTCTCTCTCTCTCCCCTCTCGTGCCAAACTCTCAGGCCAAACTTCGGTGTTGGGACCACTGCACCACCATTACGTATACAACACAACACACACACACACACACACCAACACACACACACACACACACAATACATACACGCAAAAGTCTCTGCTTCCCCCCTCCCCTCTTCTTCCCTCCCATCCCACTACTGGTTCTCAACCTTTGTACACCATCTCAGGAGAAGATGTGGGGAGGGTGGGGGGTAACACTTTAATGACCACTAGCCAGTGTCCGCCCAAAACTGACCGCTGTTGACCCAATGAGAGTCCAGTAAGTGGCCACTCCCCCTGTACCAGGCTACTACTACACCGCCACCCCTGTTGGTATGCGGTGATTAACTGGTCCTCGCCAGCACAGCACAGCATAGCAAAGTGGGGCAGTGGTGCAGGTCACTCGAGGTGAGAATGAGAGAGAGAGAGGTGGGGGGGGGGGGGGGGGGGGGGGGGGGGGGGGGGGGGGGGGGTGGGGAGAGAGATAGAGAGAGGGGCTGGGCAAAAAGGCAGGCAAGCTGTTCACACCACCTCGCCGCTGCTGTGTGTGTATGCATCAGGCCGTGACTGATAGCCTAGCCTAGCCTAGCCTAGCTCCGGCCGCTGTCAAAAAAACTTTTTTTTTCTTTTCAACTTTTATTTCTTTCAAATTTTTATTTTTTTTATCTGACTTCTCTCTCTCTCTCTTCTCTCTCTCTCCTCTCTCTCTCTCTCTCTTCTCTCTCTCTCTCTCTCTCCTCTCTCTGTAAGCCTACGGGCAGCTAGCTAGCTCCCTGACTGCCTTTTTCTGCGTGGCCCCTATACAAGTTGATCATAAAACAGAAAGTGGGGTAGGTTTAGCTAGGCAGGGCATTATAAGGGCTAAAGCAACGAGCGGGCTATATAGCTATAGGCGAGCAAGTAAAAGCAGGGCATGCAGAGGGAAGGAGGGAGGGAGGGAGGGATAAAGTGCAAACCAGATGTCGCAGTCACTTGGCCACTGCACTGACTGACGACAGTACGGGGGACGGACGGACAGACAGACGGACGGACTAACTGACTGACAAACAATTGGGGGTCGGTCCTAGTGAGGGTTTTTTTTTTATATTTAAGTATTGGTCGTGGTGTGCGAAGTAGTGGATTGTTGGGTTATTAGCCTAGCCTATCCAGGTCACTGGAGAGGATAGTTTTGTGCATGCAGGGCGACTGTGTGTGTGTGTGTGTTTATGGTGGTCACATACAAGCCTTCTCTCTCTCTCTCTCTCTCTCTCTCTCTCTCTCTCTCTCTCTCTCCTCTCTCTCTCTCTCTCTCTCTCTCTCTCTCTCTCTCCTCCTCTCTC
>CM060324.1:22101508-22104008 GCA_030674155.1 Stramonita haemastoma | reverse complement strand
AGGGGAAAGAGAAGGTACAGAGGAGAGAACAGGCAAAAGGAAAGACAGACAAAAGGCAGACAGAGACAAAACAGACGAAACAAACAAAAAAAAACAAAAAAAACAGATGCACTACTGCAAATTGTCACGTCGATCATATATAACACATCAATCAAATTGACCTCAAAGATTTCAACAGATTGCACGGATGATTATTTTTTTAAAAAACGAAAACAAAGTTATATAGTCTATCTATTCTTACCATCCTTACACCAGCAATTAAACAAAGAAAACAACAGTTTAAAAAAAAAACATGTTTAAGGCTACTGAAAGACTCAAATGTCGTGAAAGGCATTTGTGTCTGGAACACGGATCGCGTTTGAATGGGAAGTTAACATGCCGCCTAAATCCATAAATGCAATTTTTCCCTGAACCAAATGTCTTCACAATTTTTTTTTCGATTTCCAAATCATGATATAAGAGTGCACGCACACACGCACACGCCACACACACACACACATAGTACGCACGCACACACACACACACACGCGCGCCACACACACGAACCCACGCACGCGCACACACACTCACATACACACAAACAATAAGGGAAAAGCTCTAGACGGAAAAAGAATGACCTGAGTTACTAAATGTCCATAATTTAAGCAATGTAAGTGGCAAGAAATCAATTTTCTTTCACAATTCTTTTTAAACATAAATTCATAGTTCTCTCCTCTCTCTCTCTCTCTCTCTCTCTCTCTCTCTCTCTCTCTCTCTCTCTCTCTCATCTCATCGCTCTTTGCTTTGATATTAACGGTCCATTTGATTCTGTCCTAAAAAGAAATGTTCCTTCCTTTCCTCCCGTATCAAATCCCACTAGTGGTGATTAATTCACACCGTATGCTGCATGTCAGCTGTTGATCTGGGAAATAGGGGTGAGGAGTGTGTGTGTGCGTGTGTGTGAAAGTGTGTGTGTGTGAGGGGGGGGGGGTGAGGGGGAGGGAGAAAAAGGGGGGTGGGGGGAGGACGCTGCTTTCCCAAAAAAGTCGTGCAACATAAGCAGACACCTCGCAAGCACAAACCGCAAGCCCGCACGCATGCACGCACGCAAGCACACACGCACGCAAACACACACATACATACATACATATGCATGCACGCACGCACACACACACACGCACATACGCACACACGCACGCACACACGCACACACAGACACACAGACACAGACACACACACACACACACACACACACACACACACATTGCCCTACCAGGAGACAGACTGGATCGGCATTTGCATACGGTTCTCCTCCGACTGTTGTTAAATCCCCCACAAAATATCGGGCAATTACTCGTGACACATGCTTTGTTGTTAATCCGTCTAGACTTCAGTCGTAAGACACCTCCTACCTAGATCCCCCCCCCCCCCCCCCCCCCCCCCAACAAACTTTTTTATTGTTGTCTTTCAGAGATCCCCCCCATTCAGACGGTTTTATTTCACTACATCATAACGTTGGAAGCACAAACTTCACGTCTGTCTCCACGTGTGCTAGAAGTAAACAAAAAGGATCAATATAGGCTAGTTCGTGTGATTTAACTACACTCTTACTCGTGCAAATGAACTTTTCTTCTTATAGTTTTGCATTAATTTCTTTGTTTCTTTTTTTAAGCTCTTTGTTGTTGTTTTCATCTCATTGTTTATTTACCAGACTCTTCGACTTAAAATCCCCCCTTCGTAAATCCACACACCGATCCAGTGTTCGAGCTTTCCCACCAAGTGATGAAACAAGGGAGCAGACGAACTTTTCATCACGTGCTATCTATCAGCAAAAAGCGAAAGGCAGAGGGGAGGCAGACTGGAAGAAATTGATGGCAGGCGATCGCTTCAACTAGGCTACTTACCAGAGTCCAAGATTTTCCTCTGCTGAGGTCTGCCTTGCTTTCTTCGAGACGACATGTTCCTGGGCTCCTCATGAACTTGGAATCTTTCGGCAAGATTTCACTTGGACAAAGAATAACAACAAAGATGGCGGCGCCCTCAAAGACAGGCAGCAGTAGGCATCGGTAGCACCTTCCAACTTGTCAAGGCTTCTTTCTCTGCACTGTTAGGTAACACAGATTCCACCATAAATCACCACACTGATTTCACAGTCATTCGACCTAAAGACCTAATACCCTCAAGTGTCAGAGTGACAGAAAGTAGTATAGTTTAAACTCTGAAAAAAACACAGAAAACGTACATGACCAAAAAAACTTGTTTTTCTAAGGCCCAGGTTTGTTTGTTTTTGTTTTTTTTAAGTCAACAACAAGCGAGTAGTGACCGTCAGTCAGTAGCCTATGGCGGCACAGTGAAGGACCAACCCTTCTCTCTCTTCCCACACATACAGCTCTTCTACTACCGCTGCCTATTCGGACACAAGCACATCCACTGTCTATCTACCTCTCAACACACACACTGCACTTGTGTGGCCGTGGCCGCTGGAATCTAGGCTACCCGAGTTCAACCCGCTTGTCCACTG
>CM060324.1:22089008-22094008 GCA_030674155.1 Stramonita haemastoma | reverse complement strand
TCTCCACCGCTATCGATCTTGACCTTTGCGAACAGCGGGAGCATGCCAGCATCTTCTTTGGCTGTGCTGTCGGCTGTCTGTTCAGCTCCTAACTCATTGGAGCCACGCCAAAGATTTTTTGACGTTTCACCTGACAAAAGGAAGACGTTTAGTATCTGGCCCAAGCCACAGCGAGCGTGTTAAACAACAATAACATTTCCATTCCCTCACAGCTTCGGTGTGGCCTAAGGAAAGTGAGAGGCACACTAACTCAAAACGCCAATGCTATTGTTGTCATATCTTGTTTTTGAGCTATGACTATGTATGGGTTTGAAATGTTAGGTGTTTCGGGGGTGTTTGTAGGTTCTTAGTTTATTTTTGGATGATACCAAGAGGCCTACTAGAATCTATTTTTTGAAATCTTTATGCTAAAATTTATAGTTTGTTTTTTTATTATTATCATACTGAAATTTCAAACAGTTTGTTTTTATCATATTAAAATTTAGCACGTTTGTTTTCTAATTGCCCTATTCAAACTTAAAAAGTTTGTTATAATTACACTTAAGTTTAGATAAAAAGTTTTTTAAATTATACTGAAATTGAGAAAGTTTGTTGTTTTATTACTAAAATTTAGAAAGATTTTTTTTTTCATTAACATATTAAAATCTAGAATGTTTGTTTTTTAATTACTGAAATTTAGAAAGCTTGTTTGTTTATTATCATTATGGAATTTTGGTTGGTGTGTTTCAAATGGTGTCAGTTTATTTTTATAAATAGCAAAAGACATTCTTTTGTTTTTGTTTTAAATTTTCATACTAAAATTTAGGTGTTTGGATGTTTGTATGTTGTCAATTAATGTTGGTGAATAGCAAGAAGCCTACTTTTTTTAATTTTCAAACTGTTGGGATGTGCGTAATGTTGTCAGTTAATTCTCACAAATAGTAAGAGGCCATTTTTTTCATTAGTGTACTGAAATTTGGGAGTTAGGGTTACCATGTGTTATCAGTTAATCCTGTTGAGTAGCAAGAAGACTACTTTATTATTATTTATTATTATTATTATTATTATTATTATTATTATTATTATTATTATTTGTTGTTGTTGTTGTTGTTGTTGTTGTTGTTGTTATTATTATTATTATTATTATTATTATTATTTATTATTATTATTAGTTGTGGTAATTATAATTCATGGTGTTAGTTTATAGTCTAGTAATTTTTAATAACAAGCCTACTTTAAGAAGTAATTCATTGAAATTTAGGTTCAGAGATGTTTGTGTGCTCTCAGTTTATATTGATGAACAGTAATAGGTGCACTTTGGTTTAAAGAATTGAATCATTAAAAAGATATCTCACAGCAGTACATGAAAAAAAATGTAGTACAAAGAGTGTAAGGTAGTAAGTACAAGACTAACTGGCTTGAAAAAAAAAAGAAGTAGAAGAAGTTTAACATTAAAACCTAATGATGAAACAATGACAGCACGCTACAAAATTATGGAAAATAAAGAAAAAAAAACCACATTTTAACAAACAACAACAAAAACAGCAACAACAACAAAAAAAGAAACAAAAGAATTATGTAGACTATAATAAAACCCCGAATTTTCTTTCTTTTTTGGCTTCACCAATGGTGAGATTTTTGTGTAGGCCACTGTTTTTACCCACCATTTAGGTAGCCGCATTCCGAATTAGTCTAACCGCGACATCAGCATGCATGCGTGTGTTTTTTTTTAACTACAAAAAAACCACCAAAAAGCCACACAAAAAACGAATAAGAGGAGGGATTGGTAGACCTAAGAAATATGCCTGTCTTATCCTCCTTAACACTGGAAAAAGAATTAAGAGAGAGAGAGAGAGAGAGAGAGAGAGAGAGAGAGAGAGGAGAGAGAGAGAGAGAGGAGAGAGAGAGAGAGAGAGAGAGAGAGAGAGAGAGAGAGAGAGAGAGAGAGAGAGATTAAATACGAATTTCCCAATAGCAACAGTGTCTTAGTTGATTACTTTCTCAGTACAGATAGATTCTAGATCTAGTCCAGTCAGTGCCACAACTTTTTAAACTTTTTTTTTTTGATGGGGTGCTGATTACGGAAAGAAAGGAAGGAAGCATTGTCCATAAGTAAAACAACAACTAAAAGACAGAAAAGAAAATCACGAAACAAAAGACAAAAATGAAAGAATGAAGGAACAAAAAAAGAAAGAAAGAAAGAAAGAAAAAAGAAAGAAAGAAAAGAAGAAGAAAGAAAAGAAAAAAGAAAAGAAAGAAAGAAAAAGAAAAAAAAAAGAAAGAAAGAAAAAAAAAAGAAAGATTTAAGAAAAAAATATGAAAGAAAGAAAAAAAAAAAAGAAAGATTGATGGAAAAAAGGAGAAAAGAAAAAAGGAAAACTAAAAGAAGAATTTGTAAAAAAAAAGAGAAAAATGAAAAAGAATAAAAGAAGAATTAAAAATAAAGAAAGAAAAAAAACTTGAATACTTAAATAAAACGAGATTAAGAAAACAAAATAATTACAACCCGCCCCCACCCCCTTCCAAAAAAGAATTTTAAGCCTGAATAAAGAAAAAGCAAGACAAAAAAATCTCTGAAATAAGTGCAGAAGGAAAAAAATCAATAAAGAAATAGGGATGGCGGTCCTTGCAAAAAAAAAAAAAAATCCTACCTCCCTCCCCCCCCCCCCCCCCCCCCCCTTTTTAAAAACAGAAATGGGCTGGGCCCTAAGAGAGGTGTGGTAAGGGCGGGGCACAAAGAAACAACCTCAGACGTCTGATTATTCTTATTTGCTAAGGCCTAACTAATTGCCCGCAATCATTAGTCTGCTCGTGTGCCAGCACGTTCATTAATTTAAAAGGAAGGCAGAAGAAAAAAGCTATTTCTCCCAACAGCACGTGCATACTACAGTCTATCATGACATCAAAGCCATTTCATACTACTAATGATAAACTCCATTTAAAACAAAACCACCACCATCAAAAACAGGGCTAAACAAAAACAAAGGGAAGCAAAAACAAAGGGAAACAAAAAAAGAAACCCCACCCATCGACCCACCCACCCACCCACCCACCCCAACAATAAAAGGACAACAACAAATATAATCAAGACAAACAAAAAAAATGTGACATCTCAACAATCAGGCAAGGGCAGGACATTTCAAATTTATACATGTGGAGGTTTAGGGGGTGGTGTGTTTTTTGTTGTTGTTGTTGTTATTTTGGGGGGTGTTTGTTTTTTTTAGGGGAGGGGGTAATTGTTATCTTTTTTGTTTGTTTTTATTGAGGGTGGTGGTGGTCTTTTTTATTGTCTGAATAAGTTATAACGTATGTAAGTTAAAGATGCCTCCCCAGCTGCTAAAGCTTGATAATAAAGCCTGCCAAAGAATGTGTAAATCATGAATGATAAAGAATTGTATTTATTATAATTCTTTTACTCCCCTACCCCCCTCCCCCCCCCCCAAAAAAAAAAAAAGAAAAGAAAAAGCACAAAAAAACAAAAATGAAACCCAGTAGTTGGTGTGTGTGTGTGTTGTTTAGTTGGTGGATTTTTTTCTTCTTTTTCTATTAAAAGACTCCTTTTTTCACTCAAAATGCTTAGACAGCAGACTACTGCATACATGTCATAAGAACAAAAATGCCTTGTGCTGCCCTTAAGCACCTGATGAAGTCAAGCCTAACCCATCCCTCTTAGGCATGGGAGAGAAACGTTATCTTTTAAGTTTTTTTCTGGAAAAAAAAAAGGGCAAGAAAATGGGCCAAGAGGGCAGGAAACAGACAAAATGGTGGTGACAAGAAGATAAGAAACCAGGCAGAAACAAAGGAGAGGGGTGGAAAATAGGGAACTCTTATCGCAGAATTTCCAGGTGTGGATGCTAATTTATACTGACAGGCCCCATCTGAAATCAGTGATCTGGCAGGGCTACAGGAGGTGTATAACTCAGCAGAGACAGACAGAGAGATGGTGAACCCTGATGGCATTGCGTGGAGCACATGTCCACGACGGTAGCAGTGATGGAGACAGTTGGGTCAAGAATGATTATACAGTTGTGAACATGTTAATTATAGTAGGCTTACTCACATTAGACATCAATAACTGACAAAGCCTTTGGCCTGGGCATATCGTATCTTGTCTCGTATCTCATATTATAATATTGTACAATCTCTGACCCAGGCCCAATCTTTTATCAGCTGTTGATGTCAGCTAGGTAGTACCAAAGCCTTTTTCTAAATAATTACTGTCACCCGCTATGCTGACATTAGTCTTTACACCATGTCAGCCTCTTAACATAACAATGTGTACTGTCCCTTAAAACAGAGAAAAGTACCCCTGCCTTATATGATGGTGAAGTGTACTTTTTTTTTTTGGTTCCTGGGTTACCGCTCCGAGGTTCACCAATAGTGAGATTTTTGCGTTTGCAACCTTTTCTCCCCACCATTTAGGTCGCCACATTCCGACTTCGGGTATGGTGTCTAAACACAACACCTGTGTGCATGCAGCCTTTGAAGTTTTGTCATCCATTCCTACCAGCTCGAAATTTAATGGCCTACTCTTCGGAAAGGCCAAATGGGATTTTAACGTGTGCCCAAGATGTTCTGTCTGCGTCACGGGCGGGACTTCGCTTTGTAGTCTCATCCGAAGGACTTTGACATTCAGTTCATTTTTTTCGTCAAACAGAGAAGAAAGGGCCAGGCTGGAATCGAACCCAGAACTTCCAGGTTTACTTGTTAGGCAAATGAATGTCTTAACTGTCCTGCCACCTTCCTTCTTAGGAGTATACTTGAAAACAGTTCTACAGCCAAACTTCTCATTCAGTGTAGATCTAGATCTAGTGGATCGGTAGTCAAGAGGTAACGCGCCTGCCTACAAAGCGAAAAGTCCGGGTCGGAGTGTGCGGTGGTTCGAATCCCGTTTGGGCCCAAAACTTTTCCCCCATCCATTAGACCATGAATGGCGGTCTGGGTGCTAGTCTTTTGGATGAGACGATAAACCAGGTCCCGTGTGTTGCACATAATTATTTAGCGCACGTAGAAGAACCCAC
>CM060324.1:22054008-22084008 GCA_030674155.1 Stramonita haemastoma | reverse complement strand
CTTCACCTAGCCCAGCTGGTTGGTTTGATTGTATTATAGTCCCAACAGCAACTGCATACTCACAGGGACTGGATGTAAAAAGTAAAAAAAGCACAAGAGTACTTATTCCATTTCCTCAAAATAAAAGAATGAAAACAAAAAAAAAGGTTTTCATGAGTAGGATGCTGTCTTTGCAAAGCTATTGCAGTCATGAGTCTGATGCTCTCTTTGCAAAGCTATTCTAGTCATGATTATGATGTCTCTTTGCACAGCTATTCTAGTCATGAGTATGATGCTTTCTTTGCAAAGCTATTCTAGTCATGAGTATGATGCTTTCTTTGCAAAGCTATTCTAGTCATGAGTATGATGCTTTCTTTGCAAAGCTTTTCTAGTCATGATTATGATGCTCTCTTTGCAAAGCTATTCTAGTCATGATTATGATGCTCTCTTTGCAAAGCTATTCTAGTCATGAGTGTGATGCTTTCTTTGCAAAGTTATTCTAGTCATGAGTATGATGCTCTCTTTGCAAAGCTATTGCAGTCATGAGTACGATGCTTTCTTTGCAAAGCTATTCTAGTCATGAGTATGATGCTTTCTTTGCAAAGCTATTGCAGTCGAGAGTACCATGCTCTCTTTGGAAAGCTTTAAAAAATATTTATTTATTCATCTATTTATTCTTTTATATCAAGGATAATGGAAAAGCACTCATGTGCTTTTTTTTTTTACATCCAGTCCCCATGTGTAAGCAGTTTTGTAAATCTTGTCATCTGTTCCCACCGGCACACAATGTTCTACTCTTACGAAAAGCAACAGGGTTTAACCTGATGTTCTGTGTTTGAACCCACAGCCTCGTTTATAGTCTCATCTGAAGGACTTTTGAGGAGAGTGGAGTTAGCACTGATGTTAACTCCACGGGAAAATTCCCCTGGACCAGAATCGAACTGTGAGTACAATGCTCCTTTGCAAGGCTATTGCACCTTAAAGACAACAACTCTTACTGTGCAGGAGTTGTAAAGACAATGTGGAAGGACGTGACTGATCTGCTCTGCCCTTGCAAGCATTGATCACAACAACAAAAAGAAAGGTCACACGCTGTTGGTTTTTCTTTCTTTTTCCATGAATGTTTTGAACTGGGTATTGTCTACCTGCAGTCTACAACAGGCACGGCCTAAGGACCCCGCCCTGAGGTCTGCCTGTGACAACGTTGCCATCACTGTCTCTTTGCCTTCCTAATGGTCTGAAGCATTGATATTTTTGGCATTGAGATTTTTTTGTGGTTGTTGTTGTTGGGGGATGGGGGAGGGAGGGGTGGTGGTGTATTTTCCCTGTCTTGTCTGCAGTGCTGTGTGTATTATAACAAGTACGTAGTGTTTTCTTGTCTGTTGCAAGCCTTTGATTAAAACCTGTCTGTCTGTTGTCTGATCCACCTGTCTGTCTGTCTGTCTGTCTGCTGTCTGTGATCTTCTGTCTGATCTTTCTATCACAGCTATCCTGAGGTGCAATAAGGTAGCTCAACTATCTGTCTGTCTGTATCACTGTCTGTCTGTCTGTCTGTCCTGTCTCGATCTGTCTGTCTGAGTCTGTTCTATCACAGCTATCCTTGAGGTGCAATAAGGTAGCTCAATCTATCTGTCTGTCTGTATGCCAACCTGTCTGTCTGTCTGTCTGTCTGTCCGCTGTCGTCTGTTGATCTATCCGTCTGTCTGAGTCTGTTCTATCACAGCTATCCTTGGAGGTGCAATAAGGTAGCTCAATCTATCTGTCTGTCTGTATGCCAACCTGTCTGTCTGTCTGTCTGTCTGTCCGTCTGTTGATCTATCCGTCTGTCTGAGTCTGTTCTATCACAGCTATCCTTGAGGTGCAATAAGGTAGCTCAATCTATCTGTCTGTCTGTATGCCAACCTGTCTGTCTGTCTGTCTGTCTGTCTGTCTGTCCGTCTGTTGATCTATCCGTCTGTCTGAGTCTGTTCTATCACAGCTATCCTTGAGGTGCAATAAGGTAGCTCAATCTATCTGTCTGTCTGTATGCCAACTGTCTGTCTGTCTGTCTGTCTGTCTGTCTGTCTGTCCGTCTGTTGATCTATCCGTCTGTCTGAGTCTGTTCTATCACAGCTATCCTTGAGGTGCAATAAGGTAGCTCAATCTATCTGCTGTCTGTATGCATGTCTGTCTGTCTGTCTGTCTGCCGTCTGTCCGCTGTGATCTATCGTCTGTCTGAGTCTGTTCTATCACAGCTATCCTTGAGGTGCAATAAGGTAGCTCAATCTATCTGTCTGCTGTAGCCACTCTGCTGTCTGTCTGCTTCCGTCTGTGATCTTCGTCTGTCTGAGTCTGTTCTATCACAGCTATCCTTGAGGTGCAATAAGGTAGCTCAACCTATCTGTCGTCTGTATCAACCTGTCGTCTTCGTCTGTCCGTCTGTCCGTCTGTGATCATCGTCTGTCTGAGTCTGTTCTATCACAGCTATCCTTGAGGTGCAATAAGGTAGCTCAACCTATCTGTCTGTCTGTCTGTCTGTGTCGATCTGTCTGTCTGAGTCTGTTCTATCACAGCTGTCCTGGAGGTGCAACAAGATAGCTCAAGTCTCTGTACTACTGCAACTAAGCAGCATCAATGCTGTTATGGGGTTTTCATTGGGTTTTTCTTGTAGATAGTGAATCATCTACCTGTATTTTGGGAATGCGGGTGTTTTTTTCTGCTTTGGTCAGTGCACACATTCGTATTGTGTGGCTGCCATTGGAAGTTAGTTTGGTGTAAGTCCTGAGCTTTAGTGTTGCTCTTAACACTGTAATCTGTAAAAAAAAAAATATGTAAAAAAACACTGTAATCTTAATGTTGCTTATTATAAGCCTCTTGTGAATGATTAAGACAAGGACATCTTAAAGATTAATAGCAAAAACAAAAATGGACAAACAGCAAACAGAAAAAAAGTTACATGTCACACCTAGTGTACAAAAAGTGACTCATATCTTTCCATTGTGTGCTGCTAAAAACAAGTAAACAGCAAGAAAGGAATGATAGATAAAAGACAAGAACATATCAAGCTAAGGAAACTTCAGAAAGTATTACTCAGTATTGAACCACAGACCAAAACGGAGAAGAAAAAAAAGTTCCCAAGGCTGTAAAGGTCACTGTTGACAGTGTCAGCCATTACAGGACTGACAGGTTCTTCACCTTGAAGCAAGGACGGCCTTCTGCTGGAAGGACCCATTCCATTTTTATTCAGTTTTATCATGTTGTACATTGTTGTATATCATGAAATGCGGGTTTTCCATGTAAAAAAGCAAGCAAAATATTCACACAAAGGATAATGAAATATGATAAAGTATAAGAGAAGTTTGGAAAAACAGAAGAAGAAAAAAAACTTTTTATTTATTTTTTATTTTGATGGCAATAGAATAAGCACTCTGTGTGTGTGTGTGTGTGTGTGTGTGTGTGTGTGTGTGTGTGTGTGTGTGTGTGTGTGTGTGTGTGTGTGTGTGTGTGTGTGTGTGTGTTACATCTCCAGTCCCCATGTACATGCAGTTTTGTAAATATTGCCATCTTTTCCCACTGGCACATATTAACTACTCCTCCGAAAGGCGGAACAGATTTTAACGTGTGTGCAAGACGTTCTGCATGCATTTCCACGGGACTGCGTTTATAATCTCATGGAAGGACTTGGGGAGGGGGGGGGGAGGTGGAGTTGGCACTGATGTTAACTCAAGGGAAATAATCCCCTTGAAGGAGCCTCTCCTTGTTGCTGGAACCTGGTCTTTTTTTCTTTTCTTTTTTTAATTCTTTTAATTCGAGGATAATAGAATAAGCACTCGTGTGCCTTTTTACACCCAGTCCCCGTGTGTATGCAGTTTTGTAGATCTGGTCATCTTTTGCCACTGGCACACAATGGCCTACTCTTACGAAAAGCGGAACAGGATTTAGCGTGTGCCAAAGATGTTCTGCGTGCGCACACGGGGCCTCGGTTTATAGTCTCATCGAAGGACTTGTGGGGAGAGTGGAGTCAGCACTGATGTTAACTCCAGGTCCAAATCACCAATGCAACTTCGTTTGTCATTTTGGTTTCTCTTTTTCTATAAAGATCTGCTGTCTTTGAGTTCTTGGGATCTGCTCATAGCATGGGCATCAATTTCTCATAGTTTTTGTTTTTATTGAATACAAGAGCCAAGACTCTAGCTAAGATTATCTTCCAGTCCTGTCTGTATGTAATTCGGCAATCTACTTTCAATAGAAGACAATTTTTTTCAATATTGTCACCATATCTACTTTCAATAGAAGACATTTTTTTAATGTTGTCACTATCGCGAACACATTTATGTGACATAACCGTCACAGACAAGCACTTTATGTCAGCTCCAGTCCACTCCAACTTGTTGCTTGGAGCCCCACAGCCCACAGAGGCCAATTTGGAGCTGTAACCTTGTACTGTACTACAGGTAAATCTTGGCTTTCATTTACTGGCTATACAAATGCTTTGCTGTTGGGAGTTCAACTGAAAACACACTGGTTGGAAAGGGGCTAAAAGTCACCTGCATGGTTTGTCCTTTAAGTTTACATGTTGTGCGCTACTTGCTTTATATGATTATAAGCCAAGACTAACGTATTTCCCAATTCCTAATGCCAATTCTAAATACTTGATCATCTCAAAAACAGAGAAATTCATTTAGGTCACGAGCAAAGGTTTAATACATGTAAAGGACTTAATTATAACGAATCACGTACATGTATCAGAGAGCTTACAGCTTTCAGCACCATACAAAATCAACACATTATTTGAATAAAACTGGCAAAAATAATAATTATAATGAACAAATTATTTTGTTTTAGATAGAAAAAAGCAAATGAAAACATGTTGGTGATGCAGAAAAACAACTGAAAAATCAATCCCCCAAACCAGGCTAACATGCACAGTTAAATTTAACAAACAAATAAAAATGGATAAACAAAAAACCAATGCAAAACCTAAAACCAAAATAAAACCAGCTAAATAAAGACCAATACAAAAAATTAAAGGCCACGTGTGTTTTCTCTGTCCATTAATGTTGACTAGGTATTGTCTACCTCAACTTATTCCAGCCAGGGTCTCAGAACCCCACCCAAAGCTCGGTGGATGACAAGGTTTCCATTTCTGTCTCATTCCAATCCCCATTGTTTGAAATAAACAGTGGCATTTTTTTTTTTTGGTCTTAGGCACTCAGATAGATTTTTTGTTCTATCTTTTTTTTCCCTTTGTCTGCTGTGTTGTGTTGAAAATAATTATGGATATTGTGTCATCCAGCCAGCAAGAAATCCATTGAAATATGCTTCTTTGCCTTTCTGTCTGTCTGCCTGTCTGTCTGCCTGTCTGTCCTTTCTGCCTGTCTGTCTGTCCATAATATGTCTGTCGCTGTCTGTCCATCTGTCTGCCTGCCTGTCTGTCTGTCCATCTGTCTGTCTGTCCATCTGTCTATTTCTGATGATGATACAGAACTAGATCTACATCTACAATGAAATATGCAATTCAGTCTGGTTCTACATGTTCGTGTGAATGATAATGAGGGGATGGGTGGGGATCTGCTTTTTTATGTGTGGGTTTTTGTTTTTTTTTAGTTGTTTGCAAATTTTAACATTTTTGAAAAGAAAAACAAACCAGCAAAATCAACAAAACACAAATGCTAATGTGCATTTTTACTGTACTCATTATGTATGAATGAACCCCTTTTTGTTATGTACCATCAAAAGAAGATGGAGAAAGAAAGAAAAGATAGTAAAAGAAAGAAAGAAAGAAAGAAAGAAAGAAAGACAGACATAAGACAGACAGACAGAAAGACAGAAGACAGCAACAGACAGAAGACAGATCTAGAAAAAAAAAGGAAAGAAAAAGAAAGGAAACAAGCAAAGAAAAAAAGGAAAAAGAAGAGAAAGGAAACACACACACACACACACACACACACACACACACACACACACACACACACACACACACACACACACACACACACACACACACAACACACACACACACAACAACTAAAGTATATATTAAAAAAAAAGATGAAAAAAAGGACATCATGTTTTTGTTTGTTCAATTGATTTGCTAGGTGGGAATGGTGGGAATGCCTCTCTCTCTTCTCTCTCTCTCTCTCTCTCTCTCTCTCTCTCTCTCTCTCTCTCTCTCTCTCTCTCTCTCTCTCTCTCTCTCTCCTCTCCAGGTGACTGCAGACAGGGCCTGAGGACTCCACCCCTGGCTGTCTGTCATCTCTGCTGATGGTAACGTTGTCATCACTGCCTCTTTCCCCTCCTCAATGGCTGATCTGAAACACATACATACATAGTGACATTTGGGTCTTACACACTGAGATTTTGTTGTTGATTTTTTTGTTTGGTTTGGTTTGGTTTGGTGCTGCATGTTTGTGTGTGTGTGTGTGTGTGTGTGTGTGTGTGTGTGTGTGTGTGTGTGTGTGTGTGTGTGTTGTGTGTGTGTGTGTGTTGTGTTGTGTGTGTTTTGTGTGGTGAGTGAGTGAGTGAGTGAGTGAGTGAGTAGTGAGTGAGTGGTGTGTGTGTGTGTGTGTGTGTGTGTGTGTGTGTGTGTGTGTGTGTGTGTGTGTGTGTGTGTGTGTGTGTGCCTGCGTGTGTGGTGTGATCACTGCCTCTTTTCTGTTCTTGATTGTCTGACACTTGGATTAAAATTTTCATCTTGAATGCCAATAGGGGTTTTAGCTCTTCTGCTCTTTTCTGTGAATAACAAGGACATTGTGTCATACAGTGACAATGACATTGATCAACTCTCTCTGTCTGCTTGTCTGTCTGTTTGTCTGTCTGTCTGTGTCTGATGACAGTTTGCAGCTACCTATAAAGTGAAGAGAAAAAACCCAATGATCTGTAGCTTCAGTTTAGAAAGTCAGTTATAATAATATAAAAATTTGCATGATGCCCAGATACTCTTCTTTCTTTTCTTTTTCTTTTCTTTTTTTTTTTTTTTTTTTTTTCTTTTTTTTTCTTTCTTTCTTTCTTTTTTTTTTTTTGCTTTTGTTTGTTTTTGTTGTGTTCCTTGGTAACAGCTCTGAGTTCACCAATGGCGAGATTTTTACACATGTGACTTCTTTTGCCCACCATTAATTAAAGTAGCTGCATTCCACCTTTAGGGGTTCATTTTAGTTCAAGCCTTGTTTCAAGACAGCAAACATTAACTAGCAAATAAGTTTCAGATTCACCAAAAGAGTTTGCTGGAAAAGATGGCGGAAAGAAGAAGAGGTTAGGGTGAAGAGAAAAACACAGAACAAGACAAAACTATATACTAAATGAAACAAAACAAACATCACTAGTGACACAGTGGGAAGACAGAAGTCACAGTGATATCAAGTTTGCAGATAATTATGTGCATGCAGGTTGGGGGGGGGGGGGGGGGGGGGTTGCTGCCTCATCTCATGTGACCTTCATGTCCTGCTGTTCCCACACCACTCATTTCAATCTTCTCACTACAGCCATACCCAGATCAGATTCGTTATTATCTCAACCTCAGGGTCGAAAGCTCACAGGGAGTCCCTCAATATCAGGCCGCTGGGGGCCACCAGCCAGAGGCTACCCAGGTCCCTGCACTTCTGCTGGGTCACTTTGGTGATGTTCAGTGGTGTCTGTTCTGAGCTAGCATACGTTAGACATCACCTACTAAGCCGATGTGTATGCAAGTTCACCACACTATCCAAGTGTGGTCTAGCTAACAGTAGAGTATAGCCTTTATTTTGCCAGACAACAGATCCTCCCCCAAAAAAACTGTGAGGCTTCTCTGGTGAATGAGTGGATATGCCAGTCACGGTTTAAAGGGGGCCAAAATAATGCAATTCTTTTTGTTTTTCTTTCTCTTTTATTCTTTTATGTCGAGGATAATGGAATAAGCATTCATATGCTTTTTTCTTTACATCCACTCCCCCTGTGTATGCAGTTTTGTAAATGGCATATGTTCCCACCGGCACATGATGGCCTACTCTTACGAAAAGCGGAACAGGATTTTACGTGTGCGCAAGATGTTCTGCGTGCGTTCGCACACGGGCCTCAGTATGTAGTCTCATCTGAAAGACTTTTTTTGGGGAAAAAAAAAAAGACTTTTTGTTCCTGGGCTAGAGCTAGAGCCAGTGGCGACTTTTGTGCATGCAGCTGTTTTTGCCCACCTCCTAGGTAGCTGCATTGCAAGTTCGGGGATGATGTCTAAAAACACCACCAGTGTACATGCTGTTTGTAAGGGGTGGTGTGGGTGGGTTAGAATTTGGTTATCCTTCATACCGGCACTTAATCATCTACTCTTCCCAAAGGCAAGAACAAGTTTTAGCGTGCACATAAAATGTTCTGCGTGCATTCACACACAAGACCTCGGTTTATAGTCTCATCTGAACGACTTTCAGGTAAGTGGAGTGAGTGCTGATGTTAACTCCAGAGGAAAAATTACCCCCCCCCCCCCCCCCCATGAGTACTTCAGCGGTAGCTCAGTCCTGAGTGGTCAGATCACAAACCCAATGCTCTACCAAGCTCTCTTTCCTCAGGGCACTAAACTGCCTTGTGTCTGATACAAACCTGCCTTTTGCCAAATCTTCCCGTCAGGATACCAAAAATTAAACAAACACAAATGGAAGTGGTCAAGAAAAACAATAACAACAACAACACGAAATCAACAATAAGCAAAATCCATTGTGGCACTAAACTCTCTTGTGTCTGATAGTTACCTGCTCTTTTTTTTTTTTTAACTTCCCTGTCTGGAGACCAAAAACTAAACAAATGCCACTTGCTCTTTGTGGATGAGTGAGTAGTCCAGGGCAGACCCCAAACATGTCACATGATAGGAGTGGAGGGGGGGAGGGGAGGGAGAGGAGCGTGGCTGCGTCAGAGTTATGACAGTATTGTTGATGAGCAGCTTCCCCCTTTGTTTTTATGCCGGCCCCTCCCTCCCTCCCTCTCTCCCTGCCTGCCTGCCTGCCTGCGTCACATTGTTCTTGCCGGAACAAAGGGGAGTGGGAAGCACAGCCAGCCCACCTGACTTTAGTAGTTACCTGACTGAAGCTGGAAAAAAAATGAAATCACTGGGCGTTGTACTAACTTAGTGTACATGGCATAAGTTTGACAGGTGAAACATTATTGAGGGATGAAGTTTGTGAATGCTGCTTTTTTTCAAAATAATGATATTAATGCTCTCTCTCTCTCTCTCTCTCTCTCTCTCTCTCTCTCTCTCTCTCCTCTCTCTCTCTCCTTCTCTCTCTCTCTCTCCTCTCTCTCTCTCTCTGTGTTGTGTGTGTGTGTGTGTGTGTGTGTGTGTGTGTGTGTATGTGTGTGTGTGTGTGAATGCTTTTGCATATCATCTTTATGACGTGTCTATGTCATCCATATCACGAATGTCGTTCATTCTTTTCTTTTTCTTCCCCTTTCTTCCAAAATATTTCTTGAAAACCAGATTTATAAGTTTTTCTTTATTCCTGCTAAACCAGCTTCCCTGGAAGTACAAGAGATACAAAATTCATGTTATTCAACAGACACACGTGCTTACTCAATAGATTTTAATGGCAATCATTTTATCATGTGACTTTGAGTTTGAAAATTAACCCTAGGATTAATTCAAAAGTGTATACTATTTGCTCAAAACAGGCAAAGGCAAGAAGTATATTAAGAAAAAAAAAAGAAATCTGTTAGAAGCTGAATACCAGAAAAGTCGACAATAACACTGTAGGTTGTAAAAAAAAAATCAGACGACAATAATTTATATCTCAAGAAAAGCTTTCATCTACTGGACAGGCGTGAGAAGCCCACTGCTCCATATGATGGTGTTGCCAAGTTTGTCAAGAAACACCTTCGTTACTAAACCTACAAGAAACCTTCAGAGTAAAGGGCCAAGAAACTGTATGGGTAGAAAGTTAAACTGGATCAATCAAGAGCTTTGTTCATTTGGGTTTTTCGTGGGCTACCCAAAGTAACTAGTAATTCGTCACCAGCAGTCCCTTGACCAAGCCAGTCTCAGGGAACATGCAGGACGCATTGGTCGATAATTCACTCCAGGCTGGTCTGTCTGTCTTCAGCCTTTGGCAGTAACGCTGCATTGTCAAGGCCGGTCTGTCCAGTCTTTGATGTTCTGCATCTAGTTTTTCATTTGTCTGCCCCTGCGTCTTCCTCCTTCAAACGTTCCAGGCAGAGTAGTCTTTGCAAGGAGCTATGATGTGTGTGTGTGTGTGTGTGTGTGTGTGTGTGTGTGTGTGTGTTGTTTAACACCTATAAAACACTTATTTTCCAGATGGCCTACAAAATCTGAAACCCTCATTGTATTGTCATCAAAGTCGAAGTCAGGTCAAAGTCATGCTTTAGTCATCCCATGGAGGGTAACTAGTTACAGAGTATAATAACATTTGACAGGCAGGTGCACAGGATGGTAAAAATCATACACTAGAAAAAAGAAAAAAAACAACTAGGATCAGCATTGGTTTATATATATTATTCTGAGTCAATTTCAAATAATCACAATCACCACACACACACACACACACACACACACACACACACACACACACAATATCTGACCTTCCTTTTACTACTATAAAAATATACAGGTTGAGAAAAAATAAATAACACAACGCAAAACTGAACACTACGCAGAGGCAGCGAAGTAAAAAAAACAAAACAAAAAAAAAAAACGAAGTAAAGTTCCCCCCCCCCCCCCCCCCCCCCCCCAAACACTGTAGTATAGTACAGGCTGGACAAGAAAACAGCGTCTCTGTGAGGGAGAAAAGGGATCAAGCCTTGACGTCACAATGCCCCATTCAGGGGCTTCAATCCCTCACGGCCAGTTCTCCTCAGTGACCTCCCTTCGCTCGCCCTACCTCTATTCTTTGTACAGTCTGCCATAGAAAACAGAAATAAAAGACGGTGATTTATCTCCCTTTCTGATTGAATCCCCCCCCGTTGCTAAGAGTCAGGCCAACCATCAGGGTCATTTGCCGTGGAATGTGGGAATACGATGGGGCAGGTTTTAACATTCTTTTTTGTTTTTTTTAGGAATGAGTTATGATTGTAACAGGTGTCAATAGTTCATGAATGCAACTTCAGTTTCACCCTGCTACTTAACTTTTAAGCGTGATGACTTGGTTGGTTGGTGTGTGTGTGTGTGTGTGTGTGTGTGGTGTTGTGTTGTGTTGTGTTGTGTTGTGTGTGTGTGTGTGTGTGTGTGTGTGTGTGTGTGTGTGTGTGTGTGTGTGTGTGTTGGGGGAAGGGTCACTTCTTTTCTTTTTTACACTGGCAGCTGTTTAATTAACTGTAAGTGACTGAACAAATGAGCAAGCCCCTATTGTCACTTTCATTGGTACTTTTTTTCGTTTCTGGGCAAGATCTCTGAGGTTTACCAATGGTGGGGATTTTGGTGTGGGACTGCTCCCACCACCACCACCACCTGCCCAAATTAAGGTAGCCGCATTCCAACTTCGGGACAGTAACGACGTCTGTGAGCATTGGGGTTTTATTTTTTAATTTGTCACCCTTTCTACCGGCAAGAAATGGTCTACTATTGCAAAAGGTGGAACGAGGGTTTTTTTGTTGTTTTTTTTAACGTGTACACAAGATGTTCTGCATGCAATCGCACATGGGGCCTCGGTTTATAGTACCGTCCGAAGGCCTTTGAAACTCAATTCGATTTCCCCATCAAACTTGGAAGAAAGAGCCATCAAACTCAGAACCTCATCGTGGGTTTTTTTTATTTGTTAGGCAAGTGAAGGTCTCAACTGTCCTGCCACCTTCCTTTTTGAGTGTACTTTTGACCCTTTCTGCTGGCTGTGCTAATGCTATTGGTCATGCGTTGTACTTTGATGGCTGAACTCTTAAATAATGAGCATGATATCATCCCCAACTGAATATAAACTAAGAGAATTTGGTTTAACCAAAAGTACTTTTCAGAAACCATACACATTCACATACTATACAAAACAGCATCAACAAGCCAAGATTTATAGTGTACTCAACAGCAATGATAATTATATTCAGCTTTTACATGAGGCAGCTGGTCCACGTACATAATGACACTTTTTTTTTTGCTGAAACGCTTTTGAACGCCATTTAGAGAAAAGGCTGTTATACCGGAAATTGTCTTTCCTGTCGCGCCAGCAGATGGCGCGTTGATAGAGGTAATAGGAAGCAGACACGTCGCATTTCTCCTCAATTCACTTTTTAAACGGGTCAAGTGTCCATTCTCTGTATTTCGAGGACATTTTGGACGAAAATCTGTTTTTTTTTAAAATAATGAATAAAAAAGCTTTGAAAGAACAGACTTATGATAAACCTGTATGTGAATGAAAATCCCCCGCCTCTGTGGATTACGAGTTATCGTTCTTGCAGGCTGGTGAGAAGCGAGGTATAACGCCCCATTTGGACAAACTGCCGTTTGTTTTCTGACCTTTGCAAGCTATGGTTTTAAGTTACGCAGTTTAACTAGGAAAGACTGATGGAATCAGGTCTTATAGTGAATACTGGCCTTTTCCTTCAACTGTGGATTTAGATGTTAATTTTTTTGTTTAAGGAATAGTCTACTGGCTTCTAAGAGTAGATCTGGTTTGGTTCTGTTTGTTTTCTTTTTTTATTGTATTTCTTTTCATATTTTATTTTTCTATTTTCTGTTGCGTTTTTTTAGCATGTTTCCCTGTTTGGTTTTTTTTGGGGTGTGTATAGTTGCTATGTTGTTTTGAACATCTAACCCTACTCTAAAGCTGTAACCCCAACTGTCAAAAGTTACCTTCACGTTTCTGACCTAACTTACGACTATCTGTCTTGGACAGGAAAGCTCAGATAATCTATTGACTGTTTAATTTTGATTACTTACATAGTTTAATCTTTTTTTTTTTTTAGGTTTCTTGGCTTCTCGAGAAGACTTCTGTCAAACGCTTTGACTGACAAACTACTCTTGTCTGTTATATAAGCGAAAATGCTTGCGCTGCCGTTGAGCGCCTGACAAGTCAGCCAGCGCATCCAACTTGGGCGTGAGAGAATAGTTTCTTCAAATAATTTTTTTTCTGGAAAAAAAGGCAGGAAATGGACCAAGACCGCAAAATATTAGACAAGCACGAGTGTTCAGGAAGAAAAGGAGTCAAGGCAAAACCATGAGAGGATAAATAGGAAATTCCTGGCACAGAATTGCCAGAGGTGGGAGTCCACAGATGTTGTCCTCGTGGCACCCACGGTTAACTTCTTGGGTACAATTTTGGGTTTACCAATACGAGTTTAATTATGTAAAATGCTAGGCACATTGCGCTACACTACAACTACACTACATACATAACTAGCTACACTACCTACACTACACTACATACACTACACTACACTACACTACACTACACTCACCCATACAAGGTTCCACAACCCTACCCTACCCTGTCGACATAACACCACACGACACTACATTACGCAAAATTACATTACTACGTATTGCTGCCACGTTTGGGCTCAAAACTTTTCCCCCATCCATTAGATCATGAGTGGTGGTCTGGATGCTAGTCTTTCGGATGATAGGATAAACCGAGGACCTGTGCGTTATACATCATTATTTAGTGCACGTGAAAGAACCCACGGCAACAAGAGGTTGTCTCTGGCAAAATTCTGTAGAAAATGGCCACTCTGATAGGGAAACAAATAGATCTACAACTGCAGACAGGAAAAAGAAAAAAAATGGGTAGGCGCTGCACTTGTGGCGATGGCTCTCCCCGGGAAGAGCAGCCTGAATTTTAGCAGAGAAATCTGCTGTGACATAAAGTGGTATAATAAATAAATTAAATGAAATAAAACTTGTTTTGATTGAATGGCACCTTATTTAGACCAAGATCATAATGTTATTACACTACATCTATTACACTTTGCTGCTTTGCACTACGCTACACTATTCAATACAACAACACTACACTACACCACTCGTGACGCAACACATTCACACACTTTTCACAGTGTATGACCACCACCTGATCGGTTTTTTTGTTTGTTTTGTTTTGCTTAGTTTTTAATCTTTTTAATCTTCAGGTGCTAATTACTTCTCCTGTTTCCTTCATTCCAGAGTTACGTTCAAGGTCACCTATTGGAGGGGGGAGGGGAGGAGCAGGGGAAGGGGGGTGGGGAGGAGGGGGGGTGTTTCTAGCGTCATGTTCCCTTATTACCCTCATCCCCCTCCTACCAGCGTCACTTTCCCCTTTTTTCTATTCCATTTTGACCTGGCCAGTAAGAGAGAGAGAAGGATGGGGAGAGGGGGGGGGGTGAGAAGGGAGGAGAGTGAAGGCAGGGGGAGGGAGGGAGGGAGGGGGGAGGGAGGAGACTGCAGAGAAAGAAGGAAGAGAGTGGCCAGGGTCGGTAACTCCTTTGTTCCTTCCTTCAGCTGCTGTCCCCCCTTGTTCAACGGCTATTGTGTGACGTCAGGGCCTGTCTCTGTCTCTCTCCCTCGTTGTCTTCAACCTGACAAGACCCAGGTTCAAGGTCGCCTCTCTCTCTCTCTCTCTCTCTCTCTCTCTCTCTCTCTCTCTCTCTCTCTCTCTCTCTCTCTCTCTCTCTCTCTCTCTCTCTCTCTCTGCGAGGGCAGTGCCCAGTCAGTACCCCTCCTCCTCCCCTCCTTCCTTTCTTTCCATTCTTCCTTACAGTTTTGATAATGTCTCTGCTGCTTCTACCCCTTCCTGCTCGCATCATTGTCCTCTCTCTCTCTCTCTCTCTCTCTCTCTCTCTCTCTCCTCTCTCTCTCTCTCTCTCTCTCTCTCTCTCTCTCTCTCTCTCTTCTCTCTCTCTCTCTCTCTGTCTCTACGCCACTTCGGGGTGGTTGTTGTGTAAACATTGTCTCAGCCTGTCTTTTACTGTCCTCTTCTTTTGTTTTTTTCTCTCCAGCTCCTTGAAATATCATTTCCTTCAGCTTTCTGTGTTCCTGTTTTTTTTTTCTTGCTTGCTTGCTTCTTTCTTTTTAGTTTTGGGTTATTTATTTATCTATCGTTTGTTTATTCATTATTTCTTTCTTACTTTTGTAGGTTGCTTATTCATTATCTGTTTCCTTTTCTTTTCTTCTTTCTTTCACTCCTTGGTTTGTTTATTTAATCACATTGGTTTGTTTCCATGATCTACTTCTTTCTTTTTTATTCTCCCTTTTCTCCTCTTCTTTCTTTCTTTCTCTTTGTTTTTTTTTTTAAACTTCTTTTGGCTTAACATTATAAATGTTATTCTTGAGGAAAAATATAACAGTACCATTGCACAACACTGTCCTTTCTCTCAGTCTGTCTGTCTGTCTTGTCTTTTTTTCCTCTGTTGTGCCAATTGTACATTCTTTCAAGTGTTTGCTGTTGGGTTTTGTTGGGGGGGGGGGGGGTTGTTTATTATTTTCTTTGTAATCATTAGTTTCTTCTTTTTGTTTCTTTCTACAATTTTTTCTCATGTCTGGTTCTGTTTTATTGACTCATTCATTCTTTTGATTTCGTTACTTTTCAATCTTTCTCCCCTTCTCACACCCCTCCTCACTTTTCTTTTCTTTTTTCTTTTTGACGATTTGATTACTGCGTTGACTGACCGTGTAACTAAGACTGTTGATTGTTTTATGCATCTACACTTCCCTCATTTTATTTGTTTGTTTGCTGTTTTTGTCTTGTTGTTGCTGTTGTTGTTTTCGTGGTTGTTGTTCCTGCTGATAGTGGTGGTGTTTGGAATGATGATGATGATGATGATGATGATGATGATGATGATGATGATGATGATGATGATGATGATGATGATGATGATGATGATGATGATGATTGAGGTCTAGTCTTGGAGGATTGGTAGCCCTGATTATCACGCAAAAAAAACCCTGCAGTGACTTAAAGGGGTGTTCATTTCAATTCACTCCATGCCTCACTCTATTCCCCCTTCTCACTTTCGTCCCTGTCAAAATCGGATAGACTCCATGTAGTTGAGGAATCTGGTTGGCTTCAACAATTTTTATTTAATTTAATGATGAAAAGGCATAAACTGTAGTGGTACCGGCACGTCACACGAACATCTGGACTGGCCAATACTATCCTACAGGGAACAGTACACGAAGGGAGAGAAGAGGCAGACACACACACGCGCGCGCGCGCCACACACACACACACACACAACACACACACACACCACACACACACACACACACACACACACACACAACACAAACACACACACACACACACACACACACACACACACACACACAACACAACACACACACACACAACACAACACACACACACACACACACACACACACACACACACACACACACACACACACACACACACACACACCACACACACACACACACACACACACACACACGTCACACACGTCACACACACACACACACTGATATATCTGGTGTTCAGTTCTGTCATGCTTGCCAACGAACTCTGACCGAAACTTGGGCCTCAAGCAGGATTTAGATCCATATTCATATCCGTAATAAAAGAGACACATCAGGGTGCCAGAAGCTCATTAAACCTTTATGCTGTAATATAGACAACATAATAGTCACCCAGCATAGATTTTTGTTAACCTGATGAATCATATTAGCCCTCCCCTTTTTGCACCAAAATGAGATCACATAATCTGCAGTAACGGAGTCAAAGAAATGCTTCTTTGTGATTCAGTTAGCAGATTTCTTAGTTTTTGCCCTAAGCTCATCTTGCGGTCTGCAGGTAATAACGATGTCTGGGTCTCCCCAGTCTGCTTTCAGTCACTCTGCCTCCACACTTCAAACCTGGCCATTTTTCGCAGCTCTGAAAAGGATTCTGTGGGGAAGTTTGGTCTATGTGTTTAGAATGGTGTCAGGAAAGAGGTTTTTGTGAGACTTTTTGTGCTTTTTGGGGGGATTTTTTTTTTTACCTGCTACATATGTTTAGGTGTTGAATGGGGTTAATAACTATCTTTTAAACTTTGAGTGGATTTTTTAATCCCTGCTTTATTGCTCAACTGTATTAAAGTCTACGACACATCCTTTCTCATGGCTACACTCCACAAGTATACTTGTCTTGTTTCAACCAAAGCATATTAATATTGTATATAGCCCTGCAGACCACAGAGGCCAAATCAGATTCTTCCTTCACTTTCCTCTATCCCGTAGTCTGTTTAGACAGTGGGGAAACGACTGAGATTTTGGCAACCAGCTTCCATCACTCCTGGCGCTTCTCAACCTTGTTCTGCAATATGTCGTTCCACTCAAGGCCAGTGTACTCTCTGATGTTTCTTCCCATGGGTTTGTGTGTGTTGTGTGTGTGTGTGTGTGTGTGTGTGTGTGTGTGTGTGTGTGTGTGTGTGTGTGTGTGTGCCTCTTCTCTCCCTTCTTGTACTGTTCCCTGTAGGATAGTCTTGGCCAGTCTAGATGATCGTGTGAAGTGCGGGTACCACACTACAGTTTGTGCCTTTTCACTGAAATCGGGAGCTCTTCATATTATATGGCTCAATGGCGTATTCAGTTCTGGTTTTTATTTCTTCCTTGGGTTTTTTTGTCTCTGTATGAGACACCATGAAGTTTGTGGAAGCATCTCAATACCATACATGTCACTTACATTACAAAAGCTCATATCAAAACTGTGCAACTACGTACAGATTAAAGCAACAGTGATCCCCCAAATCGGCTTGTGGTTACCTTCATGGTGGGCAAAAACGGTCGCACACGCAAAGTTCCACCATTGTTGAACCTCGGAGCTCTGGTCCAGGAAGGAAAATAAGATTAAAGCCAACTGTTTTGCCACTCTTCTGAGTAAACACAAACACATGCCGACAGAGAAAAAGGGCCCTAACAATTGGAAAGAAAGGTGGCAGGATGGTTAAAACATTCACCTGCCTAACAAGTAAACCCTGAGGTTCTGGGTTCGATTCCCAGCCTTCCCCTTTCTTGCCAGTTTAAGTCTAAACAAAAAAAATAATGATAATAATCATCATAAAAATTAAAAAAACAAACAAACAAAACTCTAAACAAGAAGGATCCGTGTGCTTACAGACATGTGCACGTCAAAAGAACCCACAACAGTTAAAAATGGGGGGGGAAGCAGAAATGTACAGGGTCTGGACTGTCCTTGCAAAATTGATAGATTCAATTCCCAGCTGTGTCCGAAGTCAGAATGCAGCCACCCCCACCATGAGGTGGAGGAGGGAAAACCGATTCCAATCCAATGCAGTCATGTTGTTTATAGCTCCACCGACCACACAGGCCATATCGGGGCTGTCACCTCGTCACATTTTAAAACTTCAGGTGGGAGAACGGTCGCATTCGTAAAAGTTTCATTACTGGTGAACCTCGGAGTAACAACCAAAGGAACAACCAAAAAAGAAGAAGAAGAAGAACAAGAAGAAGAAGAAGAAAGGAAAGGTTGAACAAAAAGAAGGGCGAAAACCCAGGAGGAGTGGGGCGTGGAGGGGGGGCGGGGATTTATGCTCCATTCAGGACATCAGCCTGAATTACACACAACAGCCAAATCTGCTGTGACTTACACACAATCCAATACAATACAGTACAACACAACACAATACAACATAATACAGTACAACACAATACAATACATGCAATCCATCCAACACAACAATCCAACACAACACAACCCAACACAATCCAACACAACCAACACAATCCAACACAACACAACACATCCAACACAACACAACACATCCAACACAACAAACACAACACAATCCAACACAACACACACAATCCAACACAACACAATCCAACACAACACAATCCAACACAACACAACACAACACAACACAACACAACACAACCCAATACAATACAATACTGCTCCAGATCATACAGGCCAACCCTCTTCCATCCACCCACCCACTCCCCCTCTCCTCCCCATCCACCAAACTACCACCCCCTCCTCCCCTCCCCTCCCCCCTTACATCCTCTTTCTCCAGCATCAAAAAGATCAGTCAGCAGCCATACTATTAACCCACCAACACCATCCTCAACAGAGCGTAGAGTAAACAAGCATAGTGACGGAAAAGGGAAACTAGACAGGGAAGGGGGAGGGGGGGAAGGCCAGTTAGTTAGTTTTCCTGGCTGTGACCTGTAGTGTAGTTGGGACAACAACAGGCCTCTCTCTACATAATAGTCTTCACACAAACAAACAGGAACACTACACTCACTACAGCTAGTATAGCCCAGGTGACAGAGGACTCCCCCCACTCACATACTGCCCATGTTCCGCATGACCTCATGTCCTGTGTCTTCCTTGTATTGCAGTAGTGGAGAAAAGCTGCCTGCCTTTCTGCCTGCCTCTTTCCCCACACAAAAGGTCTACTTCATGAGCAGGTGGTGTTTACTTTTCTCTCTCTTCCCCTCTGTGATTTCGACTCCTAGGTAGGTTTTGATAGACTGACTGTCACGCAGGGATTCGATTGGACTGCACAGATTGGATTGGACTTTTTGGACTCTTGTAAAGAAAGCTAGCAGCCATTGTCTTCCGGGATAGGTGTGGAGGCCAGGTTAACTTTGCCCAGGAGATGGGGGTTTGAGGGGAACAGGGGATTATCTAGTGGTTAGAGCATTGCGCTGTGATGTAATGTCCCGGGGTTAAGTCACCATCCGAGACACACCTGTTCGAAGGGATTTTCTCCCACTGGAGTTAACATCAGTACTGACTCCGCCCTCCAGATAAAACTGTAAACTAAGGTCCTCTGTGCATATGCACAAAGAACACCATGCAGGCACGTTAAAAACCTGCCCTGCCCTTTGGAAGAGTTAGCTCGGAGAGGGATGGTTTTCACCCATGTTCAACTCCACCACGACATCACAGCCTAAAAAAAGATTAACCCAGCAGCTGGGTTAATCTGAGCACCCCCCCCCCCAATGACTCCTCAAGGAATTTTTTTTATTTATTTAAAGGCTGTCAAGATAATGTCCTTTACATCTGCACAGTGGGGACTCTTCCTCACCCATCACCGTGTTGTGTAGCATTGTAGTGTAGTAGTGTTGGGGTTGCTGCAGCCACTGACTAGGCTAGGCTACAGCAGGGAAGGGGGAAAGTAGGGCAGGGAGGGTTGGCCAGTGGTAAAGTACTCTGTGATTGGCCTTATCTGCCCTTGTCCCGCCACCAGCCCCCTGTATTAGGCTGATGGGCCGCATGGTAGGGTAGGGTATGGAGGGAGAGAGGGCAATGACACCACTGCAGCACTCTCTTCTCCCTCTGGCCTCCAAAGCTACATAATTATGTGATGTCGTAAAGTGCTTCTCTTGTCGCTAACTGGTTCAGGACATTCAACTGCGCGAGCCAGGTCCACGAGTAACTAGAAATTATTTTGAACTGCTAAGCATAGTTGTCATCTTATATCAACGCATGTGTGATAAACACGACCAAAAAAAAAACCTAGCATTTAAAGAGATACTGATGAAAGAAAACAACTCAGTCGAGACTGGGAACAGAAAAAGAGTTGTCCCAAACATAACCGGGAAAAATCCGTTGAGTTTGACCAGATTCGAAGTTATATATCTTTGTGGCACAGGCTCACAAAACCCATCCCATATTCTTAAGTCCTGTCTTACCTTCGACACACAGACACCAGACCAGCAGAGCTCCAGGAAAAAATCAGTGGATCAGCGGGGTCACTGCGACAGACTGCAAACTTTGCCATCCAGACTAGATATTAAAAAAAAATTAAGCATAGCCAGGGAATGCAGAAGAAGATGCTATTAATATCAGTTATAGAGGTATTATCGGGATCTATTGATACTGGGAGCCGAAACTGATGCCTTTGAAGCTGAACTCATATATTTCTTATACCAAGAACGATATGCAACATTCCACACAAAATTTCCAGACGAATGAGAGGGGAGCCGAGGGTCTCAACTCTGTGGAGAATGACCAGTTTACATCTTCGTGGAGCGCCAGGATAGCAACTATTGTTGTCTTTCATAATGGGCGAAAATGCGCTGCACTGCCGTTCAGTGCCTAACAAGTCAGGCCCAGAGCATTGGACTTCTGTGTAGGAGAGAAATGTTATAGTTTCATACTGTCTGGAAAAAAGACAGGAGAATGGACCCCCCCCCCCCCCCCCCCCCCCAGAATCAGTAAACAAACAAGAAAGAGGTGAGAGGACGAACAGGAACAAGAAGGAAACAAAGAGAGGGATAGAAAAGGGGAAAGTAGTAGCACATATTTTTCCAGACACTGGGCGGGGATGCTATCTACCATTGACAGCGTCACCCCCCCACCCTCTCCCGCTCACCCATGGGGAAAGACATGGCATTCCCCCCACCCCCACCACCCCCATGGGGAAATATCAGTTTAGGACAACTGTCACATAATGACATCACTCACGCTTGCAGCACGCTTTCAGTTTTTCCCCGGCCGGCGAGCTGCTTTATTAATAATACGCTTGAGAAAAAAAAATTAAAAGAAAAAAAGAAAAAGAAAACCAAGTACTCCCCCAGTTCCCCCCTCAATTGACTAGTATGGTGCCTTTGGTATGGTAGAAGTGGAAGAGACGGAGACTGATGATGGGGACAGGGGAAAGAAATTGAGGGTGGCGGGAGAAAGAGAGAAGGGCACGGGAGGTGTTTTTTGGGGGGTGGGGGGTGAGGACAGAGGAGAAGGGAAGGAAGGTTTGGAGGTTTATTTGTATTTTGTAGGAGATTTGATTATTTTGGAGTATGGACTGTTGATCCGTAGTTGACCCAGTACTTGTGTGTGTGTGTGTGTGTGTGTGTGTGTGTGTGTGTGTGTGTGTGTGTGTGTGTGTGTGTGTGTGTGTGTGTGTGTGCTAGTGTGTGTGTGTGTGTGTGTGTGTGTGTGTGTGTGTGTGTGTGCGCGCAGGCGCAGGCGCCAGAAAGAACAGAGACAGAGGTAGACAGGGACAGAGACACACAGTTAGTTCTTCTCTCCTGTTTCAAACCTCCCCTCCCTCCAATGATCCATTAAAACACAGCACTGAATATTGTACAGTATCTCTTCAGCAGGTTGAACTATGGAGCCCGCCACTCTCCAGTGGTATGCATGCTGGATATTTTTATGCTTCTGTGACACACCCAACGCAGACGTGGATTACGGGATCTTAAACGTGCATAATAAGTGAACTTGTCCATGCATATACACACAAAAAGAAATTTAATTCAGTGGCAGGTCTTCTTTTTAAATTGAACCAGCAGATCATAAAAAAGTTTTCAGCCTTAAATCAATTCCCCAAACGTTGTTGCCCGGATATAAACCCATGACTTCATTGACATAAGGGGACGGAAAGCAAACGTTGTATCCATTGTCTGTATCTTTTCATAAATCTGGAAGCATATGTATGTATGTATGTATGTATGTATGTATGTATGTATGTATGTATGTATGTATGTATTACTACTATCTATCTATCTATCTATCTATCTATCTATCTATCTATCTATCCCTTTGTCTGGCGACCGTGGGGGCACCCCTGAAGACTTGACAACCAGTTCCCTCCATTCCTCTCTCCGTTCTGCCTTTCTCAAAATTTGGTTGAGTTCTAGGCCTGTCCATTCGCTGATGTTGTCCTCCCATCTCTTCCATGGTCTGCCTCTTTTTCTTCCTCCATGGACAGTGCCTTGCAGTATTGTTTGTGCAAGTCCTTTGATCTTGTGACATGCCCATACCATTCAAGTTTAGGCTTCTTTACGATTGTTAGGTTTTCGTATGGCCCAGTGGTTTGCTGGATTCTGTTGTGCACACCTTCGTTGCAAATAACTACCAAAAAGTCATTGCAAAAGAGTGGTAATAGTGGTTTGGGCGTGTGTTACGGTGTGGGTGGTGAGGGGGCAGCATTGGGTGCATCTCTCTCTCTCTCTCTCTCTCTCTCCTCTCTCTCCTCTCTCTCTCTCTCTCTCTCTCTCTCTCTCTCTCTCTCTCTTGTTCCCTTACAAGGTAGGGGTGTAGTGCTTGTAACTTTCCAAGAAGTCTTCCTGCTGGGCTCAGCTGACACATTCCGACTTCAGAGCAGCTCATGTCATTGTACAGATTGCATGCTGGGTATGGTTGTGTTTCCGTAACCCACAGAATGCGGACATGAAATATGGGATCTTCAATGTGTATATTGATCTTGTGCATTTTATATATATATATATATATATATATATATATATATATATATATATATATATATATTGTGTGTGTGTGTGTGTGTGTGTGTGTGTGTGTGTGTGTGTGTGTGTGTGTGTGTGTGTGTATAAAGGGAATTAAGGCACTGGCAGGTCTGCAGTTGAAAGTTGACCTAGGGAATCGTAAAAATCCCCACATTTAATTCACCAGACGCTGCCATCACCGGGATTCGAACCCACGATTTCATGGACCCAAGGGATAGAAGTCGGTCTTGCAAGATACAAGATACAGCCTTTATTGTCCTCTTACGTTTTGAAAAATAAAATGTCTCTGGGCTGCACTACACAACATTAAGATATACAATGTCATTTAAAATGACATAAAGCTCCTTAAACATGTTGACGTTTTATTTCCAAACACCATCCTTCTTTCACCCCAGCACTCTTCTATCACAATTCATTCAAAATCATACAAACACACACCCATCCACCCGCATGTATACTCAAGTGTGCATACATGCATGCATCTACCCACTGTCTTAACCACTCAGCGACCATCATGCTGATGAAACATGTCCTCCAGTCTGCATTCATCATCACAAACACAACAACGATTATGACCATAAAAACCTTATCAGTAACCTAGCAGAGCAGGAAGAGTCTGAGTTCATAGGGTCATGGTCAAGTTAATGAACCCACCCGCCATGACTGCAACATACAGCAGACAGACAGACAGAGAGACAGACAGAGACAGACAGACCTGATATTATTGGACCTGACGGGCTTCATAACACACTGATCCACCTTTTGAAGTGTTGTCTCTCACCCCTTCATTCCGCAGCTGGTGTCCGGGCAATAAAGCCTTTTGTCACCGGTAGATAAATTGCTCATGAATACGCATGAGAGGCAGTTCGGCGTGACGGTTATTTGTTATCGATAGACAGGACTGGGGGCCTAGCAAGCCTTGCCCACAAAGGGGAGATCACTTGACCTCCCACTCGGCCACGTCAATAAAGAACAAAGGGCAGGCTTGTGAGTATTGATTTCCAGACAGCCCACTAATGCTGTTATGATGACAGGGTGCCTGACCTCGTTTAGTTAGGTGACCGTCATGGGAGGAATGTTAGTGCACTCAGGTACTGAGTCAAAGTCATTCCGATGAGACTATAAACCGAGGCCCCGGGTGCGAACGCATGCAGAACATCTTGTGCACACGTTAAAACCCCGTTCCGCCTTTCGGAAGAGCAGACCATCGTGTGCCTGTAGGAGCGGATGACAAAATTATATTTTAAAACCAGTATGCACACAGGTGTCGTTTTTAGACACTATCCCTGAGGGGGAAAAAAAATAATGGGTACGCGCTGCACTTATGGCGACGCCCTCTCCCGGGGAGAGCAGCCCGAATTTCACGCAGAGAAATCTGCTGTGACATAAAGTGGTATAAAATAAAATAAAATTAAAATAAAATACTGCCTTAACAGCAGTGGAGGAGGTTTGGGAGGTAACATTAATCCCTATAATTTGAAAATCTCCGCTGGGACATCACAATAATCACAACAACCAGTATGGAGGTGAAGTGTTGCTCCTTCATCGTCATTTTTCCCCATATTTTTCAACATGGTAGCTATTATGCCACCTTGTTTCTACCTGTAAAAAGTTGGGCGCACTTCTTAATAGCTTTGTTTGTTTTTTTAATCTCTACACGGCAGCATTTTCATCTTGTCTGTACCTGGAGAAACTTGTGTGTGTGCATCCTTGTTCTGCTCTAGATCTATATGGAGGTGGTCCAGGTATTGTCATGGGTTTCAGTCCCTAAGTTGGAAATTTCTGCTGGGATGTAAAATACAATCACAACAACAACAGCAAAACAACAACACTTAAGTCAAGGGTCGTGGATGGTGAGAGGAGCAGGAGGATGAATAGCCAGGTCAAGGCTGTATGTAATGAACCTCTCAGAGGGTCAAGGGGGTCATGTCCTAACTACACTTAGGGGGAAGCAAAGATCCTTTCCACATACTGGCTGTGACGTCATACTTGACCATCCATTTCATCTCATTCATGCAGCAGCCAACATTAACAATTGCTCGCGGTTCTTTGCCATAATGAGATTTTTTGCCTTAATGGTCAGAGCAATGGCTTTCCCCAAGCTATGGTTAAGCAGCATTAAGCTTGGTTATCAGTTGGATGGGTGACCGTTTGCCTGTCTTGGCTTCAATACAACCCCCCCCCCCCCCCCCCCCCCAAAGTCCACCCAGCTGTAAATGGGTACCTGCCCTCTTTGGGGTCAGGGAAGGTAACGGTAAAGCAGCGAAGGAGAGGAAATGGGCGCCAACTTCAATATGCTGGCTCCCAGAGTCAGTGCGTATTCTCCAGAGCATTCCTTTGCAGATCTATCGTGTGTCTGACATTATTGGATGTGCACAGACATCAAACTGAAGATATCACCTAGAACCCATCGGGACACATAACAGCATACACTTGATCAATCATCTCTAAAAACAACAAGAACAACAACAACAAACAAACACAAAACACACACACACACACACACACACACACACACACACACACACACACACACACACACACACACACACACACACACACACACACACACTTTGCTCAGTATGGTGTGAGAGCCAGGTGAATAAGACGACACATAGCTTGAGAGAAACACCACACAACATAGATATAACATTTGAGGAACAGGACAGTCAATGGTTAGAGCATTGGATTGTGATCTGAAGGCCTGAGATCGAGCCACCATTCCAGGCATCTGTTCGAGGGAATTTTCCTACCGGAGTTAACATCAGTACCGACTTCATCTCCCCGAAAGTCCTTCGGAAGAAACATAAACCGAGATCCCGTGTAAGAACGCACGCAGACAGGAAAAGCCTGGTGGTCAGAACATTGCCCTCGCAATTTGACGACCCGGGTACGATTCCCGTTCGAGATTTTTCTCCTGGAGTTAACATCAGTGCTGACTCCACTCTCCCCTAAAGTCCTTCGGATGAGACTAAAAACCGAGGCCCCGTGTGTAAACATACGCAGAACATCTTGCGCCCACGTTAAATCCTGTTCCGCTTTTCGTAAGAGTAGGCCATCGTGTGCCGATGGGAACAGATGACATTTACAAAAATGTATACACACGGGGACTGGGTGTAAAAAAAAAAGCACAAGAGTGCCTATTCCATTATCCTCGATATAAAAGAATAAATAAATCAATCAATGAATCAAATCAATCTTGCCCTGGGGCATTTCGGAAGAGCAGACCATTGCCCTCTTCTGTGTGTATGTGGTGTATGTTTTTTGTTTCCTTATGGGAGTGACTCTTTTTTTGTTTTACAGAATGTTACCAGGTACAGTTCTCTTTGTGCTGTGGGTTCTTTTACCATTCCCTGCTAACCACTACCTCACGCTTTCTAGATGGGTGTGGCCACGAAGTTGGAATGCCGCTATCTTAATGGAAGAAACTGGTCACATACCAAAAATCTCACCATTGATAAACCTCGGGCTCTAGCCAAGTAATCAAAAAAAAGTTTCCGATGATTGATTTGAACTCATAACTCTACGATGCCGCTCTTCATTAACTGTGTACTCAGGGACCTTGATATGGAAACACGTTACCTTATGTCCACAGGGCTTTGTAAATGTTCACTCTGTTCTGCACAAACTCCAAAAGGAGTCAACGCCTTGAGATTGGCCAGACATAACACGATAGCAACAACAAACACCAACAAACAAAAACAGAAACAACAACAAACAAAACAGATAAAAAAAACAACAACAAACAAACAAACAAAAAAAGCACAAAAAGAAACCAAACGAAAGACGCCAAGCACAACCAAAAAAAAACAAACCCAAAATGAACCCCACCCCCCCCCCCCACTCCCCCTGCCCCCACACCCAAACAAACCAAATACAAAGCAAAACCGCCCTTATTACAGTCCTCGCAAACGGTTAATCTTTTCTTGTCGTCTGCTTCGGTCTGTTTTGATAAACCTACCGCGAGTTTTATGGCCAGTTATAATCGTTTTCAAAGTACTCTGTACCCAAAAAACCACAACCTCTTATTCCTCCCTTCTGGCCCTCCCCCCTCCCCCCCTCCTCTCCTCCTGTCTCAAACCTCCCCCCCCCTTCCTCTCTTGAAAGAGACGGGGAGGGGGTGGGGGGGGGGGGACGCCAGCTGAGAAGAACAGCTGAAACAGTTGGAGAAGACAGGTCATCCCGCTTGCCAGCTGCTTGAAGACGTCATGTGATCTTATGCTCTATCTCTCCACCCCACCCTACCCCCACCCCCACCCATCCCCAACCCCTATACTACCGTCCCTGCCTACCACTACTAGTGACTACCCACCCACACCACACAGCCAGTCATTATTTAGTAGGACTGTACACATCTTGGCCATCCTCGTAATGTGAGTTCTAACCGTCTCTAGTGAAGCGAAGACAAAGACCAAGACGATGGCAGACTTGGAGGGAACTGGGAAAGAAGAAACTAAAAGATTTTTGAAAAAGAAAAAAGAAAAGAACAGAAAAGACAGAGGAGGAGTATTTTAGAAGAGTTGAAGAAGGCAGATGATGAAAAGGAGAAAAATGATAACTTGGAAGAGGAGTTGATAAGAAAAAAAGAAAGACGAGTGTTGTGTGGTAAAGTTGTTGTTGTACAGTGGACAGGCTTAGCGAAAATTTAAAAAAACAAATAGATAAAACTTCTCCCAGGGGTGAAAACTTCCCAATAAAAACAACAACACCCAAACAAACAAAACTCTCTTGTTCTTCACCAGTTGGGCTTCCAATGCACAGACAGCAAACTGCAAGACAAACTAGGGTCTATTGACCTTATGAACATGGGAATAGTGTAAAACAACAAGTTTTCCTGGGAATGTTACCCAGTACTGTTTTACGTTCGCAGTCTCGAATGAGTTTTTATTAATATTATGTAATATCTTTTTATTGCCATTAATTTGGGTCGTGATTTCATGTGTGTTAAAAAAAAAAAAAAAAAACGATGCACAAAGCAGTTAGAAAATATTTTTTTTTATAAATCACGTTTGGATCAGAATCGCATAGAGTTGAAGGCTTTAAATCCAGTTAGCGACAAAAAAAACATTTAAGGACACCACAGTGGAGTACTGGAGAAGAAGAAAAGAAGAAGAAGAGAAAAAGAGCGGCATACACAGAGCTTTGTAGAGTGGTGGAAATGCCGACATGGCAATCTTGTTTAACCAAGCTTGTTTTGTGGCTTGTCGAATGCCCAAACCCCACTCCTGAATTTGGTACTTCTTCCCCATTCCCCCTTTATCTTCCTCCACTCACATTGAGAGAGAGAGAGAGAGAGAGAGAGAGAGAGAGAGAGAAAAGAGAGAGAGAGAGAGAGAGAGAGAGAGAGAGAGAGAGAGAGAGATGCTATAGTTATTACTGGTGTTCTTAGTCTGAGAGAATTGAAGTTGAAAGAAAGAAAAGAACATTGGAGGAGGATGAAAGGGGTGAGGCTAAAGAAGGGGGGGGGGGGGGGGTAGAAACCGAAAACATTTCTTCTTTTTTTGGGGGGAAGGGGGATAGTAGGGGCTGTGAGTGACAATGAGAAGAAAAGAGTCTTGCACACGCGCTTACACACACACACACACACACACACACACACACACACCCCCCACACACACACCAACACACAAACACACACACACACACACACACACACGATCTATTTCAGACGATCTGCACACGGCCACACACACACACACACACACACACACACACACACACACACACACACACACACACACACACACACACACACACACACACACACACACACACCACACAATCTATTTCAGACGATCTGACACCATCAGTGTCTGACTGATAGGCTTAAACGATTATCAATCCATTGGCCAGAGATAATCTTGAAATAAAATATGATATCCAGGGCCATGTGTCATAGACATTCAAAAGCATGTTAGGCCAAAGGAGAGGAGGGGGATGGAACACTGGGGAACAAAGACTGGGAGGGGAAGGAGTAGATGAAGGAGGAGGAGGAGTATGGGTGAGGGTAGGGGTGGGGATGGGGGTTGCAGGGCAGTGACTGCTGAAGAAGGGAATGTGTGACTGTGCTTTCTTTTTCCCTCTCATTCTGTTCTGAATTGAATTGAATACCATTTTCAGTCAGGGCAGATTTTTCTCCTTGAAATTTGGGCTGTTCTTCTTGAGGAGAGCGCCTCGCCACAAGAGCAGTGCCACCCATATTTTTCGTTTCCTGTTTGCAAATGTGTTTGTTCCCCCATGAGAGTGGCTTTTTTTTCTACATAATTGAGGCAGGGACAACTCTTTTGTTGCCGTGGGTTCTTTTACGTATGCTGAAATGCGTGTTAGACACGGTTTTATCATCATCCGAAAGACTAGCATCTAGACCACCCACCAGAGTCAGACGATGATCTGTCTAGATCCTTGACACACTGAGAGAAGGGAGATTAGAATCCATGTGCAATATTTTAGTCTAGGGGCGGAGTCACAATGATCACTGTCATGGTGCCCTATTGAAAAACTGCAAAGTGGAGGGGGCCGGGGAGGGGGGGGGTCTGTGTGTAAGGTTTTTGCACACCAATGTCCCATCCTACCCAACGTGTTTGTTTGTGAAGGGAAGGCTGGGAGGGGATGGGGAGGGAATATGTGGGTACATTCCTTGACTGTATGGCTTGTAATAAAGGCTAGCTGCTCGGTATGATTTTTTAGTTCGTTCTGTGGCTACAGCTCCGAGGTTCTCAATAGTGTGTGTGTGTGTGTGTGTGTGTGTGTGTGTGTGTGTGTGTGAATAGGATGTTTTTGCCCACATTGAAGGTAACGCATTGCGACTTCGGGATGATGTCTAAACACAACACCAGTGTGCACGTTTTTCTTATTTTTTGTCATCCCTTCTTACTGGCACAAAATGGCCTACTCCTCCTAAAGGCAGAACGGGTTTTAACAAGTGTGCAAGATGCTGTGCGTGGGCTGGCGCTGGC
>CM060324.1:22029008-22044008 GCA_030674155.1 Stramonita haemastoma | reverse complement strand
GAACGGAGTGAAAGGAAAAAGAAAAGAAAAGAATTAGACTAGGAAAGGTGTAAATGACGAGTTACCAGTTTTAATGGCTTGTCAAAATATCCCATTTTCTTCTTCATGCGTTATTTTTGAATGGAGAAAGGTTATAAAAAAGATCTTTAAAACACAATGTAAAGGTGGCAGTGGAGATGGGGTGGAGGGGGGAGGGGGAGATGGGGGTGCTTACAGCTGCGCGGAGACGTACAGGTGGTCTTTTTATGTCTTTTGGACGGAGCTTCTGGGGGAGGGGGGGAGTAGAGAGTGGATGGGGGTGTAATTTGAATTGGGGTGAAGAACCTTCAACAGGAAGCACAATATTTTCTACCACTCTTACAAAGCTTGACATGCTTGTTGAACTGGCATTACACGTATTGATTGATGTTAGTAGTGTCCGAGGTTCAAGAAATACATTGGCACAGAGAGGTACAAGACAGAATGATCTGAGGGATGGAGGTAGGGAGGGAGGAAGGGCTGTTACACAGGGCTACAATCGCCCTGTAGAGGATGGACAATGCCTACTACCCACGAGCTTAAGTGATGAACCATTTTCCCCCAACCTAGATGAATTTGGAACTGTTGTTTTCAAACTTTGCACTTGTCTCTTGTGACTTCTGAAAATGTCCACACTCTACTCTTTGAAGAAACGAGGACATAGGAGGGGGGGGGGGAGAGGGGGGGCTGATAGCCTAGTGGTTAGACTGTTACGCTTGCAATTTGTCTGTTCGGGTTCGAGCCTACATAAGAGACGCCTGTTCAATAAGATTTTTTTCCAGAGTTAATCTCAGAACCGACTATCCTCACCTGAAAGTCCTGCGGATGAGACATAATTCGCCCAATGGGCGAACACCGGCTGAACATCTTGCGCACGGGTTAAAACCCGATCTGCCTTTTAGAAGAGTAAGCCATTCGTGCAGGTAAGAATGGATGACAAAAATAGAGTTTAAAAAAAACAAAGGCATGCACACTGGTGTTATTCCTGAAGTGGGAATGTGGCTATGGTTAATGGTGGGAAAATGCAACAGCCGCATACACCAAGGTCTCACTACTGTTCAACCTCAGAGCTTTAGCCAAGGAACAAAAAGAAATGAAACGACGGACATAATGGAAGAAATTCCTAGGTCTAGTAAACAACAACAAAACAACAACAACACAAAAACCTAGACTCTATACAAACAAAAGAAACAAGAAACAAATCTCCCACATCTTCGTAGAGACAGACCGGCCATCTAAGCTTCTCTCCAGTCTCTATGGACGATGTAGGCTACATCTGATGCTGTTGCAATAGAGGTGATAGTAAAGTCATCCCAAGTCGGTGACCTAATTGTAGGTAAAAACGGTGGCATGCGCAAAATCTCACCTTTGATGAATCTCGAAGCTCCTAAGAACAAAAACAAAATGAGTAAAGTCACAAGGGAGATTTTTTAAATTTTTATTAAGAGACTGTAAACCCAAAGAAAGCAAAATTAATTGTTCTACCTCATGCAGCAGCCATTGTATCATCAACCTATCTTCGTGTCCTAATTTTGATTCCCAATATGGCACACGTGACGCCATGATCTCGATTCCGCCCCGTGATGGTGAAATATTATAGGCCTATCCTATGTCTCCAGCCTGACGTCTAAGAATAGAGGTGACGGTAGAATCAACCCCAAAACGTCATTTTGACCTTTTGACCTTAACCTCTGAATAAAAGAAACATGACAACATTGATCTTTGAAGTTGACACAGAAGTAGTATACTTCACAAACAGATGCTACAGCCGAGTGGTTAAGAGTGTTGGATTTTCATCTCCTGGGTCTTATGAAGTCGTGGGTTCGAATTACGGCCAGTACGTCTGGTGAATAAACGGTGGAGATTAGACCAGCCAGTGCCTTAACTTAGTTCTGGTTATACACATGAAAAAATATCAAAATATGCATAATGAAGATTATGTCGGTTATTTTAGCATGTGAAGGGTTACAGAAACAAAGACATACCCAGCATGCACCCTGTACCTGTTCTGTAGTCAATGTCTACCTTTGCATCTGTGCAGCAGTATGAATTTTTTTTTTTAAAGCTAACAACTTCCAATTTGTTGAGAAGCTGATCTCTTTGCTTTTCTAAATCCTCTTCAGTTTTGTCATGGCCAGGTTGCATGGGCTTGTCTGATCTTTATTTCAGCTGCAGAGCCGTCATCTGTGGTCAGCGTGGAGCCAAGATATTTGAAGGAGTCTATTCTTCAAGATGTTGACCATTCATGATGATGCTAATGTAACGCCACTGTTTACCATAGCCTCACTCTTCTCTGCACTGATCTCATTACCATAAGCCCTAGATCTAGCTGCTTTTTCTAACACCTGTAAAAGGGCATAGATATAGACCTTTAGGTATGGATCAAATCCATGGGTGTGGAGATATGTATGCTTTCTACGAATCCCATCATTTATCTATTCATATGTCTATTCAGTTTTATTTGTTTCTTTGTTCATAACTCTCCTGCTCTGTGGTTGGGAATGTATCAATTAATAACGTTCCAGGGACATTTCCGATTTAGGGACCGTTACCTCTCCCACAGGCACACAGTCCTTTATGACACCTGACCCGCCCCTTTTTCATTCTTGTTAAACCCTGATCAAACAGTGACGCTCTCTCTCGCCAACCTACCACCCCCACCCCACCCTCACCCCACCCCACTACCGGACAGCTCTCCTTGACAAAGCCTGACACCCCGGCCACGCCCTGACCCGCCCCTTGCCCGCCCCACCCCACCCCCTGTGGTCACTGACTGACCGCACAATGAGCTAATGATCAGCCGATTGGCCGCACCCACAGTGTCCACGTGAGCGCTCCGGACCACTGATACATCACAGTTGGACGGGCAGCTGACCAATGAATGGGACAGGCCTGTCACATGTATACAAAACAGCCAATGACTTTCAGACTGCATCACGGAACAGAAGTGTATTCATGAAGAAGAGAGGACCTTTTTGGACAACTGTCGTCTGCAAAAAAAAGTTGTCTTTAAAGTGTGGGGCTGTAATGGCATATCTTTTTACTTTTATCTCAACTTGTTGCTTCATCAATTTCAACATTTTTGGGGTGGCGGGGAGGTGCTGAGGTGGGAGAGCTTGCGGGAGCGTGGGACCTCCGACTTTCTGGCTCGCGGCTGCAAGTCCTGATATCAGCTTCTGCTGGAAAGGACTATAATCCTACAGAAAGAAAAAAAAACGCATATCTTATCTGCCATAGAAGAAGAAAAAGAAGAAGGAAAGAAAGGAAACAAAGAAGAAAAAGAAAGTCTTTTCATGTATGACATGACCGACGCTATAGCCGAGTGGTTAAGATTGTCTGATTTCAATCCCCTGGGCCCATGAAGTCATGGGTTTGAATCTTGACGGGGTCTAGTGAAGTAAGGGTGAGGATTTTTACGATCTCCCAAGTTACTTCAAGTGCAGAACTGCCAGTGTCTTAATTCCATGCCTGTAGACTATAATTTATTTTTATATACGTGCAGAAGATCACACATGCACGTTAAAGATTCTGTAATTTATGTCAGTCTTCATTAGTTTAAAGGACACACAAACATACCCAGCATGAACATTCACAATAAAATGAGCTGCTCTGAAATGGGATTGTGGCAGAGGCCAGCAGCAGACCTTGCAAAAGTCACAAGCACAGACGGCCAGGCATTATACACCCCTCCTCCTGGTTAGAGAGGAGAGAGAGAGAGGAGAGAGAGAGAGAGAGAGAGAGAGAGAGAGAGAGAGAGAGGAGAGATGTATGACATATTGGATACTATAACACTACTCCAGCTCCGTACTTTTCAAGTTGCAGATCACCAGCTCCATCTCTCTGCGACATCTTCCCCTTACAGCCAGCAGGAAAGACTAAATGAAGAATACATAACTTTTACCCTAATGAAAGTTTGAAACGCAGTTTCTATGTCATTTGAAACAGTAGTAGATACATAAGAAATCAGTAAGGAAATGAATAGTATCACGTTCAAAGATAAACGTATGAAAATAATACACATGTAAGTGAATTGACAACAAAATGTGTTGAATATTCAATATAGTGGATGACGAGTCTATCTCTCTTGCTTATCTCCCGCCTACCTAGCCTGTCTCCTGTCTTTTGTTCAAACAAATCAGAAAATGTCTCATGAACCATGAGCTGCTCTGAAGTCGGAATGTAATAGCTGAAGCCAGTGGGTAAACCTCTGCAGAATTACAAGTGCAAGAGAAGATCAGGCACACACATTCCAGCAAATATGGTCATGGCCATATAAGTTGGTTTTTTTTAACCATAAACTGATTCTGGCTACAGTAACTGCCAGGATTAGTGACCAAGGCAGGACTCAGGGGAATAAAGCCTTGTGCCGTATGTTAATGTCTGGCTGGCACTGCTGTCTGCCATTCAAAAGCAAACTCGGATTGTAGTACGATTCTAACGCAGCTCTGCGATAACTACAGACTGTTGAGACCACAGCAAGATAACAGGTGATAACTATGATGACCAGTTTCCCTCTGTACTGCACCGCGCTGTGAGTTGTCAACTAGATAATGGTTAAGTACTTTTATTCCTCTTTTTTAGGTCAGTACAGTGCCTCCAGAACAAGCAGGAGTGATGTGTGAGTTATTTGTTCTTTCCTACCGACACTGAGATGAATGGTACCTCCATGGATCCTTCTCCACCGCCCCCCCCCCCCCCCCTTCTCTCTCTCTCTCTCCTCTCTCTCTCTCTCTCTCTCTCTCCCCTCTCTCTCTCTCTCTCTCTCTCTCTCTCTCCCCAAATTATTTTCTTCTCTTCAAATGTCACATCATTTTTTTTATACCACTTTTAAGTCACGGCATATTTCTCTGCGCGGAATTCGGGCTGCTCACCCCAGGGAGAGCACGTCACCACAAAAGCAGCACCACCCAGTTCTTTTTTTGTCCTGTCTGCAACTGTATTTGTTTCCTTATCAGATCCGCACAGTGTTTCTTTTTCTCTACATAATTTTGCCAGGGACAACTCTCTTGTTGCCGTGAGTTCTTTTACGTGTACTAAATAATTATATGTGACACACAGGATCTCGGTTTATCCTCTCATCCAAAATACTAGCACCCAGACCACCACTCATGGTCTAGTGGATGGGGGGGGGGGGGGGGGCAGGAGAGTCTCTGGCCTGAACCACCGCTTCTAGGCAGCTGCACTACCTCCAGATCACCAATGTACTTAGTCTTTCAGCATGCTTGACTTTAATAACTCAACAGGGGGTGGGGGTAGCCTAGTGGTTACAGCCTTGAGCTCAGGATCTGATGGCCTGGGATCGAGCCAGCACTGAGGCAACCCCTTTCAGGGATTTTTTTCCCCTGGACTTAACATCGATACCCACTCCACTCCCCTAAACATCCTTGGGTGAGACTGTAAACCCAGATCCTGTGTGTACACGCACGCAGAACATCTTCTGCACATGTTAAAACCCAATATGCATTTTTGAAAATATGGCAATTTACTACTGGTAGAAACGGGGAATATTTTTTTTTAAACGCATGCACATTGGTGTTGTGTTCTGACATCATCCCTGAAGCCGGAACATGGCTACCTTAATGGTTGGTAAACGTTGCAGACACAAAATCTCACTATTGGTAAACAAACCTCAGATCTAGTCCAGGAAGGAAAACTAAACCACTCAACCAGTGTAGCAGTAAACACCTGGGTGCCTAATTGGGTATTTTCCTGTATTGGCAATCAATAAAGCGACAGTCGTGATTATACCTCATCTTCTGGTCTGAACCAAATTTTATTAAAACATACCTATAATCATATGAACGGCAACCCTCAGCACACAGCAAACACGCTTAAAGCTTATTATTATCGTGCATAAAAGACACAGTTAGTATGACCACTGGCCGACATAACTGTTGTTTTTTTTTTTTGCATGGAGTAAAATTTTAGAAGGGAGCGTAAGGTATTAGCAAAGACATAATGATTATGTTGACGTGGCTCACCATAAAAAAGAAGCAAAACAAACATCCTTAGAATAAAGACAAAAATCATTGATTCTCCTGGCGCTATAGCAGGATTCAAACTCGGGATCCACAATCTTAGTATCCTTTTCTCTATTTTACCTTCAATATGCCACAGAAAAATCAATACTTATTAAACCATTACCCTTTAGACTAGCCACTGTTTAGTTCCCAGACATCAACAACAAGGTAAATTTGTCCTTTTATTCTTTCTCAGGCATGGGGAGGGGGTGGGTAGGTGGGTGGGGTTGCTTTTTTTTTTTAATTGTTCCCCTTTTTGTTGATTTTAAGTCTGTGTTGCTTTTGTTTTGTTTGTTTGGCGGGGTTTTTTGTTGTTGTTGTTGTTGTTGTTTTTTTGGGGGGGGGGGGGGTTGGGGGGTTGGGGGGAGGGAAGCGAAATACCTTTGAGGGTCAACTATGGGGACACAGGTAGGATAGACAGACAGACAAGTGGGTGGAAGGAAGGGAAGATTGCTGTAGGTCTAACGGTGTGAGGGTGATGGCCATATTACTTGCTACAACGACTTCTTCAGCCAGCAAAGCAGTATTGATTTCTGTGTCCACTGCTGTCCACGTCTGCCCGGTCTGGTCTGTCTGTCTGTGACAACAGACACCTAGCCAGACCCGAGTGTCCCTGCACTTGCTTGAAGTATTGATTTCTATCTCCTCCTCCTCCTCATCCTCGTCTTCTTTCTTCCCCTCCCCTCCCCTCCCCCACTGCCCGCCCCCCTTCATTATCTTCCACCACCTCCTCCACCTCCACCACCCCTTCTTGGTCTTCTTCTTATGTGCACCAAATCCCTGACCACTTTTACGATCGGAAGAAGTACCGACAGCTCCCTGAATTTTCTGTCTTAGTGGTGGTTTTTTTTGTTTTTTTACTTCGAGGTCATTGTGTTGGTGTGGCATCCAATACTGGTGAATAGATAGGTGTAGATAGATGTAGAGCCTGTGCATGAACATTGTTATGCATGCTTGAGAGTACGTGCACCCACTCGCGCGCGCATACACACACACACACACACACACACACACACCACACACACACACACACACACACACACACACACACACACACACATACACACACCCGGCTTGCGCAGAGAGAGAGAGAGAGAGAGAGAGAGAGAGAGAGAGAGAGAGAGAGAGAGAGAGAGAGAAGAGAGAGAGAGGAATAAAATTTAATGTTATATTTTTACCTCCCCTTGTAAGAAGAGGTGACAAAAACTGAGAGAGAGAGAGAGAGAGAGAGAGAGAGAGAGAGAGAGAGAGAGAGGAGAGAGAGAGGAGAGAGAGAGAGAGAGAGAGAGAGGAACAAATGATGTTATATTTTACCTCCTCTGGTAAGAAGAGGTGACAAAAACTTTTTTTGAAGTGCATGCGCATTGGTGTCCTGTTAAGGTATTATCCCGAAGTCGGAATGCGTCTACCTTTGAATTTGGTCAAAAATGGTCGTATACTCACAATCTCACCACAGTGAACCTGGGAGCACAAGCTGCCGAAAGGGAAAAAAGAGAAGAAAAAAAAAGGAAGAAAAAAAAGAAGATACTTATCATCAGGTTGCCACTTTGTTGTTTTTTCTTTGTTTTGGGGTGTTGTTTCTAACAAGATGTGGATATCTTGTAAATAAATAATCAGCCTGTTGTGTGTGTGTGTGTGTGTGTGTGGTGTGTGTGTGTGTGTGTGTGTGTGTGTGTGTGTGTGTGTGGCATGGCCACATGTGTGTGTGTGCGTGTGTGTGTGTGTGTGTGTGTGTGTGTGTGTGTGTGTGTGTGTGTGTGTGTGTGTGCACTTACGAGCAGATACGTGCATGAATGTGTATAAAAAGACTAACATTATCAAAACAATAAGTGTACTGCTGAGATAATGTGACGGACCCTACATGGCTGTTGTTATAATTATATTCATAACCAAGTCTGGAACCTTAGTTAGGGTCACGCCTTCCATCAGTGTCACATCAGCAGCAGTGTCAGACGTCTATTTTGCCACCCCTCGCCGCCATTGTCATCCTGCCTTCTTCCATTCCCCAGGTAAATGCAACGTTCCAAAGCTATTGGTCCCCCTCTTACGTCACGTGACCTTCCCAAACACGCTCTCAAGACAATGGTTGATAGCTATTGGTCTCCCTCTTGTGTCATGTGACCTTCCCAATCATGGCTCCTAAAGAAATATTTGATAGCTACTGGTCTCCCTTTACGTCACGCGACCTTCCCAAACAGTGCTCTTAATTAATGCAATGCTCAGTGGCTACTGGTCCTAGTCTCTAAATCGGAAATCTGTACAGCCCACTAGAGGAGCTGGAAAGGACATGCCATTATTTTCCCCAGACACATCTGACAGTGTAAAGCAAACGAGAGAAGAAGAAGAAGAATCGGAAATCTCTGCCCTAGGAGACAAATAATCATAATCACTACAACAAGAACAGCTACTGTTCCCTTTGTTTTGTCATATGACCATCCCAGACTTTGCTCTCCAGGACATGTAGGGGCAAAAAAGTAGGCCTAATAGTTATAAATAAATGGGGGAAAAAACAAAATGAACAAAATAACCTATCAATCATGTTTGTTAGATCTATAATACCTTTATAAATTTACCTGTCTAAGCGTATGGTTTGGATTTGGTTTTTGTTTGTTTCTTTTTACTTTTTAGTTTACATATGTGTATTGGTATTTATTATTCCAGTGTAAATGCATTTGTACATGCAAACGAAAACCCACACAGTGTCTATAAGAGGATTTTCTAAAGCTGGGTCATGCTTTGAGGCTTCATCAAAGCACTGGCAACTGGCTTTTGCAGCAGACATTATTGTTTTTGTGAGGTACAGCCTAGACTTCAGCACCAGACTCAATTTGCCCCTGACACACAGCGTCTATCCAACATTAGTACAATGTCCGGACAACTTCTTCGAAAGTTAACGGAGAAGACAAACTTTTTGTTCCTCAGCTAGGGGTTTACTTAGTGACTGCTTATATCCAACATTAAGGTAAGCACATTCGGATTTCGGGATTTTGTCTGTAACACGAAAACAGTGTGTAGGCCTATTACATTTTTTGTCATCCCTTTATCGGCACGAATGGCCTACTCTTCCGGAAAGGCAGAGCGGGTTTTAACATGCTCAGTTTATAGTATCACCCAAATGGCTTTCAGGGGAGTGGATTTGGTACAGATAAGTTTAGGGGGGAAATTCCCTTGAACGGGTACATGGGTGGTGGTTCGAACCCGGCCTTTAGATCGTGAGCCTAAGCTCTTACTCTCAGACTACAACACACAACAAAACAAAAACAAACAAAAACTGCAAAAAAAAACACAACTTTAAACCTTTTTTTTTTTAAACTGAAAAACTCCGAATTGAAAAAAAAAACGGGAACTGCAAGTTAGCTTGTGGCACCGCTCAAAATGAACACTGCCCGCTTATTGGTCATTCTAGGCACACACACACACACACCATAACAGCACACGCCTTGAGCTGGCTGCTTGTTCATCGATTGGTCAGTCCATTAGACCAACGGCCAGTGCCGGGTAGGAAAACGAGGGGTCAACATACGCTTACTCGCTCGGCAAACCATTGGTCACGGGGAGAGACTAAGGCCAATCCGCTAATGGGGAGGGCCGTCCAAGCTAAGTGTTGGTCACTCCATTGTGTCCAATAATACGGATGACTGAGTGAGAGGGCGTGGTGAATGGAGAAGGTGATGGTAAAAGGCGGCGGTGGTGGTGGTGGTAGGTTACTAGTATGGGGTAGTCAGTTGGACAGATAAAAGAATATAATCATAAAAACATAGTATATGCCCTTAGCAACAACAAGAACACTTCTCCCATTAATAAATGAAAGGAAATCAAGATAGGCCACACGTTTCAAAACCAAGATATAGACCTCATAAAAACGATCTTTCAAGGCAAGACCGAGGTAAAAAGAAAAAAGAAAAAAACATCCCCCAATCTTATGGCATGAGAATCTAGGAAGTCAGCAGAGCCAGTGAAAAAGAGGAGCAAATGAAGGAGGAGGATCATGTGGGTGGATGTCATTGGGTGTGGCGGCTAATACCGTACTCAGTGACACCGACAGGTGGGACAGATGAGATAGGCGAGTAGGGGGAGCTTTAGGATGACACTTCAAACCAATAACACCCAGTGCTGTACAAAGTGTTGCAGACAGAGATGAAGATGGGTTGTTGTTGTGATTAGATTAACGTCCCAGATGAAGATGGGTTAGGTGTGGTTTCTTATGTTCCCGAGATGGTGTCGCCAGCTGTTGTGGACCCTTCCCCAATGACCTGGAGTCCAGACAGAAACAAAAAGTGGCCAGTGGTCATGAAAGAACAAACGAAACTCTGCCCCCTGATCCTCATTCTAGATCAGAGATCTACTAAACCTAACGCACCCGTTTAGAAGCATATGTCTTAGGTTCGATTCTCGTTTGAACTTTTTACTTTTCCCCTATCCAGTAACTAGACCTTGACTGGTGGTCTGGGAGCTAGTCTTTTGAATGAGAGGATAAACTGAGGTCCCACTGCAACAATGATACTCTAATGCATGTGAGAAAGAAGGTGGAAGGGTGGTTTAGATGTTCACTTGCCTAACAAGTAAACTGTGAGATTCTGGGTTCGATTCCCAGCCTCGCCCTTTCTTCCCAGACTGATGAAGAAATCAAACAATGTCCAGTCTTTCAGAGGAGACTCTCAACCAGTGGGACCTATGTACCTACTGGCTTGTGCAGGTCAAAAGAACCCACAACAGTTGAAAATTGAAAAGAGAAGGAAGGTACCTTCCGGCTGGTAGATTAAATTCCCAACTGTATCCCTGAAGTTGGAATGCTGCTGCCTAAATGGTAATTGGGGGAGGGGGGGGGGGGGTTCGTATATGCAAAAATCTCACCATTGGTGAACCATCCAGCTCTAGCCAAGAACATGCAAAACTTTCAGGCATGTAAAAAAAACAACACCACTTTTTTGTCGAGAAAGTATGTAGGGAAAAGGCCCCTCCCATGTGGAACTAATAAACATATTCCTAAGAAAAACTTTATACAACAAAAATGGGAGGCCATACGTCTTCTTAGAGAGAGCTACCTGACTTTCATGGAGAAAAATTTGCCTGGACTGAAAGTATATACATGACAATACAACACTACCCTGACGAACACTGACACTAGTCAACAGGGGAGAGCAGACTGAGACCGAATTGTTTGGCCATTGATTGGTCAAAGGGGGGGGGATGAGAGTGAGGGGTCATTGAACTTGCTCATTTGACCATTGGTCAGACTTGACAGACCGATTAGTATAAGTGTGGCTTGCTGACCGATGCAGAGGGCTGTTCAGTCTAGTGGTTAATTTGTGTCCATTGGGATTGGCGTACAACTGAAAGGGTGGGTGACTGGCAGAGGGGGGTAGGGGGGGGGGGCATTTGGAGACTGGGAGGGGGGAAGGGGGAATGAACGTAGAGTATACAACAACCAAAGGGATAGACAGTATAATGATTGCTGCTTGCATAGCAGTGCATTGCTTTAAAAAATTGTGTTATTTTTAGGAGGGGCAACAACAAAGGGATAGATCTAGACAGTATAATAATGATCGCTGCTTGCATAGCAGTGCATTGCTTTAAAGATTTGTGTTATTTTTAGGAGGGGGTGGGGCAATGTGAAATCACTTGCAGTTCACAGTTTTGAATGAATATCTCCACTGGAATATAATACAACCAACCACCACCCCCAAAAAAAACAACAACAACAAACAAACAAACAAACAAACAAACAAAAAAACAAAAAAAACACAACACACACACACACACACACACACACACACACACACACACACACACACACACACACACACACACACACATAATGGCATAAACAGTCCTTAAATCGGAAATCTCTCCTGGAAAGTAACTGCATCACAACAAGTGGTCCACGACCTTTCTGTTGTCACTTGGCTTTTATACCACTTTATGTCACAGCAGATTTCTCTGCGTGAAAATCGGGCTGCTCTCTCTCCGGGGGAGAGGCGTTGCAACAAATGCAGTGCCTACCCATTATTTTTATTTTCCTTCAGGGATGGTGTCTAAACAGACACCTGTGTGCATGCTGTTTTTTTTATATATAATTTTGTCATCGGCTCCTACCGGCACACGATGGCCTGCTCTTCCGAAAGGCGGAACAGGATTTTAAGTGTGTCTGCGTGCGTCGCACACGGGGCCTCGGTTTATAGTCTCATCCGAATGACTTTGACATTCAGTTTGATTTTTTCGTCAAAACCATCCTGCCACGGTTCTTCCTTCCAGGCTTGGTCACCTGGCTGAGGGAGTGAGAGGGAAGCTGTTGCTTTTTGAATGCTACAGTCCCTAAATCATATAACACCACTGGGACTATATAATACAATATACCACAGCAACAGTATGATTCAAGCCTAGTGGGCTCTCAGAGAGGTACTTGGTGGTAGTAGTGGTGGTGGTTGCTTTATACAGTCCCCAAATCAAAGGACCCCCTGAGACTATAATATAATCACACAAAACCAAAGCCAGCATAACAAGTGGGTGTTGGTTGATGGTAAAAAGTGAAGGTGTCCCCATAACCTGTGCAGTTGTTGAGGAGTCAGTTGCCTTAAGCCTCAGCTTCTCTAGGGGGCCAGCATATTGAGGGCAGCGCCCATCTCCTCTCCCTCCTGCTTTGCCTTCCCTGGCCCTAAAGAGGGCAGGTATCCATTAATTTTATTCCTGGCTGAACTGGGGGACTATACTGAAGCCAAAAAGCACAGGAAGGGTCACCCATCTACACTCAATGCTGCTTAACCTTAGTTTGGGGAGAGAGAAAAATTCTGACCACAGAGCTATCTCCTCCTCCGATGATGGTATATGGTCTGATGGTCGATGGTACAGTCCTAAATTGGATAGCTCTGTTAGTACTTCAATAAAATGAAACCAAAAGCCAGCATATACTCTGTAGCATGCAATATATAATTACCACAACAACAGCCATGGCATTGTCCTTATTTTGAGCTGCTTCGTAGTGGTGAATAGTTAATACTGTCACTAGATGGATAATTCACCTGGCGCTCATATAACAATCAAAGAAAGAAACCTGTGTGCACATCCCTAAATCTGATAACTCTGCTTGGACTTGAGACAATCAATCATTCACTAGCACTTTCCCTCCCTTAATGGGGAGTTTCACCTGCCCAGTGTGTAATTCTAACCTGGTGTTGCCCATTAATTTCCAGGTAGGGTGCATGCTGGGTATGTTATGTGTCATCAATGCCACTGGCTTACTCTTCTAGGGAAGGCAGAGGGCAGGCAGGCATGGAGGGTTAGTTCATGTGTGCTCATTAATTTTGTTCTTCCTGTGTTCCCATAAGGTCACCAAATCATATATAAATAATATCACCTAAAGAATTTTCAACAGTGGCATCAGTACCAATGTTTGTTCCTGGGAGAACAAAATCGTATGGAACAGAGAGGAAGCTGGAGCCTCAAGCTCCAGCAATGTCCTCAAGCATTATCCAATCTGCAACAAGTGTCCTCAAGCATTATCCAATCTGCAACACGTGTCCTCAAGCAATATCCAATCTGCAACACGTGTCCTCAAGCATTATCCAATCTGCAACACGTGTCCTCAAGCATTATCCAATCTGCAACACGTGTCCTCAAGCAATATCCAATCTGCAACACGTGTCCTCAAGCATTATCCAATCTGCAACACGTGTCCTCAAGCAATATCCAATCGGCAACAGAGACTCAAACTACTAGGCTATTCCGCCCCCCTGTTCAGCAAGTCAAAGAAACTCTGCTCACTGATTGGTCACTCAAGCACTGAGTCATTCGAACACAACATAGGAGCAAGGTAGACAGACTGTGGAAGCCACTTGCTCAGGGCATTGATTAGCCTACTACCACTTCACTGCCTCCAGTGAATAGCATTTCCCCTTGACATGTGAAAGCTGGACAATGGTTCCCTGTCACATGAGCACCACCCCGGCTGATTGTTGGTCACACAGAGGGATTGACTGGCTCGTGACCAGCCGACACATTGTAGAAGCGGGCTAGCTGTCCAGTCCATATGAGATTCACTTGAGTGTGTCCAATAATACTGAAAGGAAGAATGGGAGGGCGGGGCAGGGGCGGATAATGACGGTAATAAAAGAACCAATGCAGTGGTCAGGACTGGACAGGACTGGACTATAGCCACACTAGGGTGATGAATCCATTGGCCGTGCTCCATGGGGTTCTTTTATTTCATAGGGGATAAACCAAGCTTCTTGTCATTACACCAGGGAGGAAGTGTCAGGGTGGGCGGGGACAGCATTGTGGTCAGAATGTCCACTTCCTGGTTTGACATTAGTTTGTCTTAATTAGTTAGGCTTGGGTTTGATATTATTAGCCCAAATCCCTATACAATGGCAGAAAAACATGTACATTTGGATCCAAAACTTGTCAATTTCTCATTAACTTGTCATTTTCCACAGTCTATCATTTCAATTTGTAAAAACTTTTCTTGGAATTGTTCCATTTAAATCTTTTTTTCTTCTTTTTTTAAACTGAATAGGCTTTTTATTGCAAATTAATATGTTAACTAAAAATTGACCTCTAGTGCAATGCCACTTATAATGTAGTGAAATGTCAAGAGCTAGATCTAGATCTATATCAATTGTACAGTCGGAGTAATACCAATCTACACTCAGAGCAATATTAACTTAAGAGGTGGTTAAGGTTGACTGTAGTTGTCCCTTTACCATTATTTTGTAGTTGTCCTTTTAATGTTGTTTGTAGTTGTCCCCTAAATGTTATTTGTAGTTGTCCTTTTACCATTATTTGTATTTGTCCTTTTAATGTTATTTGTAGTTGACCCTTAAGTGTTATTTGTAGTTGTCCTTTTAATGTTATTTGTAATTGTCCTTTGGTGATCATATGTCTTTTCTAGTCAATGGTTTTTAAGAACATTGTATCTAAACATTGGTGTGTGTGTGTATGCGTGTGTTTGCGTGTGGGCAAGCGC
>CM060324.1:22006508-22011508 GCA_030674155.1 Stramonita haemastoma | reverse complement strand
CATTGAGAGGCAGAGGGGATTTTCATCATGTCTGGACTGAGGCTTTCATGTGGTATGGTATGGTATGGTAATGGTATGTGTGTGTGGTGTGGTGTGGTGTGGTGTGGTGTGGTGTGGTGTGGTGTGGTGTGGTGTGGTGTGGTGCGGTGCAGTGCAGTGCAGTGTGGTGTGGTGTGGTGTTGTAATGCATTGTACTGTGTTGTTCTGTACTGTAACACATCACATTGCATTGCATTGCCTTTCAATACACCACACTACACTCAACCACACACAAACCACCACACTATATTACTTTTTCAACCACACAGCATCACACTAAACAACACAACAAACACAGCACTATACCCCACAACTCAAATTTCCCACACAACACTGACTACCCCACCTCATGGCACACACTCTCACAACAATCACAGCCACCACAGCCACCACAACCACCACCTCACCATTCTCTGCCTGCACAGGCTGATGTGCAGCTCATGGCTGTGCTGAACAGACTCCAGGTAGTCATCCGACACCATCACCACCACCATGTCGGCCGAATCCAGCAGCTGCAGCCTGGGGCTTGAACCCCCCCCTCCTGGGTCACCGGCGACAAGAATTCACAGGTCAGTTCCCCTCCCCTTTCTCCTGCATAACCTGGCCAGCAGGGTGGCTTGTTTGACGCAGTCCTGGGCGAAGCTGAAGACCACCGTTTGGGCGTTTTGGTGGCTGTTTTCTGTCCTGCTGGCTGTCCTGTCAGCTGTCCTGTTAGGCTGTTCGATGTTGACGTTCTTCAGCTCAATGCCGGGTTTGTCGGGTGTCAGGGAGAAGCGTTCGAAGAAGCATCTGCTTCGCCAGCGCACTGTGACGAAGGGATTCTGGTTTTCCATCTTGGGCGATCTGAGACACAGAGAGAGAGAGAGAGAAGAGAGAGAGAGAGAGAGAGAGAGAGAGAGAGAGAGAGAGAGAAGAGAGAGAGAGAGAGGAGAGAGAGCATTTCTCATGTTAAAAGTGTGGAAATGACTGTGGCTGTCAGAATTGGTTTAGATGTTAGTTTTGATTGTGTGGTTTTATTTTACAAACACATACACAGGCGCATGCACATGCACACACATATATACAAACATGCATACAGACACAGATCCACACATCAACACACATGCAAGCACGCACGCACGCACGCATGCACGCACGCACGCATGCACGCACGCACGCACGCACGCACACAACACACACAAGAAACTAAAAACAAAAAAAGCTAACCATTAAGCATTAAGCATTATTTTATGAGCATTACTGACACAATATTTTCACTTTGTTTGCCAGTTTTAGTTTCCATTTCTTTTAAATTATGTTCTCAGGGGTGATATATTCATCAATATTGGTGGCAAGCTGGGGGGGGGGGGTTGTTTTGTTTTATTTCTTTCTGTCTCTTTAAAATCATGTTCTGAGGAAGTGAAATCTTATTGGGGTTTTTTTGTTTGTTTGTTTGTTTTTGAAATTAATGATGATCTAGGATCTTTACCACACAAAAAACCCAAACAAACTTAGGAATGATAGACAAGCCAAAGTTAACTGACCAGCCGAAATCGGTTCAGAACTGGGCCTCCGGCTTTCAACGTCTCCAACCATTTGACGATGGTCTCAGCGATGGTGAAACGATCCTCCTCGTACACCAAACCACTGATGTCTAACACAGGCGCGGCAGCAAACATGTTGGGCAGCTTCTTGATGGTTGAGCTTGTCAGCAGGGGCAGTAAGTAGATGCCATCCTGTCAGGACCAACCACAACAACAAATAATAATGATGGTAATGAAATAAAAAGCGAAAAATAACTGAAGAAAAACAAGGAATAAGAAATTCAGAGAGCAGCTTGCAGAGGTCCTGCAAAATGACAAGCACAGGAGAAGACCAGGGGATATGCACTCCATCCATGAGTGCAGGAAGGCAGTGAACAGAAAAATGGTGAGTTAGAGTAACAGGAAAACTCCAGGCTACAAAACACCTGTCACTGCACCCGTCTCCAATGCACTGTTCATGACAGAAGCTTCACATTATGCCACCAGGGTTCATAGACACCAAGTGCTACAAAATCACTTGTAAAATAATGTATTTAAACAATACAAAAAAAAACACCCAGAAGGATCTATAAAATGCCTTTTCTTTAAGAGAACCCTATGCACTACTATCACTAGTATGACTACACCAATAAAAAGACTCATACATACAACCATGTATACAAAAAGTGAGTGTGCGCATGCACACACTCACACACTCACATACTCACACACACACACACACACACACACACACACACACACACACACACACACACACACACACACACACACACACACACACAAACAGGAGGGGGCATATAAACAAAAAACAAAACACCTTTGTATGCTTACTCTTTTATCATTAATAAATATCATTCTAACTTCACTTCAAACACACGTACACACACACACACGTACACACACACACACACACACACACACACACACACACACACACACACACACACACACACCACACACACCACATACACCACTACCACCCCCCCTCCCCCAAGGAAAAATAAATCATAAATCCCACATACATACAAGTGTGTGTGCATGTGTGTGTGCATGTGTGTGTGTGTGTGTTGTGTGTGTGTGTGTGTGTGTGTGTGTGTGTGTGTGTGTGTGTGTGTGTGTGTGTGTGTGTGTGAGCACACGCGAGCGCGCATGCGTGTGTGTCTGTGTGCATTCTGTGTGTTGTGTCTGTGTGCATCTGTGTGTCTGTGTGTGTATGTGAGAAAGAGAGGGGGGGGGGGGGATAGAGAAACACAGGGAGAGAGAGGGGGATAGAGAGGGGAGAGACAGAGACAGAGACAGACAGACAGACAGACAGACAGGACAGACAGACAGACAGGAGATGGAGAGACAGACCAAAAAAGAATGTAAAGAATGACAATAAATAATATTCCACACATTTAATTACATAAAGACAAAAGCCCCAGGCATTTACAACAGCAGAAGTATCAAAAAATGGCAAGAAAAAAAACAGAACTGAATGATTCAAGAAAATATAAGTCACACACACACACACACACACACACACACACACACACACACACACACACACACACACACACACACAAGAATAATAGTAAATAATTTTGGTGATTTTTTTCCTTAGATAGATGGCTTGATGAAAAAAAAAAGCAAGTCAATGCTTATTCAATGTACCATCTGGAAATAAAAATTTTGACTTACACGCGCACACACACACACACACACACACACACACACACACACACACACACACACACACACACACACACACACACAAACACTTACTACAGAGGAGTGAAAAGTAAAACCAAAACACACATAATTGCAACTAGTATTTGGTGGTCAAGGGAGAGGCCAACAGATGAAATTTTGACAAGGATTTGAAGGAAAGGAGAGAAGGACCATGACAGATACAGAAAGGCAGAGCATTCTAGGAAGAAGAGGCCTGGAAAGGGAAAGTACATTGGCCAAAATGATTCAGTTCTGTCACATTTTGACAAAAATTTGAAGGAAAGGAGAGAAAGAGCATGACCGATACAGAAAGACAAAGCACTTCAGGCAGAAGAGGCCTGGAAAGGGAAAGTACATTGGCCATAGTTATGATTCAGTTCTGTCAGTTGGAATTGTCAATAACCCAGTTTCAGTAGAAGAATGGAGCTGTCAAGCAGGTGACAAAGCACTGAAGGTGCTCATCATAACTGGCTGGAGCCATGTTTTTCATAAATTTTTTGCACAAAAGAAATAGTTTGTATTGAATTCTTTCTTCAACAGGCAGCCAGTGAAGAGAATGCAGAAGAGGAGTGAATAGTTAGACTCAGACGAACGGCAAACAAGTCGTTCTGTGAGGTTTTGTATCTTCTGGAGTCTGGTGAAAACGATGCTTACAGCAACCTGCCAGGAGAGTTATTCCACTGAAGAAAGAATTTTATACACACTATTTCTTTTGTGTTTAAAGCCAAGCAAGTAGTCTTTAAGAGTGTGGACATGTTCTAGAAAATCAAGGAACTGCAACAGAAAGAGGCTTGTCAGTCAGCCGATTCAATTGTGGGGTGGAGGATGGTACAAACAAAAGATGTGAAGTGGGTACTGAGACAAAGAGAGTGAGATCTGAGCAAGTTCAAAACTGTGACTAGAAAACTTAAGCAAAGGGTTGTGGGCAAAAAAACAGCTGCGTTCACAAAATGTCACCATTAGTAAACCTTGGGGCTTTAGCCAAGGATAAAAATAAATAAATAAAGGTTACAAGACTCTGCCTATGTAAACTATTTTTTAAAAACACACTCTCCAGCAGTCTTGTGGTCATGCTCACCCAGCTCCAAGCTACATCATAAAGCCTTGCATTATTAAGTACCAAGTCTGCATTCTGCAGGTACAACTTGACTCAAACCAATGCATAAAAGTTTTCCAGTGCGGTGCCAAAATGACTCCACTACGTAGAAAGGGGCGGCGTGAAAAAGATAGAAAGATAGGGTAACAGTCGGTAGATGAAACAGTCCCTAAATCAAATAGCTCTGCTGGATCTATCACACAACCAAACCGAAACCAAAGGCAAAAAGATTTCTATATGCTATGTCTCTTTCAGCTATCTGTTTCTAAAAAGTTGCATCTATTTTAGCTACAGGTTTCTAAAATCCAAAGGCCATGTTCTCTTGACAAAACTAACCAGATTGTTAGTGTCAAAAGCAAGGATTACTGTTCACTAGTCTGTGCTGAAAGAAACCACAAAAAAAGGCAAGTGCTGTTGGTTTTTCAGATGTCTCCATCATAACATTAAGTATTGTGCAAGTCAAATCACACAGACACTAGTAAGTATAGTGTAGCTGAGTGGACAGAACATTTGGCTTCCCATCCCTTTAATAAAGTAGTGAATTCGAATCTAGGCAGCACTGTCTGGTAAATAAAGGGTGGGAGGTTCAACAGTCTCTTCAGTCAAGTAAAGGAGCAGACCTGCCAGTGTCT
>CM060324.1:21996508-22001508 GCA_030674155.1 Stramonita haemastoma | reverse complement strand
ATAAGCTGATTTTTTAAAAAATGATGCACTAAAGTGATGCACAATACAATGTCTTTGCTGCTTCAGACAAAACATACTCAGGGAGAGGGCAGTGTAGCTTTTGTGACCAAGTATTTTAAAAAAATTTTAATCATGCTAAGACACAATACTCTAAGAATGTGCAACAACAACAAATATTAAAAGAAAGAAAGAAAGAAAGAAGAAAGAAAGAAAGAAAGAAAGAAAGAAAGAAAGAAAGAAAGAAAGAAAGAAAGAAAGAAGAAAGAAAGAAAGAGAGGCAGAGACACAGAGAGACACAGAGAGACACAGAGAGACAGACAGAGAGAGAGAGAGAGAGAGACAGAGAAAGTGGCAGACAGACAGACAGACAGAGACAGACAGACAGAGAGACAGACAGAGAGACAGACAAACACACAGAGACACAGACAGACACACAAACAGACAGACAAAGAAAGAAAGGAGAATGTTTCTGACCTGCACTCTGTGTACTGTATGAGGGTCATGTAGGAGGGAAAGTTGCTGATAGTCTGCAGGTAGAAGGGAGCCAGCACCTCTGCCCCTGTCAGCCGGTTACAGCACAGGGCCAGGTTGAACTGCTCCAGGCATTCAGGCTTGTCCACATAATTGGGCGTCAGTATAGCTACGATTCTGTGCAGAAACAGACCACAATTCATCAGTATCGCTACGATTCTGTGCAGAAACAGACAGACACAATTCATCAGTTGTTCTTAAGTTTAATGTCTGTTCACATAAGTGATATTAGACCAAAAAACAAAAAAAAGTTACTTGTAGAACTTTTAACGAATGGTAGAAACAAAAAGTAAGAAAAACACCAAAAGTGAACATTAAACCCTAAAATCTCAATCAGAACTTTTTAGAAAATTAACAAAAGAGCACGAGATCAATGTCTCTGTCTCGTAAACAGCTACTGATATGTTCATAAGCACTATAGTAAACTGTCAATAGGACTCTTCTTCAGCGATAAGGCGAGTTCACACAGCAACACACAGTTGCTTAAAATGTTGTCCAGAGAGTTATCACGTGTGATGGAAGACACTGTTTTAAAACAGGACAGTCAAAAAGAATATGACTGACTGAACTCGTCCCATCACATATGCAATGCACATTTTTAGCATACTTCGTTTGGAAGGCATTTAATTTAAGTCTATTTATGAGACAATTCATCAGTATCACTACGATTCTGTGCAGAAACATACCACAATTCATCAGTATCGCTACGATTCTGCACGGAAACAGACCATGATTCATCAGTATCGATACGATTCTGCGACATTCAGGTTTGTCCACATAATTGGGTGTCAGTATTGCTATGATTCTGCGCAGAGACAGACCAAATTTCATCAGTATTGCTATGATTCTGCGTAGAAATAGACAGAATTTGTCAGTATTGCTATGATTCTGCGCAGAAACAGACATTATTCAGACATTATTCATCAGTATCGCTACGATTCTGTGCAGAAACAGACATTACTCATCAGTATCGCTATGATTCTGTGCAGAAACAGACATTATTCAGACATTATTCATCAGTATCGCTATGATTCTGTGCAGAAACAGACACAATTCGTCCATATCGCTACGATTCTGCGCAGATTGAAGTTGAACGGTCTTAACCAATTGGCTAAAGCATCAGTCGATCATCAGTATGAAATCAGACCCCCACCCTGTAAACCAGACCCCCTGCCTGGGAAATGATGTGTGGAATTATTCTTTGCTGCTTATTTTTCCTCAGTCTCACTGACCCCCCCATGCCTGTGAGCAGAGGTAGACATTTCCAGTTGTAATTTCTACAATTTGGCCAGGCCAAAAACTTTGTCAGTTCTTGATACAAGCTAATGTTGTGAGACCTACTATAAAATGTTGATATGCTCCTTAATGTTACATTGAGGATGTCTTCAAACATGACAAACTCGTAATATAACAACCTACACTCTCCTTAAAAAGTGAAAAAAAAAACCTTTGGAGATTATGAATATGGCTGTTTATATGGCAAATTACTTGAAAACAATCATACATGCAAACTTCTCAGCCAGTATCTATTTACAAGGCAATAATCCAATACAAATAAAATACTTTATAATCTCAAAACAGAGAAATTCACGTAGGCTATTATCAAACGATTAAACACTGAACGAGAAAAAAAAAGAAAAAAAAAGCACCATACAAAATCAATGCATTTCATCCTCTGTGCAAACAACACATACATGACTGTAAAGTCACAACTTCACAATCTCACAGTGATTCATTCCCAGGTGGGAGGAGGGAGTCAGCATGCATATTCTGAAAGACCTCCCCAGGGCGTTAAACTGGGGACCACGGAACAACAATTATAGTTTATTTTTTAGCACTTACTTGCGTGAATTGACCATGACAGTGAAGATTTTCTCCTGCCAAACAGCCTCGTGGTCGTAGGTAAACAGATCTTTATGGATGACAATGCCTGTGTGCATTTTGTCAAGTTCGCTGCACACCTGATCAACGTAGTCCTCGTCTCCTTTGGAAAAGGACACACACACGTCAATCGTCTTCTCCACTTTCGGCATCTGCAGATGAGACACAGAGAATGGGGTTGTTAGAATTGAAAGTGTATCTGACTCTTACAATGTTAACATCCTTCAGATGAGACTATAAACCAAGGCCTCGTGTGCGAACGCACGCAGAACATCTAGCGCACACATTATCTCCTGTTCCGCTTTTCATAAGAGTAGGCCATCATGTGCCGATGGGAACAGATGACAAGAATTACACAACTGCATACACACAGGGACTGGATGTAAAAAAGCACTTGGAGTGCTTATTCTATTATTCTTGATATAAAAGAATAAACAAATAAATAAATAAATAAATAAATAAATAATATCTTCTTTTTTTTAATGAAATCCGGTTTTGTTTATCTATCAAGTTATAGTAGATTAGGAAGAAAACTTCAGTGCAAACAAAACAAAAAAACTACAGGCTTTAAAACATTGCCAAACAAGATGACATAGAACACAACTGTCCAAACTAAACAAGTCAGTGTGAGCTATCCTAACTCAAGCTTTACTCATCTGAGAAAAGATTATACAAAACAATACAATACAATACAATACAATACAATACAAAGCAAAACAATACAATACAATACAAAACAAAACAAAGCAAAACAATACAATACAATACAAAACAAAACAAAACCAAACAAAACAATATGAAACAATACAAACAAAACCTTATCACACCACACCCTAAAACCACACTAAAGCAGTACCTCTGTGCTCTGCTTTTCCTCCCATTTTGTTTTGAGTTTGCTGAAGACCTCAAGCAGCTCTTGCGAGCTCTGTGTGACCAGGTGAGGGTTCTGGGTGTAGATGACAATCTTCAGACATCGCAGAGGCAAACCAGCCTTGATCCAGTGGCAGGCTCCAGACACTATCGCTCTCAGCACGCTGGTTTCGGAGTTACCCTGGACATATATGTATACATGTATGTATATCTATATGTATATTTTTGTGTGTATATACATATACATAAATATATATATATATATTTTTTTTTTTTTCTTAAAAATTACTTGGCTACAACTCCAAGGTTCACCAATGGTGAGATGTGTATGCAACTGTTTTTCCCCAACCGTTTAGTTAAGTTAAAGTCTGTCCCGAGCCTAAGGCTCATCAGGCCGGTGCTTATCCCGGTTTCTGTGGCATTAAGCGACTGAGAGTCATAGACTCCCCCCTGGATAGGACGCCAGTCTATCGCAGGGTTAACCCCCAACACAAGGTTGGTACCCCTTTTACACCTGGGTGGGGTGAGAAAATAGCCGTAAAGTGCCTTTTCCAAGGGCACAACACCATAGCCGAAAGCTGGGATCGAACCCGCAACCTTTAGATTACGAGTCCAACGCCCTAACCACTAGACTACAGTGGCGGCTCCCAATCATTTAGGTAGCTATATTCTGACTTCACAGATGCTCCCTAAACATGACGTCAGTGTGTATGGAGTTTTTAACACCTTTCATACCCAGTAAAATGGGGAGATCAGCAACCTGTGCCAAAGCAATTTTTAGTTTACCGATTTGAAAAGTGGGTGGCCAAATAAAAAACATCTTAACAAAAAAAAAAACTACAGGTTTGCTTGTGTTGAAATTGGGAGTGTATATTGGCAGAGTGTGTGTTATTTATCTTACAACAACAAAAAATACTAACTCAAAAAAGAAATTTTCTCTATAATAACTATTTTGATCTACACAATTTACATAGTGTGCACAAATGTAAATAGAACATTCTAGGACGGGCTAAAATGATGTCAAAGTGACGAGCACTACCCCCAAAGTTTCAAGACTACAAACTACATTTGGACTCGGACAGTGAGTCTGATCTTCCTACAGAAGAAAGTTCTGATGAGTTTGTACCAAGTTATGAAAGCAAAACTTCAACTGAAGATGAAAATTAAATGGAAGAAGAAACTGAAGAGTTGGCTGCTGATCCACAACCATCAACCTCAAGTGGAACAGGTTAAAATTTTAGAAGACTGAGAAGGGGAGCAGGGGGGGGGGGGGGTCTTGTCAAGTGTGTTACCAGTTTCTGGGGTTTTTTTTATGTGCTTGAAAACAGTCATATATGCCACCTTCTTAACCACAGTCTCACAGTGATTCTCAGGTGGAATGACTGAGACAGGAGTGCATGCCCTGGGTGACCACCTGTCACGGAGTTAAGCTTGGGAACACACAACAACAACAACAACAGCAGCAGCAGCAGCAGCAGCAGCAGCAGCACAGCAGCAACAACAACACCAACAACAACAACAACATGACAACACCATGACAACAACAACAACAACAGAAACAACACCACCTGCTGAGGTGTGCAGGTGTACCTGGTTGCCTGAGGCCAGAAGGGGGGTGATGACGCTGGTGTCCTGATTGTTGAACACGGGCATCATGGCGCGGAACATGCCACTGATCTGCTCCGCCAGCTTTTCCGCCAGCCTTTCAAACCTGTCTA
>CM060324.1:21981508-21994008 GCA_030674155.1 Stramonita haemastoma | reverse complement strand
ACACACACACACACACACACACACACACACACACACACTCAAACTCCACTGACTCACCAGGAAAGGCAGAAACAAAGATGAAATCCACCTTGTCCTCTAGCGGTAGCTTGGTGATGTCACCAAAGAGCAGCTGCACCTCCGATTTACCCAACTGGGTGTTCAGGTGAATCGTGCTCTTTGTCACCAAACCCATCCTGCTGTCTGACAGTGACACTACTACAGTGACTCCTTCTCTCCGCTTTCCCCAACGCGAGTGTCACTGTCACTTTCCTTTCCAACTGTCAGTACCTGGCCCAGACCAAAAGCTTTGTCAGTTTCTGATGCAAGCAAAATGCCATGGTGAAAATGGTGGGGAGGTTTGTGTTTTTTTTTTTGGGGGGGGGTGTTTGTTTTTTGCCAATGTGGAAATGTTGTAATATCCCCGAACTCAGAATGCAGCTACCTTAATGGTGAGTGACAATTGGTCACATACGCAATATCTCACCTTTGGTAAACTGCAGAGTTCTAGCTGAGGAACAGAGAAAACAAAAAAATGTTGTTATGCTTTGGCATGCTATGCTGGAACTGTCTACAGGCATAGCAAAATTTTTAGCAAAACAACCTGTAACATAAAGGTGTCCCATGACCTACGTGGTCATAGGATAGCGAGACATCACAGACCTCAGCTTCTCTAGGGGCCAGCATATTGAGGGCGGCGCCCATATCCTCACCCTCACTGCTTTACCTTCCCTGACCCTAAAGAGGGTCACTCAGTCACTTAGCCATCCCCACCCCACAAAAAACCTGTACTCTCTATTAAAAGTTATATGGTGCAGTACTTGAAACAGTCATACCCATTTACAGCTGGGTCAACTGGGGAACTGTACTGAAGCTAAGGCATGGCAAATGGTCATCCATCCAACTGGTAACCACGCTCGATGCGGCTTGACTTTGCCTTGGGGAAAGCAAGAGCATTCTGACCACTAAGCTATCCCACCCCCACACACAGCCTGTACTCTTCATTTAAAGTTGTATGGTGCAGTACTTGAAATAGACGGTCATACACACAAACTTCTCATCCAGTATATACTATCATAGTGATTCTCTGGTGTGTTGAGAGAGACACTGTGCATATTCTGAGTGACCCTTAAGCCTAAGGTGTTAGGATGGAGAATGTTCAACAAAAACAACAGCCAAGCACAGTCTGGCTAAAAAGGCCAGTGATGACACACATCCTAATGAAGCAATAGTGACCATGCAAAGCTATATTAATGTAATGAACTCTGATAGAAAACATAGCTATGTTTATATTTATAAATTTTGATTGATGGAGTAACCCCCCCCCCCCCCCCCCCAACTGATCTAATGAAAACAAAACATTTCTTTATCACGCCAGACTCTGTATGATATCAAACTACAATAACAACAAATCAGTTTATTTGGCAAAAGATTCCCACACAGAAAGTGAGTGAATTCTATTTCCTTCCTGAGCCACGCCCTACTTCTGGATTAAATGCTGCTGACAGAGGTAACTACATGGATGCTGAAGTGGAAGCAAAATAGCACCTTTTAACACACACACATACATACATACACACGCGCGCGCGCGCGCGCGCGCACACACACACACACACACACACACACACACACACACACACACACACACACACACACACCACACATCATTCTTTTTTTTCTCTCAACAAAATTAATGGAACAGGAAAATATTTGCGCCACTCCATCACGTTGTAGGCCTATTACCACCGGTCTTCGTTGGGCCAAACGACACACGTGTATAACAAACAACGACCGCTTACATCAAGCATGGCGGACTGTTTCCTTACCCGTGAAAGCCTTGACTTCAGTCACATCATTGTCACAAAAATGAGGACCGTACTGCTGCAGAAACACGCGCGGAAGCAGATGTCAATGCCACGATCCGTGACACAGGATGTCAGGTTTCCTAGGCAACCGAGACACAACTGGTTTCCTCTCTGTGGTGAAAGGGGGGAAATGTGTCTTGTCTGTCCCTTGTGGTCAGTTTAGTACTTCCTGTTTACAAGCACTGACCCTGCGCGTTATGGCGTGGCCTTGCGGCACAGATCTTTGAACATTAACAGTGGAAATCAGAAACCAGTTTTTTGTTTATTTTCGTTCTGACAAATAAATACTTTGCATGACACGTGTATGTAATTATGAAGTTCAAATACCGTCTCTGAATTCAGTCTTTTTAAATCGTTGGGAGGTGGCCAAAGCTTATCGGCACGGTTTTCAACCAAGTGTTCACTAGCGTGGTTATGCGTATTTAATCGTGCCGAAGGATCATCGGTGATCCGGGGTGCAATCGAGTTGCTTTCAGAATGTAGCCTGACTAGTCGCAGTCCGTTTTGGTTGGATCTTGAGAGCACATCTTTGAGTATGTGTGCCGCCACGGGTGTTTTATTGACTAACATGCACATCTTGCATAAGTGTACTGTGTTACGCCTTCCAGAAAAGCAAGCCTTTTTTTTTCTTTTCTTTTTTTTTTTGCATGTGGGAATGGGTGACAAAATTTACAAAACTGGATGGGCATGGGGACTAAATGTAGAAAAAAAAAAAAAGGCACACGACTGCTTATTCCATTATCCTAAAAATAGAATAATAAATAAATCCTTAAACTAAAAATATAATAGATAATTCCAGAATTCCAGCTCTGCCACAAAATCCCCGGGAAGTAGCTTTTTCTTGGCAAATAATTTTAATTATGAAAAAAAAAAATGTTCAAGTGGAATTTTTACACCAGCACAAACACACACACACACACACACACACACACACACACACACACACACACACACAACTGACGTGGGTTTGAATCTTGTTCAAAAGGACTTTTCCTCTGGAGTTAAGATCAGTTCTGACTCCACTCCCCCTAAAAGTCCTTTGGATTAGACTATAAACCAATGTCCCATGTGCAAACGTATACAGAAGTCTTGCGCATAGTTAAAACACATTCCACTTTTCAGATGAGTAGGCCATCGCCTGCCAATGGGAAAGGATAACAAAACTGCATACACTTGGGGACTGGATGTTAAAAAGCACACAAGTGCTTATTCCATTATTCTCAAAATAAAAGAATCAAACACAAACACACTCTCTCTCCTTTATTTTGTTTTTTTAGTACCTAGTAGCTCATCTCAGCAAATTTTGTTTTTTTTCTTAGATGTGGGAAACAGTGTGTGCAACAACAAGAAATTAGTTTGTGTAAGTGTTCCACACAGTTGTGAATTCAGTGTATGGACGTGTAGTAGTTTTTCCTCGTATGCATGTGTGGTAGTTTTTCCTCATTGCTGAAACTCTACTCTAGTTTGATAACTGATGTCTTGGAGCAATTATTTTTAGTGTTATTCTGACTAGAAACTAGGGGGGATTGGGGGTGGTCATGTTACCAATATCAGCCAGTAGTTGCTGGGTTTTTTGGTGGGTTTTTTTGTTGTTGTTTTTTTATGATTTCTGTTCTTTATTTGAAAGAGAAGTGGACTGACCACAGATGATAGGTTCTTGCCTGTTATAAACCATTGAACTCTGATCGCTGATGGACTATTGTGGGCTTTTAAAAAGATTGATTGAAGACATCATTGCTTTTTAAAAAAGTGGACTGAAGATATGGACTTTTGACAAGTAGAAAAGGTAGACAAACCACTGCTTGTTAAATGGATACAGACTCTGAAATCTGTCCAAAACTACTACTAAGTTGTGTAAAATTAACATAAGCAAATAGGAATTTTACATTATACATTGAAGAGGAGTTTATAACAAATTTAATTTGTTAAAGTATGTTTTTAAGTTTAAAACCATTAACTAATTTATGTGGTGGATGCCTGCATTATGAATATGAATGTCAGGCGTTTCACATCTCGTTTTCTTTGTTTGTTTGTTTACCTCAACTCACACTTGACAGTCTCCATTGCTGCTGGTGCTGGTAGGAGCTCCACACAATGTCACCAGGGTTCGCCATCTCTCTCTGACTCTGTCGAGTTCTGCATTGTAACCATCTCCTGTAGCCCTTCCAGACCACTGATCTCAGTGATGTTGGCAATCTAGGCGTTCTGCCCCTTTTCCTACTGTTCTCAGCCTTACCATATATAACTGTCATCATCACATTTGTTCGCTTGCATGACCAACAAATCTCAGTCTGCGCTTAACAATTTCAGCCAAGATGTTGCCTTTGCACACCTACCTAGGAAGCCAAATTTCTGTCTTCAGTTTCAAAATATGCACAGGGTGGAGTTTATACTCCATGTCATGCTGAATAAATGTTTTTCACATTACATGTAAATAAATTTACATTGCACTTTTTTTTCCCATTTTGATACCACTTTCAGTCACAGCAGATTTCTCTGAGTAAAACTTCGGCTGCTCTCCCCAGGGAGAGCATGTCGCCCCAAGACAGCATGCATCACCCTTTTTTCTTCTTTTCCTGTCTGCAACTGTATTTGCTTCCCTATCAGAGTGGCTTTTTTCTACATAATTTTGCCAGGGACAACTCTTGTTGCTGTGGGTTCTTTTACATGTGCTGAATAATTATGTGTAACACACAGGTTTATCATATCAGAAAGCACCTAGACCACCACTCATGGTCTAAAAGATGGTGGAAAAGTTTCGGACCCAAACAGGGATCGAACCACCGCACACTTCTGACCTGGGCTTTTCGCTTTCAAGGCAGGATTGATACCTCTAGACCAACGATCCTATGTATTGTATTGTACTGCATAGCTTTGCAGTGCTTTGTGTTGCATTGCAATGCTTTGTATTGTCAAAAACTGTTCCAGCTTAAAATTTGGGGTACTGCTTGTTGGAGCATGTTGCTGTAATTCAGAACAACCATTCTTTCTTCTGTTCATTTCTGTGTTCTTGTTTTTTATCTTGAAGGGTACATTGTAGTTTTGTCAGGATATTTTTCTTCTTGTAGCTGTTTTGCTGGATTTTTTTTATGTGTATCTAATGCATGCTGGACATAGGATCTGGGTTGATCATTTTACATTAATACTACTACTTAGGACTATGGAACAGGGTTAAAAAAAAAAAAATCAAGTTTTACACAAGGATTTAAATCAAAGGCAACTGGTTTTCCGGGTAGCTTTTATGTCACCACCCGGTTTTGGTTTTTATTTGGTTTTTGTTTGACTGTTCAAGGGTGGAGTTGGGGGCGGCATCTTGTTTTTTGTTGTGTTGTTGGTGTATGTATTTTTTAGAGCCAGGGGGTAATAAATTATTGTAAATGGACTGTAAGAAAACATTTGAGGAGATATAAAAAAAAAATCATTAAAAAAAACCCACTGGATGAGATGTTTGTGAGTATGACTCATTTTCAAGTACCTCAGTCAGTACTGATGTCAACTCCGGGGAAAGATGGCTTGAACTTGGGCCATCATATCACAAGCACAACACTCCAACCACTGAGCTATCCTGTCCTCCACACATATATATTAAAAAGCCATCTCTTTTTCATAGAGGTGGGGCCAGCTTTGGATGATGCCATCATACCCAGCATGCACTTTGTGACCCGAAAAGGGGCAAATTTTTCAGATATAAAAGGAAGAAATAACACACACACACACACACACACACACACACACACACACACACACACACACACACACACACACACACACACACACAACAGAGTCTTTGAGTAAGTTAAAGATCTCCTTCATTCTATCATCAAAACAAAACAAAAGCAATGAGTTCAAGTTTTCAAATGAAAAATTTACCACATAAAACGTCACATGACACAAACAAAATTATAATTATTTTGATAAAAAAAAAATCAACTGTATTTTTTTTCAATAAACAAAACAAGTGACTGAAAGCAACCACAAAAAAGCGGTCTCACAGACAATAATGATTCCAAGTTTCTCAAAGAGGCTCTCATTCCACTCCACTCTGAACTATGAACAAGCACACTGAATTACAGTCACAGCCACTGAAAGCATCATGCTTATGCTTATTTGTAGAATTCATGCTCAGTTTCATCCTTCTTGATGTTGTTCTTGTACCCCTTCTCGAAATCCTTGGCTAAAACAACGTAGCGGTTCTCTCTGACAGCCTGCATGCCAGCCTGAAAATAGAAAGAAATGTATCAATTATTCTCATTAGTGACTTACAACTTTACATAATTACTTAGTTCTACAGTTTTACATATTGATATCCAGGGTTGTTTGATCCTACCCAGCTTCAAAATAACACTGGCCAATGTTAATTCAGCCAGCAGCACTGAGCTTACTGCTGTAAATTCAGCATCACCAGGGTTAAAGGGTTAACTGGAGCTTGGGGGTGGGAAAAAAACACAAACCCCCCCAAACCAACCATAGTATGTGTTTGATCTTAAACTACCCCCCCCACCCCCAAAAAACAACAACAAAAAACAAAAAAAACCTACAGCATAAAACAAAGGCACCAAACCAAACAGTCACTAAACAAATGCTGCATCAAGGCAGAAATAAAGGGTAAGTTTGATAAAGAAGAGAAAAACCGCTCACCTCTTGACATATAGCATTGATATCAGCGCCAGAGATTTTGTCAGGGCGAGCTACGTAGTCTTCCAGATCCACCTCTTCGCTGATGTTCATCTTGCCAGTGATGGTGGAGAAGATGAGTCGCTTCTGTCGTCTGTCGGGCAGAGGGAATTCAATCTTCCTGTCTAAGCGACCAGGACGGAGGAGGGCAGGGTCCAGGGTGTCAGCTCTGTTGGTGGCCATGATAACCTGGGAAACAGTCACATGAAAAGAAATGTAACAGTTTAGTGGAAAACACTGATTAGCTGCGTCAACATAACACTCTTTCAGAGCTTACATTAAAAATATTTTAAAGCTGTCTGCTACCTCATTATTGTGTAGAATGGTTGATATACACTGTGAATGATATATGTTAATCTTTTTGTTGTTGTGTTACTGTTGATAAATTCTGGTTATTTGGTAAAATACTCCACCACGCAAAAATATGGAAACAAATACTGATATTATACCTGTATAAAGAATCAGGAAATTACCACAGGAAAAGGATTCACTAATCATACTACAGTGTTGCCAACTTTGGTATACAAAATTTAAAAATCTAAAAAAAATTTAAAATACATCTGTACTTTTTTTTTTTTTTTTTTTTTTTTTTTTTTTTTTTTTAATTTGTTGATTCTTTAGGCATACAGAGTGAACCGAGCATGCGGTCAATTGTTTGTTCCACTTACCTTTACGTTGACTGTCTGGTCAAAGCCATCCATCTGATTCAGCAATCCAACAAGAATTCGCTGAACTTCTCGTCAGCTGAAATCAACAATACAATCATTTTTATCACAATACCTTTACTTCAAATTTGTTGAATGGATAAATTAATATGTAAAAGTTTCTGTTTTAGGCCAAAGGACAGGTCACAAGATGATTCCTAAAACAGTTTTTATCAGAGCATTTTTACTTACTAAATTTGTTAAAAAGCCAATTGTTTCTTTCCCATTAAAAATTCAAACCATAAAATAAATACAGCATCATAAAGCACTTTCTTGATAACTTCATTTTCTTCTTCAATATTCCTTTTCAGGAAACACTTCCACTTGAATGATGTCACATTTTTAGGGGGAAACTACTTGATAAAAATGTTTTTTAAAAAAATGCTAAAACATCTTTTTCAAAATAAAATGTTTAAAAGGAACTAAAAATAATTAAACTGTAAATGAGAGCAAATTACATAGTCACTGATTCTAAGAAGTAGTTGAGAATATTTTGCATCTAGTTAGTGATACAAGCCGAGTTCAGAACCAAATCAATAGTGAACAAACTGTGAGCGTGCATGCATGTGCATGCATGACACATGTATTGTTGGCTGTCTCACCAAAAAAAATAACCCATTCTAAAGTGACATGAAAAATTACATAATCATAGAACATAATCACAGAACAAGACCCATGCATTTGAAACAATTCAACAGAGGAAAAGGATCCAAAAACAGTTTCACTTCATAGAAATGTCAGTCAGTGATTCAAAGCGAGTGACAACTCACCTCCAGTCTGTGCATCAAATCGTTTTGTAGCGATGGCATCGATCTCGTCAATGAAGATGATAGCTGGAGCATTTTCTTTGGCTAAGCGAAAGACATCCGAACCATGCGAGGTCCTTCTCCAAGGTATTTCTGGACAAACTCTGACCCCACCACTCGAATGAAAGCAGCTGAAACATGCAACACAAAAAAGATGGTTATGGCACTGACAAATATGTTGATGACTACAAAAGGACAACAACCATATTGATGATAATATGACGATGATGAGAGGAGAGGTGGTGATGAGTCAAATTCTACAAACAGGAAAGGTTATCTACCACAAGTTTTTATCTTACACACCAAAATACACACACAACACATCAACACCACACACACACACACACACACACAACCACACATGCAGCACATATGCATGCACTGCACACACACACTACACAACACATAACATACATATATTATAAATATTGATGCCATTTTTCTTATGCCAAGGGAACATAGCCTTGGTTGAAGAAACCACCACCAAGCACCTCACATTTTAAAAAACACTCTACATACTATCAAAACAATAACTACAAACAAAATCTATCATAAAAACAAAATACACACAGCCACACACCATACACACACACACTCTACCACCCCACCTTCCCAGCACCACTAACCGGTGGTATGGTGAGCCACAGCTTTGGCCAGCATGGTTTTACCACAGCCAGGGGGCCCAAACATGAGCACACCCGCGAGGAGGGTCGATGCCGATCTGTTTGTACAGCTCAAAGTGGGTCAGGGGCAGTTCCACAGCCTCCCTCACCTCCTGCTTCTGGATGTCCATGCCTCCAATGTCTGAATACGTCATGTTGGGTTTCTCGTCTGAAACACAGCATAAATAGATTTAAAATACATGTGTGATCGTTTTCTTTTTTTTATTCCTATAACTTGTAGAAAAAAAACGAAAAAAGTATGTATTTCCCAATAAGATTACAATTATGAAATAGTACCATAATATTTAACTGACAAACACATAGTCTGGTAATATATCATATTCAAATCATCTGCTTTTTCATCCAACTTTTGCTCTGCAAAATGATTACTTCTTAACCAGTAATAGCTGATATGCCTGCCTTGACAAGTTATTCCCAATCCTTCTCTAATAACATGTTTAAACTATTCACACAAGACTGGCAAAACCTTAGGAAAGCTAGGTTAGAATTACTACCATTAATTCATGGACTATACATCAATTATTTTTTACCTAGTTTTTAACCATTTTCCAGTTAAAATTATGTTTTCGTTTTCCAAAAAAATGTCTGTGTTTTTTTTCTCTTTCTATAACTGGATCCTTGAATTGTTACAGCCTAAGAAAACTTCAGGATCACACATATATGTTTTACACGATATCTTTTTTTACTTTGCCTTTGACTCTTACATCATATCACCACTGAAAACAAAGCATGTGTCATTTTTTTCCTATGTAAGTGATTCCTTTGTACAGTTGGGGACTGACAGATAACCAAACAATACTCAACAAACCTGATACTGCCTCTCAAACAGGCTGGGATTGCATTACGCAAGAGATGTAATGGAAATACTTACCAGCTTGAAGCATGGTGATACTGCTGTCTGCTTCTGGAGGGAGAACATCCACCAGGGCATTGCTGTGTTTGTGAAGAGCCACGCTGGATGACGGCTTCAGCAGTTCACGGTCAATTGTCGACAGGATGCGCACATAGTAGTTTGAGCCTGCAAAAAGTGACAAAGGCATTCAGAGATCAATCTGACATAGACCAAATAATATTCTGTTTGGGCTTTTTTTGTTGAGGTTTTGTTTTTAATTGACCTCACTCTTTGACAGTAAGGGAAAAAAACAAACAAAAAAACTATGACAAAGCTTCAGACTTTTAGAATAATATAAAAAAAACCTCAGGAATATTTTGAGGCTCTTTACTTAAAGGCCTTCTACCAAAAACATTTAAGAGAACTTGGCATAATTAGTTAAAATTAATGCTCTCATGAACACAAATAACTCTAGCACAAATCAGACAGGAAGGGCAGTAGAAATGTCAAAGTGCTGATTCGAATTACTTCCCTTGGATCAACTACAATTGCTTGAGGCAGCCCTTTGCATGTTCCATTTTGTTGAGACTTTAAAAAATTTTTATTCATTAATTTCTTTTTCAGTTTATGTTAAGATCCAGAATTTTCAAACCTGTCCTAATTCATTAGGGACTTTTGCTTTAGGCTGGGGGGGGGGGGGGGGGGGGGGGGGGGGTAGGATTGCAACTTTATTTCATTGCATTTTGTCCTAAAATACGGACTTTAAAAAAATTGTGCATTCTAGGAGTAATCAAAGCATACACAAACCCCTTTTCCAAACAAACCCATTCAAAAGTTAAGTCGTCACTTTTCAACCACTGACAGCTTTAGTTCCCATTGTAGTTACAGACTGAGGTCTGTTATATAAGCACTGCCACAAAGAACAATTCAAGACGTAATGAAAATAGTTCCAAAGCCTGACAGTCTAAAACTTTTTTCATAATTTCAGTAAAACACACACACATACTACAAATTTTTTCTCCCCCAGTACCTGTGGTAGAGCCAACAATGCCAGTGTTCTGGTCGACAGCCTCCAAGAACTGGCCGATAACGAGGGGCACGCTCTGTATACGCTTCACCTCTTCCTGGGCGTGAAGGTATTCCTTCTTCAGGTTCTTCTGCTCATCTTTGATGTACTCCTCCTGCACCTCCAGAAACTCCAGCTGCCTCTGCAATTTCTGCAATAACCACCAGGACATTTATTATTAGAGTACTTGTAATTGTACTGTTTTTAGAAGTACCACTGCTTTAAAAATATATAATGTATATAATTCTTAAAAAGTCAAGCTTTTCTTTCTAGTATGAATGCAAGATACTTTAACACAGAATTCATCAACAGATATTCTTATCTAGCCATCTAACGATCAGTCCATACACCTATTTTCTTCATCAATGAAAAGCCTGCAAACAAATTCTTTTTTGTTGTTGTTTGTTTGTTCCTCGTCTACAGTTCTGAGGTTCAACAATGGTGAGATTTTGTGTATAATATGATCATTTTTGCTCAGAATTGAGATGGCCAAATTCTTACTTCGGAGATGTTCTTTTATCTGTTTTGTTTTGCTTACTCGTTACAATTTTTGTCTACCACAGCACTAAGATTAAAGAATAAGAATAAAGTAGGTATTTGAATGTTAGGGTAAGTTCTTCTTCAGTTTCCATTAATCAATTTAGAAATGAAATTAGCAATGATAAGAACTTAAGCAACAGCAGATAAGATACCTTGTATTTGACATACAGATCCTCCACATCCAGACTGAGAGGGTCTCCACCTCCTCCTGTCTGGACAGCAGTGTTTGGACGTGACTCAGTCACTGAGCTGTCCTCCTGCACACAATCCATTTGGCAATTGATACATTTTCCTTTAATTAAGGCATCAGAAAAATCTAGATTGGAATCAAGAAAGGCTGCATGTTGAACTGAAAAAGTTCTCTAAGATGACATAATTTGGATAGCCCATTAGCTGTGGTGGGGGAAAGTTTAACAACAAAGTCAGTAAGTGTATTCATCCATGATTCAGTGTACAGTGCAGTCTATCTAGTCTAGACTAGTGAAGTTGTTATCATGATTTATCCACTTTCTGCTCATAGTAGGCCTACTTGGTTACCCCCAATTCCAGCAGCATATTATCAATGATAATCAATGCAGTAAAATCAAAAGAACTGAATGATGAATTTCTGCCTGATGTGCATGGAGATTGCTGACTTTAGTGACCCCCTAACCCTTAAAAAATACCTGAAAATGAATACTTCATCCGTCATAGGCAAGCAGACAGGAAGTGCTGTGTCATAATACTGCATGATCCCATACTTTCCCCTACTTCTCATCTCTTATAAACACCATACCATATGAATTATCTCCTAATTTCTATCACTAGTACCAGTATCAATCATAAATTTTCTGCTAACCTCCAAAACACCAAGCAAAATTCCACAATCAATAAAAAAAAATTTAAAAAGTTATTACAAGTTGAAATGATAGGCTGCAGGAAATGACAAAACGAGAAATGGACAAGTTTAGCATCATAATAAATGGTCAGAATGAGGCTTGGGCATTTTTAAAGCATATTTAAAAGCAAAAGGATACACAGTTATGATTTGATATGTCATTACAAGGTAGAAAAATGGTTATACTAGTTTTATAATCAATCAAAATCTGAAAATTGCCAACTTGACCCCACCTACCTTTAATGGCTTCTAGCGGAAAAGTGGGTTATGTGCTAAGAGACTCATTTCGTGGTGGACTGGAGCGTCACACATGTCAGTGCATGCACGCACAAAATATTGCACATGCAATGAAACATTAACTGATTAAGATCTGAACCAACCCAACATTTGTATTCTAACTAAAAAAGTTAAAGTCTGTCCCGAGCCTAAGGCTCATTAGGCTGGTGCTTATCCCGG
>CM060324.1:21976508-21979008 GCA_030674155.1 Stramonita haemastoma | reverse complement strand
ACATAACCTAATTAGAATTAAAACAGTTCAATATCCATCTTTCAGCCAGAGAAACAATTTGTTTCATACGGGCGAGACTTTTCCAACATACCCAGTCTCAAGATAGTTCCATTTTTATCTGCAAGCCAGAGAAACAATAGATTTTGTTTTAAACGGTAAAAATCAGTTTCTTGGGTGTGTTTTTCTTTTAATCACAAAACTCACCTTTTCCCCAGTTTTTCAATGAATATAGATTGACACGTAGACAATTAACTCTATTTTTCTCACAATGGAATAGTGTTTGGTGTGCTTTTTGCATGATATGATAGTATTCTTGTGGTGACAAAAGGAGTTTCAAATTTGTAACATGTACTAATCTCTTTGCTCCTTTTTTTTCTATAATGTCAATTTTTATAGAGTAATGTACACCACAGGGAGATGGGATGGGATACGAGCAAAGTAAGGAGATGAATGAAAGTGACAAATTTTCAGTTTTGCCAACTTTCGTTTGCATAGAGCTCATTGCCTGTATTACTGATTTTGAAAAAAAAAAAAAAAAAAAAAGTATTTGAAAAAAATCTTAGAAAATCGGTTAAGAAATCAAAAGCCAATCATGTTGGTATGAGTTCTACTGTTAGAACTGACATAGATAAAATTGTGTTTTCAGTTTTTAAATGTGGTATAACGTATGCAGCTCCTCTAAAGTCGGCCTATATGACGAGGTACTTCAAAGCAGTCATACACGCAAACTTCTTGTTCACTGTACAGTTTCAATCTCACAGTGATTCCCAGGTGGGATGACGAGTGGTGAGTCAGAGTGCACATTCTGGTTGACCCCCAGAGTGTTAACTGGGGAACGCACAACAACAACAATATATGCAGCACCAGCTTTATTGTTTAAGACTAAGCCATCTGTATTTTTTAAAGATGATTTGGATATTTTCTTTCAGATGTGTTTTAGCATGAGAAGCTATACTAAATTTATATTACTACTCCTTATTCAGTCAGCGTAGTCAATGTCGTAGTCAAAACGGGACGGGACAGCTCAGTGGTCAGAGTATTCGCTTGCCCTAGCCAGTGTTAAGCACCATCGAGCGTGGTTACCAAGTGGATGGGTGACCCTTGCGCGTCTTGGCTTCAGTACAGCCCCCCAGTTCATCCAGCTGTTGATGGGTACCTGCCCTCTTTAGGATCAGGGGAGGTAAAGCAGCGAGGGGGAATTTGGCGCCACCCTCAATATGCTGGCCCCTAGAGAAGCTGAGGTCTCTGGCACCAGGCTCCCCTAGACCACGTAGGTTATGGAACACTCTTACCTTTGCCCTTTCAGTCAATGTCAAATTGGGCTCTTTTGAGTTCCCATGTTGGAGGGGGATACTTTATCTCTTTTAACAATAGTATATTTGCGACATTTGTTACCGTTTCAGGTGTAGGCCTATATGCCAAGTGTGGTCTTACAGAAAATCGATCTTGCTCTTTTTAGAAAATCTTTGTCATACTTGAAGTTTACTTTCAACTGAAGGTCAGTCTTAACTATCAGACTTCTTAGGCAAATCTGCAACATTGTGCAGGCCTACAAGCATTGCCTCTTCGGTTTACTATACAATTATTTTTACCTGCGGGGCATAGACCAGGAGACACAGAGCTGGTGTGTATGCCCCGCAGTCTATACCTTGAAGTTTACTTGACAAATGATCTGGAGCTTTTGAAGTATAAAGCGTACTTACGACCTCAGCTTTTTGTCACGTGTAAAAAAAAACCCACAACCCCCCCCCCAACAACCCCAAAACAAACAAACAAACAAACAAAAAACAACGAATACATACATCACCAAATATGGTCTGGCTATTGAGAAGAAAAGAAAACCTAGAAAATTTTAAGCCATAAATCTGTCTCTCTGTCTTTAATGGTGCATTATTCCGACTAGACCAGCAACCTCCCAAAGCCATAATTTGATCAAGGAATAATCACCCCCAAAAGACAATGCTCCACTACACAGCCAGATTTTGAGGACAAAATAATGCCGTTTGCATATATGGCAACTGATTTTATTTTCGCTCCAACCTCTCCCTTTAGTGTCCGAATTTGGATTGTAGAGTCAACTTTGTGTGATTTTATTTGTAGAAAATAATCCATATTCAATTATGGAGGGATTCGGAAATTATTCATCACTTGAAGGGCTCAAACCGTGGTGTGTTAAGTTCCATGACATGGGTGGAGTAGGGGGAGGCATGCTCCTCTAGGGCTTGTAGCTGAGGAAACAGGGGAGTTGATGGGCTAATGCAGAGGAGGAAACATGCCTCACGTGACGTGAATTTGCCCTCTGTTGTCACAGGAAAAGAAGCCCTGCGCAAGTGGTGTGACGGTTTCCGCTATCTGCCAACTTCCGGTGCAGTTTAGATCGAATTTCCGGTTCTGAGCAACAGTTACGTAGTCTATGGCTCAAAGCTTTCTGTGTGCGATTGACGTCTGTACATCCTAACTGCATGGCTCTGTACAGTAGGCCTACTACATTAAGTGGCGC
>CM060324.1:21954008-21969008 GCA_030674155.1 Stramonita haemastoma | reverse complement strand
GAGACTAGACAGAGCGTGTATCCTGCGGCCTAAATATGCTTTGCTGGTGATATTCCATACCCCTTTACCAACACAATGTGTTTTGTACTTTACCCTTCTGCCCCTGGCTCTCACCGGCAAGGAACAATCGTTATCTGACTGGGTTCACTGGGTGCTGACAAGCTCACGCTGAACAATACCTAGTAGACTTTGATTCTGTCATTGTTTCTTCTACACGTCGGTATGCCGATAGGAGGGGGGGGGGGGGTTGTATTTTGAAAATCAATTTTCGGATACCGCGCACTTGATATCCACTCTGGTTTTTTGGATGTAGATTTTTTTTGTGCGTGGAATTATATAAATGGACAAAACCTATCCTTGATTAAAATTTCGTCTTACAATGCCTCTTATGGATTCTGAAATCTTTAGTTTACACTAGTTATGTCGAACACACACACACACACACATACACACACACACACACACCGCCATAATTATGAACTTGACAACACACACACACACACACACACACACACACACACACACACAACACACACACACAACGGCCATAATTATGAACTTGGAACACCTGGCAGCCTTAATCAGCCACGTGGAAACACGTGCTGCCGTTATTTTTAGAACTGACGGAAGATGCTGCTACTTTGCGTCTGCTACTACGCATTAAACGTCTGTGGCAGGTAAACAAGATAGATTAACCGATTAAAGTTCTACGTTGGTTTTCCGCTGGCCTTCACTCCCTCTCCTCCCTCCCCCCCCCCCCCCCCCCCCCCTCCTCCTCCTCTCTCCTCCTCCCACCACACCACCCACACTCACACCACACACACACCCGCACACATGACAGAACGGATGCAAAATTTACAAAACTGCATACACACGGACTGATTAAAAAGCTCATGAGGCTATTCCATATCCTCGAAATAAAAGGATACTAAATGAAAAAAATGATAAAGAGCATAGCCTAAAAATAGCCAGAACCAGAGTTTTAACAAAAACTAAAAGTTCTAGAAAAGCTCTCTAAATGCTCAGTCCAATCCTCAAAATACGCCATTACTCAGGTCTCTCTCTCAAATCTGATATAAAAGATTTTTTTTTAAAACCTCTCTCTCTCATCTCTCTCTCTCTCTCTCTCTTCTCTCCCTCATTCTCCCCTCCTCCTCTCTCTCCTCTCTCTCTCTCTCTTTAGTCTCAGAACAAAATGTGAGTAGCGCGACGAATTTCAATGATCCTTACCTTTTCATGCCGACTGCGGCGAGTGTATTTCCTATGAGGAGAAGAGGAGTTGGAGGACGAAGACTCCAGAGTGGTGAAGGCCTCGCCATACTTTCCCTTGCCTCGCTTCAGTGACGGTTCCCACTCAGGATCCGAGGATTCGTCAAAAGAATCCTGACTATGCTCCCGACTGGAGGGATCCACCACAGGAGGTACGAAGCCGCTCTGTGTGGGGGGATCGCATCCCAGGTTGTTGCCTGAACTCGCAGACCCTCCCTGAGCGGCTGCTGCAGACTGCAGCTCTGTGAAAGTCTGTTCCAGATTGACTAGCGTGGTGGGGGTGAGGGTGGGGGTGGTGCCCGTTCCCGAGGTCAAAAAGTTCACCATGGAGTACTGCAACATCCAACAAGGAGAGGGGGCTGGTCACCACAGTGTGTACAAAATCGTGTATCGGTTATAAGGTTCACAAAACATGAATGAAGAATCATTGAATGAAGTTGTCAGTTGCTGTTTTATTGCATGAAGTTAAACTTCAAAGTCATACAAATTCTCCTGGGGAATTGCTAAGAATATCATATACTGGAACCGACTTAAACTTTTGAATTAATCCCCCATAACTGATTTGGAAAGTGTGTGTGTGTGTGTTGTGTGTGTGTGTGGTGTGTGTGTGTGGTGTGGGTGTGTGTGGGTGTGTGTGTAAGTGTGTAAGTGTAAATGTGTGTGTATGTGTATACGTGTGTGTGTGTGTGTGTAGAGAGGAGAGAGAGAGAGAGAGAGAGAGAGAGAGAGAGAGAGAGAGAGAGAGAGAGAGAGAGAGAGAGAGAAGAGAGAGAGAGAGAGAGAGAGAAGAGAGAGGAGAGAGAGAGAGAGAGAGAGAGGACATAAAACAGCAACAGAAAAATTCTGCATTCATTGTTATGGGCAGATTTGCTACTAACCGGTGGATACTGCTGTGCATATGGAGGATTATAATACTCCGGGTACATGTTGTACTGCTGCTGATAATTGTACTCCATCATGATGTATATCCACGGTGTATATCCACTGTATATGACTGGATTGACGTATAGGCTTTTCCTTTTTCAATGCAACTTCATCGGCAGCCGGTAACCGGCATACTGAGTGCGATACTTGTGCGCGCCAAACACTACTACAGATAGGTTATCATCCAACAGCTTAGAACTCCCGGCACAAGTTGCTAACGTGGTCCAATTTCCTAACAGATTTTCTGACGGTGATTAACTGTCCTTGGTAATTTCTCATTAAGGATTGCTTCCATGAAAACTACACATGTATGACATCTGTGTGATTTGGATATATTTCAAATCACCTGTGTTGGTAATGTTCTGTAAAGCACGGCCCGCCTATTATCAATGTTGTTTTCGTCACTGATTTTGTTATCAGAACTTTTCAAAAGTTTAAGATATTGACATGTGAACCGGCAAAAATGTCACTTTTTTAATATTTGAATTCAAAATGGTTTCACTATGCCACAGTCGTTTCTCTAATATTTAAACCGAGTACAACCTGTTAGCCGTGCTTATTTTCGGCGCACAGTAAGCTTACTGAAAAAACAATACAACTGAAGGCAAGACTTTTTCTCCGCGGTGTGCCTGCAGTGAGTGTCGCGCGACGTGACAAGTTTAGCGCCTATATACGTAGGCGGAACATCCCTGTGGCCAAATGTGGAAGTTGTCGCGACAAGATGCTGGCGAGGGTGAAACGAGACTGCATGGGGGACGACATTTCGGGGCCGACAAAAAGTTGACCTCCAGCGATCCACGCGCTTTCAGCAGTGTGTCACCATAAGCCAATGAAATGGCAGCACGGGAATAGATCGTGGTAGGTGTGGGGGCGGTAGGTGCAAAAGTTAGAACAGCCAACTCGAAGTTTGACACGAGACAAAGAAACCAGGGTCACAAAGACCATATTTCATCTATACATCTTGATATGATACAACTCAGCTGATTTTGATGATAACGTGTTAATCATTACGTTAAAAGTCCCTGATATAAGTCCCGTTCTCTCAAGCTATTTTTGGGTTCAGAAACTGACAAGAATGAACGGGTCTTGGTTAGACTACAACTTCACTATAGAACCCCGCCCACATTCATTCATGTCTAAGTTACGATCTGACAAATACACAAATCTCCCGAAATATAAATGAATCAAAATACTCACCGAAGTAGGCGTTAACAAATTTCCGTTGGCCATACTGGAAAGAATACTCGTGATGCTGTACTTGGAATCAGCTTCGGAGGTTTCTTGGTTAGGAAACATTTTTTCTCAAACACAAGTCTACGATGTTGGCTGTTCACAGCACGTTGCGGTGTCTGCTGCGGCGATGTGTGTGTGTGGGCTGTCTGAGTAGGCACTGGTGCTCACTGCGCGTGTGGCTGCTTTTTCTCCCACGGCAAGCGTTGTGCCAGAGCCGGCGCTGGAATTTCAGGAGATTCTCTCGATGAGTCAGCGGTGACAGATCTGAGGGAATACCTCCTCTGCCTGCCTTCATATACTAGTGACTCAGGGTGAGTCACCCCTTTATTTTTAGCAGCATTACATCAACCTATGAGGTGAGGGGGAGCACGTGATCAATGACCTTGCCTTATATGGGAAAGCCTGACGTCACGTATTGGTTGTGAGGCAGCCGATGTTGACCTCATTTTGGCTCTTTTCCAGGTCGGCATGTTGACTGATACAGTGGAAAACCCAGCAAAATCAATTCTGTGAGGATGGAGATTCGTGGTTTCAAGCAGTGGTTACTTATGTACGATTGTCATATCTCCTGCGCAGTTCCTTTAACAGATCTTTCACAGAGAGAAAACAGAACACTCTCTAGCTTCCATTGTGCTGGAAATGTCACTTAACACCAAGCTCCACCCAGTCGTGTGTAGGTTTGAAAGAGGTCGTGCGGGGGTGTCGCAGAAATAGTTACGGATATTGGGAAAGAATTCATGACAGTTGATTTTTTAGTTGGTGAAATGTCTTGGTGGATAACTAGATCGTGATAGTCTTCCCCATTTTTAGATTATACTGTAATTATCATTTCAACATCTTGTCTTAATCAAAGTGCTATTTTCAGTTGTCTATGTGTGCCGTAAAGACTGGAAGTCTGCCAAGTGCTTGGCTAAATTTAGAACCGAGGTCGCAAAACAGTAACTGCACACACACACAGGTAAACAAACACACACACCACGCTCGTGCACTAGCACTCTTTTTCAAAAAGAAAAACATCTTAACAATACAATTGAAACGATCATGATAGAAGTCTATGCTTTTTACTTCTTCTTGTGTATGTGTGTGTGTGTGGTTGGGGGGGGGGGGGGGGGTGCAAGTCGGGTAACGGCAGAATATTCGTTACGAAATAGGCTTAAAATAAACCCAAGAAGAGGAAGAGTGAGGGAGCTGAAACCCCATTCTAGCAGTGTTTGGGGGAGTGGTTCGTTTTTATGGTTTCCGGTTATGGTTTTGTTTTTATTACAGCACAGAATACGCTAGGTTGTAGTTTGGTTTAGGTAGGATTGTCCAGTAGGGTGGAGTTTCTCTATACTTTGTTTGGTTGCTTCGTTTCGTTTTTTGTTGATCTGTTTGTTTGATTATGTTGAACAAAAACAAGTTCTAACTTCCACAAATTGTACTCTCAAACAGTCTGTCATGATGACTTCGCCACAGATAGACCGGTTGGACCTAAAATCGGCTAGTTACTGATTTACAAACTGAAATGGAATGAACTCAAGACCAACAATTCATCCCCGCGCGTGACGACGGCAGCTGGGACAGTGAAAAGACAACAATCTGACATCAGACAGGCTTTCAGTCAATACACAGAATCTCGCTTGGACTGCAGCGACGGCGGCAGCTTGCGTGTGCAGTGTGGCGTGTGCGTGCGAGGTTCGGCCGCGCTAGCACTCCATGGGCGCACGCGCGCGCGCGCACACACACACACCACACACACACACACACACACACACACAGTCCTACACCTTAAACACACACACACACACACACACACACACACACACACACACACACACACACACACACACACACACACACACACACAGATGGCTTGATGAAAAAAAGCAAATCGATGCTTACTCAATGTAGGCTACCATCTGAAAATAAAATATTGATTTGATTTTGATTTGATTTGATTTGATTCACACACACACACACACACACACACACACACACACACACACACACACACACACACACACACACACTCGAGCGCACATATGTGTGTGTGTGTGTGCGCGCGCGCGCGTGCGGTTTCTCTCTCTCTCTCTCTCTCTCTCTCTCTCTCTCTCTCTCTCTCTCTCTCTCTCTCTCTCTCTCTCTCTCTCTCTACACACCACACACACAGACACCACACACACACACACACACACACACACACACACACACACACACACACACACACACAGAGTATTAATAATCATTGTCATCATACGCCAGTTCTAAATTCTATTTTCATCAAAATTACGCCTCCATCAGCGAGAAGAAGAAAAAACCCACAAAAATAAGGAACTAGAAGGAAAGAAAGACTGAAAATAAGCCAAACAAGAATAGAATAAAAATGAAACGCATCGGGAAACAGATATAGTAATACAACTTTTAAAAAATAGCCTACTTGAAAAAATCGAAATTATGAATTAATAAATAAATGAGTGAATATATTAATAAATGAAGGAACCGCCAACAAACTTGATTTAAAACATAAAACCGATAACCTGTGGACCCAGGAATATCAAGACTGAGACTAGATAAACACCAAATGCCCCCTCACGCACTGATATTTATTTGTTGAGGCGGAAGTATCACTGACTGATATTACAATGATACAAACACGGTAAAATCCTGGTGTAAGTTTTATCAACTGACAAACAAGAGCTTTTGTGAGGCCGGACTGTTTTCACCCCCATGAAATTCAGTTCCTGCATGATAAGAATGGAGAACTTTTTTTTTTTAAAAGAAGAAATTATAACATTATCGGGACATATTAATATAGTAGCAATCCTGGCCATTATCAGCTATGGTTATAATTATTAGTCTACATTTTAAAAAGTCAAAATGCTTATGATAACAACAACAAAAATTACGTTCAGAGGTAGAAGCTCTGATACAGTTGATTTGAATTTTTCAGACAAATTTTGAGGAAATTAATGAGGGAAAGTTACAAATCATGGCTACAAGTACTACTACATGTACTACTACTACTACTACTACTACTACTACTACTACTACTACTACTCGCTGCTGCTGCTGCTGCTGCTGCTGCTGCTGCTGCTGCTGCTACTACTACAAACTGAAACCTGAAATTACATTAGAAATAAGAAAACACCCAAACGTAACTAACCAAAATTGAACTTAAAGAAGATCAACATTTCTCCGGAAATGTTTACTCATCAACAACATGAACAAACCACGTTTCCTGTCACTCCAGTAAAAGTTTGCTGTCTACAACTTTTTTTTTTCTTTAAGCAAAACGTTAGGTATTTAGTATGAGAACTTAGACGTGTACATACCTGTTGATCCCATAGCTTTCTTTTTTACACCCACCCCTCCACACAGATGCCCCCCCCCCCCCCCCCCCCTTTCCCCTCCAAAGATCTCTCTCCCTAACTTTGACATTAACAAAAGGTTTCGTTAAGAAACGCGTAAACAGTTTTGAGTCAAGTGCGACAAAATGCCAGATGACGTAAAGTAGTCTCAGTGAAAATCCCTGTCTAAGCAAAGAAAGAAAACATTCATAAACAAAGAAAAAAAGAAAAGAAAAGAAAAACATTTTGGCAGGAGCCAAACTGCTTGAGAAGAAAGCATGCCAAATACAGTTATTTTTACACACAAGCACTGCCTTCTGTTCCATGTTGAACCCAATGTCAAGGCTGGTGCTGCGAAGATCGTATTGAACTGCACAGTATCAGTCTGTCTGTCTGTCTGCTTTTTGTTTTATTATTATTATTATTTTTAAGTTTGTTGCAAAAGTCAACCAGTTCGAATCGAAGTGTCTACCGTTTTCAGTGATGGCGACGTTGCACGTCAGAGATGGAAAAAATATCTTCTGTAATCGAAACCAATATTTATGTGCACGCACTGACGCACGCGCACCAAAATTTGCTACCTATTTTCATGTACGATATATATATATATATATATAATATATATATATATATATATAATATAATAATATATAGATAGATAGATAGATAGATAGATAGATAGATAGATAGATAGATATTCTAACGTACACAATTTACATCTTTTTTCTTTTTCTTTCCTTTCTTTGTTGTTTGTTGTTGTGAATGCAATAAACAAAATTTAATACATATGAGCTGTGTCTCACTGTAGGGCCCTCAGGGAAAGCTTCAGTCACTGCCGATATCTCTGAAGAGTCTCATCCAGGGTTTGAACCTCTGGCCATAAGGGCATGCAAAATGAATGGCCCTTACTCAAAGAGACCTCAAATAGGCTAGGCCTACAGCTATTGAAAGATGTCATATAGGTCTAGCCTATGGATTTTTCACCCCTGTTCCTCGGCTAGAGCTCTGAGGTTATCAAATGGTGAATTCTTTTTGCGTATGCGACCGTTTTTTGCCCACCATAAAGGTAGCCACATTCAGACTTCGAAGATGATGCGTATCTTTAATCACAGTGGCAAAGTTGTAGCTGGTTATTTCTGCCTGTTTTCTTTTACTCCAATTTGTTTGGTTAAGTCAGTCTATCTATCTATCTATCTATCTATCTATCTATCTATCTATCTATCTATCTATCTATCTATCTATCTATCTATCTATCTATCTATCTATCTATATTCGTTCTTGTGCTATAGCACTGAGGGTCCCCATTGGTGAGATTTTGCGTATTATATGCAACCGTTATTGCTCACCATGAAGGTAGAAACATTCCAACTTGGTGATGTATACCGGATATGTTCGTCTTTCGGCAACACACCAAACTCTGACATGAATTACGGGATCTTTAATATGCAGATGTGATCTTCTGCATGTATATATATACACGAATGGATTTAAGGCATTGGCATGTCTGCACTTAAAGTTGACCTGAAAGATCGTAAAAATCCCCACCCTTAACTTGCCAGACACAACTGAGATTCGTACCCACGACTTCATGGACCCATTTAAGTCGAACAGTCTCAACCACTCGGCTATAACTTCAAACACACACACACACACACACACACACACACACCACTGTTGGAAAAACTACACTCTGTGAGTGTGTGTCTGTGTTCTTGTTGTTCTTTGTTTCATTTTTTTGTTGTTGTTTTTACTCTAACTTAACTTTAAAAAATACGTCTCACTATCTCAAGTGTTGATAACAGTAGCGATAGTGACATGCTACATTCAAAGTACTTTGCACTAAGGGCCAAAAGGTCTGCAAAGAGTTTTGGCTCAGTTTTCAATGAATTAAAATACTGGGCATTTTCAGACAGGCAGGGGTCGCAGAGTAGGGTTTAGAGGATCAGCCTGACCCCCTGATGCGTAACTCTTAGGGCCATCTGTCTGTGAAGAAACCATGCCAAAATACAGTTATTTTTACACACAAACAGCACATGCGCTCCAATGTTGGTTTCAGTGCCAAAGACGGGATTGTTGTTATTGTTGTTTTCTTCCATTTATCCTCTGTTCACTCTCAGTGGTAGCAGACGAGGAATGTGTAGTGGAAAATGAAGTAGGGATGGCCGTGGAGAGGGTTGTAAGAAGAGAAGAATGAGGAGATAGAGCATGTGTATTAGAATTTTGTTTTTTGTAGTGCATGAAAAATATACATAGATAGATAGATAGATAGATAGATAGATAGATAGATAGATAGATAGATAGATAGATAGATAGAATAAAGTTTTTCTTAAACATGAACGAAATTTGACCTCTAGCCATGTTAGTATATAGATAGCTCAGTGGTCAGAGCACACACTTTCCCCCAGCCAATGTCAAGCAGCATCGAGCGGGTTACCAATTGGATGGGTGACCATTTGCGCGCCTTGGCTTCAGTACAGTCGCCCCCCCCCCCCCCCCCCCCCCAGTTCACCCAGCTGTAAATGGGTACCTGCCCTCTAAAGGGTCAGGAAGGTAAAGCACCGAGGGAGCGGAAATGGGCGCCGCCCTCAATATGCTGGTCCTTAGAGAAGCTGAGGTTTCTGGTGCCTCGCTCCTACGACTACATAGGTTATAGGACACCTTTGCCTTTTAATGTAACTACAACAAGAGTATTCTAGTGGACTGTGGTTTGGAGTGTGGGGATCCGACTGAAATGCACATTGTCAACTTGTCTGTCTGGCTGCCCGTTAGTTGGTTGGTTGGCTGGTTGATTTTTTCCCGTGAGTCTGTTGTTGAGAGAAATACTACTTACAAAGCTTTTGTTGAATCCCTTTCCAACGCGTGAGCAGACATAAACAAACGAATAAATAGGCTACTCCAGCCACTACCTTAGTGCTCTGAAATTCTGTCAGCAAAAGCTGACACCGGAACTATAAACAAAACAAAACAAACAAACACAAACAAATAGCAAAAAGGTGAACATCAAAGTAGAAGTTGCAAAATAAACAACTGCCTCATGTCAGGCTGTGTCTTAAATGTCAAGGTATGTGAACATGTAAACTCCCCTGACTTAACTAATGTTTGGGGTTGTTTGTTAGGATGCAAAAAAAACAAAGAAAAACAAAAGAAAAAAGAAACTGTGTATACAGCATGACTGGCAGCTCAGTTGGTTGTGTGTGTGTGTGTGTGTGTGTGTGTGTGTGTGTGTGTGTGTGTGGTGTGTGTGTGTGTAAATATGTGTGTGTGATATCTGAGGATATTCCTCACGATGTAAAATGTATCACCATTGTGTGTAAACAATCCAACTTGTAATTCAGTTGTGTGTGTGTGTGTGTGTGTGTCTGTGTCTGTGTGTCTGTGTCTGTCTTGTGTTGTGTGTGTGTGAGAGAGAGAGAGAGAGAGAGGGGGGGGGGGGGGGGTCCTGCAATAAAACATGTTTGGCTCACACACACACAAAGAATGTGTCTTCACTCAAGACCAGGGAACTCACTGATTGGTTTGAATCACAACTGTTACCACTCCAGAAAAAAAAAAAAAACCCACACAACTGTGTTGCATTGTATGTATTGTATACCCCTTTCAATCACAACAGATTTCTCTGGGTGAAATGAGGACTACTAGCACTCCCCAGAGAGAGCGTGTCACCACAAGAGTAGCACGTACCACCCATTCAATTTTTTATTTTGTTTCGTTAGTTTTTGTATTGTTTGTTTGGAGTTTTGTTGTTGGTTCCTTTGATTGGTTTTATTTCTTTGGTTTTTGTTGAGGGGGGTTGTTTTGCTAGAATTTTTTTTTTTTTTTTTTTTGGAGGGCGTATTTTTTTTCTGCCTGCATGTGTATTGTTCCCCCTACCAAAGTAGCTTTTTTCAAAGTAATTTTCCCAGGGACATCTAAAGCCCCTGTTGCCATGGGTTCTTTTACGTACACTGACACGTGATCTCAGTTTACCGTCTCATCTATATATATATAATATATATATATATATATATATATATATATATATATATATATATATATATATATATATATATATATACTAGCACCCAGACCATCACTCATGATCTAGTGAATGGGGGGGGGGGGTTGGGTTCAAATGCTCATATGACAAACAACAGTTGCTGTCTGAGCGATCAATGAAGAAGATGGTGATCCAACGTGCAACTTCTCGCATTCTTGACGTTACCTGTAGACCACCAATCTGGCTGTATGTACAACTCACGTACAAACAGGCACAGCGATAAATTCAGCAATATCTCAAAGGAAGACATATATATATATATATATATATATATATATATATATATATATATATATATATATATATATATATATAACACATTCTTTTTCTTCCTCCCATATTTGTAGCCTTGCCTCATTTCGATAGAATTTATTTCCGCGTGGGCCTGTGGGGAAACAGGGGGCATAATCACGTTTGTGACTTGTTCTTTGTCGCCGTCGCCATCCTCCCCCTCCCTCTCTATAGCCTACTTGGTTTGGCCCAAACCACAAGAATTTCCTTTGTTTCAGCGGGTATTTCCAAGTCATGAATTGAATAAGAACACTGGTTCTTATAGCCGACTGACATCAGCGGAAAGTATAGTGTTATATGTATGTAGTAGGTAGGTCTAGTGGCGGAAGGTTTTTTGTGTTTTAATCTAACTGGTGCTATTCCCATGATGTCAGTGGGTTAAAAATAGGTCAAGATCTTGTGCCAAAAAAGTCGGTTACCCCCCCCCCCCCCCTCCCTCTTTTCTTTGTTGAAGCGTTATTGTAGATTCAAACTTGTCTTTTCTTTGTTAAATGCTTGGACAGGATGAACCTGTCTTGTGCATCTTTTTAAAATGTTTGTTTGTTTCCTTTTCTTTTCTTTTTCTTTCTTCTCTCTGAATGATATTGTATTACATTATGTCAGATTTGCTCATGTAGGCCTACTTATTGATTCAGTTGTTGCTGTCGTCGGTTATAACCCCAGCAGAAGCACTGGGATTCAACCCCCCCTCATTCTTCGTCTCTTTCTTCATTTAAATCGAGTTTAAAAACTCATCGTTTGAAACGTCTTACTATAGTTTCAGTGTGTGTGTGTGTGTGTGTGTGTGTGTGTGTGTGTGTGTGTGTGTGTGTGTGTGTGTGTGTGTTTAAAAATTCTTATTCAAGTTTCAGAGAGAGAGAGAGAGAGAGAGTGTGTGTGTGTGTGTGTGTGTGTGTGTGTGTGAACAGGTGTGTATGTATCATGATTTTATGTGCTAGGATATAATTATGTTTTGTGCCTGGGTTTTTTTGCTGTTTTAAAGCAATATTGATGAACGATGAACATTGCTTAAATCTCAGCTTATCTGTTTCAATGCAACATGTGTGGTACGGGGTTGTTATGCATTTGAGTGTGATGCTATACACTTTTTTTTTGTTATAATGTAAAGTGCTTTGTGCTACCCCTATAAAGGGGAAGTGAAGGGCTCAGGAAATGTCCATTATTATCATCATCAGTATTATTATCTCTTTCATCTTTCTTATCATCATTAAAAGTCTAAGTAATTTTTTTTCCGCGTCCAACCACAGTTCTCTTTCTTTTTATTTTTTTTCTCTGGATATTGTATTACATCAGGTTAAAATGTTGACTAAGGCTAATGGTCAGTCTAATCCATAACAGCCCTTACTGAGAGACAAACTGAAAGCTGTTTCACATAGTCACCTGCAGAAACACAGGCTTTGTGCAGTGGTGTGTGTGTGTGTGTGTGTGTGTGTGTGTGTGTGGTGTGTGTGTGTGTGTGTGTGTGTGTGCGTGCGTGCATGCATGTGTGTGTGCGTGCATACATATATGTGTGTGTGTGTGTGTTCTATTTCATGTTATTTGTATTTAAGTTCTTTCATTTTGAGGGTGACTTACTTGACTTATGCCTGTGGATTCCCGTGGGAACATAGGGCCACAACAACACTCCTCCAACGGACTCGGTTCTGGGAGATCCTCTTCAGCTCGGCCCATGTCATTCCGGCTGCTTTCGTCTCTGCTTCAATGCTTCTGCGCCAGGTCTGTTTTGGTCGGCCTACTTTCCGCTTCCCTTGTGGATTCCAGTCAAGGGCCTGCCTGGTGACATCTGAAGCAGGCTTGCGGAGTGTATGGCCAATCCATCCCCATTTCCTTTTCTTGATCTCCGTGTCAATTGGAGCGTGTCTGGTCCTGTCCCATAGTTCTTCGTTTGAGACTACTTCTGGCCACCTGATACCAAGGATGTTCCTAAGACATCTGTTGGTAAATGTCTGGAGTTTGTGGGTGTTGGTCTTTGTCACCCGCCAGGTTTCTGAGCCATACAGTAGGACCGACTTGACATTGGTGTTGAATATCCGGATCTTGTTGTGGAGTGAGAGGGATGTTGATCTCCAGATTGGGCGAAGGGTGTTGAAGGCATGACGTGCTTTATTTATTCGGCACTTGATGTCTTCGTCCGTTCCCCCATCTTTACTAACGACACTGCCCAGGTAGGTGAATTTGTCGACTTCTTTGATGTTTTCTTGGTGTAGTCGCACTGGGTCTTGTTTCTTGTTGTTCACCCTCATGACCTCCGTCTTCCTGATGTTGATTTGGAGGCCTATTTTATCGGCTTCCTCCGCAACATGACATAGCTTCTCTTGTGCATCTTGGTGCCTGTGTGAGAGAAGGCTGATGTCGTCTGCGAAGTCCAGGTCTTCCAGCTGCCTTGTGATGGTCCACTGTATGCCAGTTCTCCTGCCTGCTGTGGCCTGTCGCATTATCCAGTCAACCACCAACAGGAAGATGGTTGGTGACAACAGACAGCCCTGACGAACGCCGGTTTGTACGCAGAAGGGTTCCGTCAATTTACCATCATGGATGACTTGGCAAGTGGCATCTTCATAGAGCTGTTGGATGATGGTGACGAACTTTGGTGGGAAACCATAGTGGTGCATCAGTCTCCAGATGACATCTCTGTCGACGCTGTCAAATGCTTTCTGGAAGTCGACGAAGACTGAATACAAGGGGGTCTGCCACTCTAGGGACTGCTCGATGATGATGCGCATTGTGGCGATCTGATCTGTGCATGATCTGTTTTGTCGGAAGCCTGCCTGTTCATCCCTGAGTGTCTTGTCTAGTGCCGTCTTCAGTCTTTCTAAGATTATTCTTGTCAGTACTTTCCCAGGTATAGACAGCAGCATGATTCCTCTCCAGTTGTTACAGGATGACAGGTCCCCTTTCTTTGGAAGCTTCACGAGGTAGCCTTTCTTCCAGTCTTCTGGCACACTTTCTTGCTCCCAGATCTTGTGTAGGAGTGGATACATCATGTCGGTTGAAGTCTGGATGTCTGCCTTCAGTGCTTCAGGGGGTATACCGTCAGGACCTGCTGCTTTGCCTGACTTTAAAGACTTTATGGCTTTGGTGATCTCATTTTTGGTGGGGGGGCCGGTGTTGATGCCAAGGATTTCAATAGGTGGTGGGATATCTGGTGGGACAGATGGTGCTGGTCTGTTGAGTTTTCTTTGAAGTGCTCTGCCCATCTTGCTCTCTGGTCTTCTTCACCTGGAATGGTATTGCCGTTCTTGTCTTTGATGGGGCAATTAGGTTTACTGTTTTTTCCTGAGAGAGTCCTCGTGATCTCATAGAGTCTCTTCATGTTTCTTTGGCCTGCTGCAGTCTCTGCTTCCTGAGTCAGCTCCTCGATGAAATTTCTCTTGTCCTTTCTTGCACTTCTTTTTACTGCACGGTTTTTGTCCCAGTATCGTGCTTGTAATGTCTGCTTCTCTTCCTGATCTTGTGTTCTGTTGATCTGTCTTTCAGCTGTTTTCTCTCGGTGATCAGTGCCCATGTTTCTGTTGTCAGCCATTCCTTGCGTTTTCTTGTATTTTTTTCCCAAGACTGCTTGGCATGTTGTTTTTCCAGGTCTCATGTAGACTGTGCCACTGCTCTCGATTGTTTCCTCTGGCATCTGGGCAAGCATGCTGAATTTTGTTTCTTGATTTCCAGCTTGAATTCTTCTGTTTTCGCTCTGTCTTTAAGGCTTTGCACGTTGAATTTGTGCGATGGTCTTCCTGCCTTGTCGTGAAGGCTTTGAGCTTTGTCTTGAGAATGGCTATTACAAGATGGTGGTCTGACGCTGCGTCTGCTCCGCGCTTCACCCTGACATCGTGCAGGCTCCTTCTCCACTTTCGCCCGATGGTGATGTGGTCGATCTGGTTTCCAGTCCTGCCATCTGGGGAAGTCCATGTGGTCTTGTGGACTTTC
>CM060324.1:21949625-21952125 GCA_030674155.1 Stramonita haemastoma | reverse complement strand
ACGTTACAATCGAGGTGCCGGCAAGTACACAGACAGGGACACCCAAGGTCGTACGTTACAAGCTCGTGTAATGAGCTCGCATACGCGCGTGCGCGCACAAATCTGTGCGCGTACGTATGCAAACATGAATTAATAAAGATATCGCGACACATGTCTATGATTTGAACAAGCAGGTGTACACGCACATATTTACATACAGGTGCGCACAGGAAAGCTTACCCACACATGCGCGCGAGCACACACACACAACACACACACACACACACAGATGTGTGCACGCACACACGCGCACACACACACACACATACCGATGTGTGCACGCACACACACGCGCACGCACCCACAAACACGCGTGTGCGTGCACGTGCATGGATTAATTTTTCAACTCCCTTCCCTTCTCACCTTCTGTCCTCAACCTCAGGGGAAAAATACATACGTCAGAGGAAGAGAGGAGAAAGATGGGGGTGATGGTGATTTAGAGTAATATCTCAGTAATTTGGGTTCAAAGCACATCAAACGTTCCCCCGCACTCACACACACACACACACACACACACACACACCACACACACACACACACACACACACACCACACACACCATGCATGCTTACGCTGTATTGTGTACAAAAGCAATTGATCTAGAATGCATTTTCCCATTCCTCGGGCTAGAGCTCTGAGGTTCACCAATGGTGAGATTTTGCACATGGGGCCTGTTTTGCCCACTATTAAGGTTGCTGCATTCTTAATTCGGTAGTGGTGTCTAAATACGACACCTGTGTACATGCATTTCAACACAATTTTTTTTTTTCATTAGTTCCTACCTGGAGGCAATGGCCTACTCTTCCAAAAGTCAGACGGGTTTTAACGTGCGGGCAGGCTGTTCTGCGCGCATTCGCACACGGGACCTCGATTTGTAGTCTCATCTGAAGGATTTTCGTGGGAGTGGAGTCGGTTCTGATGATAACTCCACAGGAAAAATCCTCTTGAATGGGTGCTTTGGTGGTGGCTCGAACCCAGGCTGTCAGAACGCCTGCTTAACACTCTAACCACCCGGCTGTCCTGTCCCTCCTCTGTTGCATTCTGCTGTGGGGTTGATAGGTTAAAACGAAGCTTTCTCTCAACAAGCAAGTTTTAATAATTCTTATTATTTGTTTTGAAAGTGTGTAGGCTACTGATGGAAAATTTCTGAGAGAGAATGGGAGAGAGCCTCAGACAACAGAATGTTTGACAGCAGAAAGGTCTTTGGCTCTACTGTAGGGATTTGTGGAGTTGGTCTTAGAAAGCCAAGTAGACCCTAGTTCAACTTACACTCGTACACACGTACACACACACACCCACACCACCACACACACACACACACAAAATATATATATATATATATATATATATATATATATATAAATATATAATATATATATATATATACTTTTTATATGTATGAAAGAAAGGTGATAGCACATGGGAGGGAGGGGAAGAACAGACAGATAGACACTGAAGAGAAAAAAAAGTCGGGAAACAGCCGCAAAATTGTGACAGACCTCGATTTTTCATTGAAAGTTTCAGCGAAACTAAGACTTTTTCAGAAATGTTCATGATACTCAAGAGTAGTTTGTCCTGCTGTTGTGGAGATAATCATTCAGAATATCATAACCCTAATACTGAGAAACAATAGTTCAGTTGTGACTACAGTAAGTTAGTCTCGGTTGGCCAACACCGGAAACTGGTGTCGCCTTTCCGGCGGATGTGCGCATCTCCGTAGTCTTCTTGTCGGTTAATGAAGCAAAGATCACGATTTCCAAATCTGGGTCACTGAGTTCACATGAATGGCAGTGTCTGTCAAACACTGAGTCTTGCTGTTGTTGATAATTTAAACACCATCTCTTTTTGTTGTTGTTGTAATTATGCTTATAGCTAAGTGGACCAGCACAGCAAGGACAACATGGAGTCAATCAAAGAGAAACAAACAACAAAATCTCGTAATAGTGGCATTATACTGAAGCCCTTTAAAACACACACACACACACACACACACACACACACACACACACACAACAATACAAGTTTCTTCAAATCCGTTTGATGGCCATTTCAGATGGAATGCATTGACATTAGTCAGAAATTCTAAAATATTACAGTTGTAGGACTTCACAAAAGCAGCTAAAGTCGTCTTCTTTTTCTTCTTTTTTTTAATCTGCAGAGAAATTCAGTGACTACTTTCTGTTAATTTATTGCCAAAACTGTATGTCTCAATGCAGCTACTTTAATGGTGGGCAAAAAAAAAAAAAAAAAACGATTGCGTACGCAAAAAATTCACATTTTGTTAAACCTCGGAGATCTAGCCGAGGAACGAAAAAAAAACCCCACCCAACAACAAACAAACATTGTTTTATAATTCGCATTGGCCTAGGACGTTGACATAGAGAAAGGAAGGACATGGTCAAAGGGACTGAGTCATCACAGCATAAAAGTCCAGTCTATAGAGATGGCTTTGAACATGGCA
>CM060324.1:21929625-21944625 GCA_030674155.1 Stramonita haemastoma | reverse complement strand
GGTTATTTTACGCGCGAGAGATGCATATTGCACACGGGACCTCGAAAGCCCTGCACCTTGATTACTAGTCAAAGGCTTGTGGATGGGGGGGGGGATGTTGGGGCTCATAGTGATGCTGCTCTGGGGACTGGATGTAAAAAACAACAACAAAAAAACACACGAGTGCTTATTCAATATCGTCGAAATAAAAGAATTTGCCTTGCTTGCTTGTCTTGCTGTTTATGTTCTGTCTCAGTTTTGTTTAGCTGAGGTCTTCATATCTGCGCTTAGTCACAACTCCAATACAAATTGATATCAGATTGTGTAACACCTAGCACTCTTAAAAGAGCTTTTTCAGCTTCTGATGTGGGACTTTCTAAGCGATATACACTGAGAAAATGGTGTGCAGTTTTGATTGTATGTTTGCTTTTACATAATTATATACATTTTAGAGTCCAAAGGTAAAAAAATCCCCAATTAACGTTGGTTGGAAATTAAGGAAGGAAAGACAGACAGACAGACAGACAGACAGACAGACAGACAGACAGACAGACAGACAGACAGAAGAAGAAAATATAGAAAGAAAAGAAAGGAATAAGGCTATGAATAAGAAAGAAAGAAAGAAAGAAGAAAAAAAAACTAACAGAAGCAATGCAAGAATCTTGGGCATGAGTTGTGTTACTATCTCTGTATCACAACTGGCAAGAAAGAGGAGAAAAAAAGAAAAAGAAAAACAACCCCCCCCAAAAAAAAAGAAAAAAAAGAAAAGAAAGAAGGAAAAAAGAAAGAAAGAAAGAAAGAGAAGGAAAAATCCAGAAACAAACAATGCATGATTCCTGGTGTAAGATTCTGACACTGTCTACGCATCGCAACTGGTGCCAAGACACGGTGTGTATGCAAACAAACACACACACACACACACACACACACACACACACACACAAACACACACACACAACACACACACACACACACAACACACACACACACACACACACACAACACACACACACACAACACACACAACACACATCACAACACACTACACCACACACACACAACTCACACAACACTATCAACACACACACACCACACCACACCACACACACACACACACACACACACACACTACACACACACAACACACACACACACACACACACACACACACAACACACGCGCGCGCGCGCGCGCGCGCGCGCGCACGTGCACCCACTCCCCTCCCCTCACCGGTGCTTACGCATGATGTGCGCTCATGCCAGCCAATCTGGCACAACCGGTAAAACTGAAAACAGATGTTAATGTATGTGCTCTGGAAAACAGACAGCCAAACAAACAAATTTAAAACAAGAACCAACAATGCATCCCCCCCCCCAAAAAATAAAATAAATAAAATAAAATAAAATACACACACACACACAAAATAATGCATTCGACTATTAACTAATTTACAACAAATTAAAACCGAATCAAAACACTCACCCCTTCCTAAAAAAACAACAAACAACTAACTAAACAAACAAGGAACTACACAAAACCACACCTACCAGTCAACCAAAAAAAGAACCAACAACAAAACCATAAACACAAAAAAAAGAGAGAGAAAGAGAGAAGAGAGAGAGAAAGAGAGAGAGAAGAGAGAGAAGAGAGAGAGAGAGAGAGAGAGAGAGAGAGAGAGAAGAGAGAGAACACATAAAAAAAGTGTGTTTTCTATCCTCCACTCTCTCTCTCTCCCCCAAGTCAACTTTCCCTCTCCTTCCTTGCATCCTATCTCTTCCTCTATCACTCCTCCCCTCCTCCTCCTCCCCCCCCCCCCTCCCCACCACCACCACTACTACATTCACCACCATTTTCTTTAATACCTGTTAGTCACAACTCTGACTCACCTCTGCGACACGGATGGAAGTGGATGGACGGACAACAACCTCCCCCACCCTCACCCTCCCCCTCCCACCCCCTTCCAACCCCCCCCCCCCTCCCCCATCCCCCCCTCCCCCCCTCTCCTCTCCCATTCCTTTCTCTTTTCCTGCAATGCCGACAGACAGACAGACACACTCATGCGGCACTGAGCTGTGATCGTTGGGGTGACATGCAGTGACAAGCGAATGATGCCAGCGCTGCTATTAAAGAGTTTCAAGGCTGTTTGCGGGTCAGGGGAGAAAAACCCCTCTAACTCTTGGCACTATAACTACCGGTTATCGTCCGCTCGAATCTCTGCAACAAACAAGGTTAGGAGGTAAGGGGGGAGTTCGCTGGTGCTTGGTCTGGTTTTTTTCTAGTATTTGAGAGCTGCTGTTTGGGGAGGGGGGGGGGGGAGGAGTTTTGTATTGATGCCAGAAGTGTCGGTGAACTCACCTCTTCAGTTTCGTGTTTTTTTTCTTCCCCCTGCTGCGTGTGTGTGACCTCTATTGCTCGATCGAGTCACCACACGGCAGGTGTGACTCAGTGATTGCTATCCTGAGTCAGTATATACATAAACAAAACAATCTGAGTAAATAAATTAAAGATGTTTATAAATAAGTGAATGAATAAGATGATGATTAAAAGTGTTTTTTTCTCCTTTGTTTTTTTTTTTGGTATATTCTACTATATTCCTTGTTTTTCTTTCTTTCTTTCTTTTCTTTTCTTCTTTTTTTTGGCATCTCTCTTACATTTGCAGGTATGAATCAGCCTGTATGTATAGATATGCAAACCGTTTCTTCATCTTCCCCTGATTTAAAGTTGGTTTTTTTTTCGATTTATTTTCTTCTCTTTGTTTTTTGTATATAATTCTTCTATTTTCCTTGTTTTTCTTTCTTTTTTTTTCTTTTTTTTTGCCCCTCTTTTACATTTGCAGGTATGAATCAGCCTGTATCTATCTATATGTAAACAGTTTCTTCCTCTTCCCCCTGTGTACAGAGGCACTCTTCCAAGCGCCCTTTATCTCTGTCAGACAATAAACCTACCTAAACTCTGCCGGTCAATTCCATCACGTTTCCCCTCATCCACCAGACCTTGAGTGGTGGTCTGGGTGCAAGTCTTTCGGATGAGGCGATAAACTGAGGTCCCGTGTGTAACATGCATTTAGCGCACGTGAAAGAACCCACGGGGAGTCCTTTGGATGAGACTACAAACCGGACCCTCGGGTGCAAACGCACGCAAAACATCTTGTGCACATGTTAAAACCCATTCTGCCTTTCAACAGATTAGGCCATGGAGCCGGTAAGAACAGATAACGACAAATATTTTTTAAAAACCAAACAAACAACATGCACACTCGTGTCATGCTTAGACATCACCCCAAGTGTGGGAATGTAGAATGTGCCGGTGGGAACAGATGACATTTACAAAAACTGCATACACACGGGGACCGGATGAAAAAAGCACATGATTGCTTATTCTGTTATCCTCGATATAAAAGAATAAATAAATAAATAAATAAATGGTGGGGGGAGAACGATTGCATACACAATAATGTCTACGTTCGTGAACCTCGAAGCTCAAGCCGAGGAACACCCCCCCCCCCCTCCCCCAAAAAACACAACAACAAAAAACAAAAAACAAAAACAAACCAACCAACAAAACGCAAACATAAACAACAACAAAACTGCTGTATAGAGCTGTCTACTCTCTGGTTCTGGCAATTTTACCTGCTCTCATCCTGCCTGTCTCTGCTTCTGGCAATCTGTCTACTCTCTGCTTCTGGCAATCTGTCTACTCTCTGCTTCTGGCAATCTGTCTACTCTCTGCTCTGCTGCAGCTCTGTCTGTCTACTCTCTGCTTCTGGCAGTCTGTCTACTCTCTACTCTCTCCTGCTTCTGGCAATCTGTCTATCTGCTTCTCATTGTCTTCTCTTTGGCAGTCTGTCTACTCTCTGCTTCTGGCAGTCTGTCTACTCTCTGGTTCTGGCAATCTGTCTACTCCATGTTTCTGCAGTCGGTCTACTCCCTGCTTCTGACAATCTGTCTACTCCATGCTTCTGGCAATCTGTCTACTCCATGCTTCTGGCAATCTGTCTACTCCTGCTTCTGGCAATCTGTCTACTCCATGGTTTTGGCAATCTGTCTACTCCATGGTTCTGGCAATCTGTCTACTCTCTGCTTCTGGAAATCTGTCTACTCCCTGCTTCTGGCAATCTGTCTACTCCATAGTTCTGGCAATCTGTCTACTCTCTGCTTCTGGCAGTCTGTCTACTCCATGGTTCTGGCAATCTGTCTACTCCATGCTTCTGGCAATCTGTCTACTCCATGGTTCTGGCAATCTGTCTACTCCATGCTTCTGGCAGTCTGTCTACTCCATGGTTCTGGCAATCTGTCTACTCCATGGTTCTGGCAATCTGTCTACTCTCTGCTTCTGGCAATCTGTCTACTCTCTGCTTCTGGCAATCTGTCTACTCCATGGTTCTGGCAATCTGTCTACTCTCTGCTTCTGGCAGTCTGTCTACTCCATGGTTCTGGCAATCTGTCTACTCTCTGCTTCTGGCAATCTGTCTACTCCATGGTTCTGGCAATCTGTCTCATGCCATCTCTGTAAATGGCAATTCATCTTCACATTCCTGTAGCTTTTCTGCCCAATATGACCGACAGTTCTTTCGGGGACTATGTGGAATGTTTCTGTGGCCGGCTGCCTTCAGGGTTGGCTTAGTTGAAGTGTTTAGTGGCTGTGTTGAGTTGTACACCTCCACTTCAAGTCTTTGACAATATTCCACCAGAAAGGTACGAAAACGTTCTCCAGTCAGCCTTCTTATAGGTCCATCTTGCGACAAGTTTGGGTAGATTATCTCACAGGGTCTGTTTTTTTTTTCCCCAAGAAATCATCTTGTAGCAGAGTTAGTATGTCCATGGACTCTCATCCGAAAGGACTTTTTCCATGACAGCATTTAGAGCATTATGAAATAAGGACCATGCCTTTACCTAACTTTATTCATGATAGACAGGCAGACAGACCAACTGACAAACAGGCAGACAGACTGACAGACAGACCAACAGACAGACAAATAGATAGATAGGCAGATAGATAGAGAATCAGATCGATACATAGATAGAAAGATACAGATAGGTAGATTATAGATAGATTATATATATTAGATATTAGATAGATTATATATAACTGTATCTATATATCAGAGAGACAGACAGAGAGTAACAGACAGACAGAAACAGATACATTGATAGTCTGTAGTCATAAATAAAATTACTGAACTTGTAAAAGTGCCATCACACACACACACACACATACACACACACAACCCACACCACACCACACCACACAACCACACACACACATACCACACTGCACCACACAACCACACACACACATACCACACCGCACCACACACACACACACACATTTACACACATTACACACACACACACACACACACACACACACACACTCACACTCACACACACACACACACACAATTATAGAACACACACCACGCTCCAGTAATGCACTTGTAACCCATTCACTCTTTATCAATGCAGAAAACTCTATCAAAATTTAACTATTTTATTGCTCAAAACAAATTCTCGTTTACATTATATTTAGCCTGCAGCTTCAATAACAGCCATCTTAGTGCTATGATAAGGTGTAAAATGCTATAGATGCATAGGTTCAAGTTTACATATAAAAATGTAATAAAAAAAGAGAAAATTCTGTATTAAACTGCATCGCAAATACTGGCAGCTGAATGCTAGTTCCAGGAATGCTTCGGACAGGTTGCAAAAAACTAATATTCATATAAACAACAACAACAACAAAAATAAAAAACCCACCCAAACTGAGATAACAGGTGAATACACACACACATGCACACATACACACAAACACTTACACATGCACTCACACATGCACACATACACACAAACACTTACACATGCACTCACACATGCACTACATACACTTACACATGCACTCACACATGCACACATCACACAAACACTTACACATCACTTACACAACATGCACACACACACAAACACTTACACATGCACTCACACATGCACACATACACACAAACACTTACACATGCACTCACACATGCACTCACACACACAAACACTTACACATGCACTCACACATGCACACATACACACAAACACTTACACATGCACTCACACATGCACACATACACACAAACATTTACACATGCACTCACACACGCACACTTACACACAAACACTTACACATGCACTCACACATACACACAAACACTTACACATGCACTCACACATGCACACATACACACAAACACTTACACATGCATCACATGCACACATACACACATAACATTACACAATGCACTCACACATGCACACATACACACAAACACTTACACATGCACTCACATGCACACATACACACAAACCTTACAAATGCATCACACATGCACACATACACACAAACACTTACACATGCACTCACACATGCACACATACACACAAACACTTACACATGCACCACACATGCAACATACACACAAACACTTACACATCACTCACACATGCACACATACACACAAACACTTACACATGCACTCACACATGCACACATACACACAAACACTTACACATGCACTCACACACGCACACTTACACACGTGCGCGCGCACGCACGCATTCATGCACGCATGCATGCACACACACGCATGCGAACACACACACTTACACACACATGCACACACACACACACACTTACACACATACACACACAATCTCTCTCTCTCTCTCTCTCTCTCTCTCTCTCTCTCTCTCTCTCTCTCTCTCTCTCTCTCAGGGACTGGATGTAAAAAGCACATGAGTGCTTATTCATTATCCTTGAAATAAAAGGATTTGATTTGATATCTCACACACACACACACACACACACACACACACACAACCAACACGCACATGCACACACCAACTGATGTTTTTGCATAATATACACCTTCATAAACAAGATAAACATATCAGAAACATTTTAAAATCAGAAACCCATTAAAAAAAAAAAAAAGTCAGAGTGTTCATGCATGCTTACATTTTACCCTCTGTGAACAAAAATTCCAGCATTTTCAATAAGAATTCAACTCAATTTTTTAAAGATTCCCAATAATTACAATAATAATGATAGTAATGCTGTATTAAAATTGAGCCTCCCTTAAAAAAAGGAGGAAAAGCAATAATGGTGACGAAAGCAGCAGTGCTGAAATGCACAGCTTGGGTGTAAACAAGAGTAGTTACATTTATTTTTTTGTATTCACAAAAACAAGAGTTATAAAAAATGCACTTTTTCGTTCAAATACAACCATTTCAACTGTAAGAATTAATGCTCAGTAGCTCATTCATCCATTCGTCATGGCAACATTTTGTCACAAGGCCCCCTCCCCCAATAAAAAAAATGCAACAAAAAATCCCAACAAAACAATAACAACAACAACAAAATCCCACCAAAACAAATCAAAAACAAAAGGAAAAGAAAACAAACAAAAATCCCTGACAGAAAAACTAACAACCAAAGTAAAATTTTGTTCGGAGTAAATATTAAGTCAGTCACCGCAAAAACATGTGAGCAAGTCATTTCATTTTGTATCACACTTTTACCCATTTTTCACACAAAATGCATAAGATATATATATATATATATATATATATATATATATATATATATATATATATATATATATATATATATATATATATATATATATATACAAGTCTTGTCAAGCTTTTTGTCAGTATGGCGAAATAAAATGATCAGTGGCATCTCAATGTGAACATAATCGTCGTTGTCCCTTGGCTAGAACACCAAGACTTTTGTGCATGAGACCGTTTTTCCTGCCATTAAGGATGCCATATTGTGTCTTCGGGGAAGATGTTTGAAACATGGCACTAGCATGCATCGCTTTTTGTTTTGATGTTATTTCTTAATCACATGTAATGGGCTGCTCTTCCTCAGAAGGTGGAACAGGGTTCATTATGTGAGAAAGATTAATGCACAAGGTGAAACTTCAATTTCTTTTTTGGTTTTAAATATTCCTCTTTCTGATTTTCATACCATTTAATACAAACAAACAAGAGATAAACGAGTATGCATTGACAGGTGGAAAGCATTTTGTAAAAGGACCTTGCAACACCACATTTATTTATTTACTTTTTTGTGCAACACCACATTTAATGCATTCATTATATTCCAACGCACTGGTGAGGTATATGGGAAATTAGCATCAATTCTGATCCACAGCGTTGGAAGGGGATTCGCAGTCTACACAAATGTCAATCTGAAAGAAAAAGTCTCTTTCAAACTGCCTGCTGCAAGTGAGATTTGAACCTGAAACTCGAGGATCAAGCATCAAACATTCCACCATCTCAGCCAACCAGGCCCCCAAATAAATACCAACAACAGCATAAGCCTAACATTTCTGACTTTACCCTCATTACCTCCATGATTTTTTTTTTTACAAACTTCCCCTTGCAAAAATCAAGTTTTGATGAAGTTTACAAAAATACAGTGTATAGTTTGGCACAATACATGAAATGATTAAGAAACAATAAAAAGGGAGCATGTAACTCATCATTCAAATACACAGCAGTTAAATAACACAACAAAAAAAAGGTAAAACCATTCCCATGACTGTTGGGGAGAGAGGTGTCAGAGATCTCAGCTGTTCTAGGGGCCAGCATCTTCAGCCTGCCGCCCATCTCCTTCTCTTGGCACAACAGCTAAATAACAATGAAAAAATCCACACCAGGGTAAACAGAAATGAGATCAGCAGAAAAAATCAGCAGTCAATGAAAATTTGCTGGTTCAGCATTGAGAAAAACACAACTGACTTTTTTTTCGTTTTTTTTTTACCACACCTTGGGTATTCAGTTTGCCCAACATGAAAGTAGCTGAATTCTGACTTGGGATGATAATGTCTAAACACAACCTCAATGTGCATGCATTTTTCATATATATACTTTTGTGTCATCTGTTCTTACTGGCATAGATGGCCTGCTCCTCAGAAAGGCACAACAGGTTTTAACATGTGCTCAAGATGTTCTGTGTATGTTTGCACACAGGATCTCAGTTTATAGTCTCATCTGAAGGATTTTTTAGGGAAGAGGGGTCAGTAAAAATCCCCTTGAACAGGTGTCTTGGTGGTGGCTTGAACTAAGGCTGTTCAATCGTGAGCACAAGGCTGCAACCACTAGGCCATCCTGCCACCCCATACAGTTGACTGATCAGCACTACCTAGATAACTGTGTGTGGGGGACAGGATAGCCTAGTGGTCAGAACATTGCGCTGGCAATTTGACGACCTGGGTTCGATTCCCGTTCAAGGGGATTTTTTCCTAGAGTTAACATCAGTGCTGACTCCACTCTCCCCAAAAGTCCTTCGGATAAGACTGTAAACTGAGGCTCTGTGTGCGAATGCACGCAGAACATCTTGTGCACACATTCAATCCTGTTCCGCTTTCCATAAGAGTAGGCCATCGTGTGCCGGTGGGATCAGATGGCAAGATATACAAAACTGCATACACACAGGGACTGGATGTAAAAAAGCACATGGGTGCTTATTCCATTATCCTCGATGAAAAAGAATAGATAAATAAATAACAATGATCAAAGACAGAGCAGACAAACAAACGCATGGCAGGGATCTCTAGGTGTGCTTCGGCAAGAAGCTGATTGACAATGCAATACCAGACCTGAGGAAAATAATTATAGTGATTGTGCACAGTCTAACACAGAGTGGCAGTTAAAACCACACAGCATGATAACACATAAAGTAAACGGTATCTCAGCACGTTTTGGTAGCAGGCTGATTGACAGTGGAATAAATAAAAAGAGGAGGAAACAGAGGGTAGCAAAACTATGGGACAGAAGCCAGAAGTAGGGTGGCCAACTTATGAAGTTCTGCATTTTGCAATAAATATATTTTTTTGGTTTTACGGGATTTTCTCTGAACTTTGAAAAATAGAGTCACTGTGTTCTTTCAAATAAGGTTTCATGTTTTCAACATCTTAACCACACACACATACACATGTGTACACACACATACACGTGCACATGCTCGCGCATGCGTGCACACACACACACACACACATGCACACACGCATAAAACACACCACACACTCTCTCTCTCTCTTCTCTCTGAGCAAATTTTCACATGCACTGGAAATTTCAACAAAAACAGATAGTATTCCATACAGTCTACCACATTCATCTTTACATATTGTGATAAAAATTTTAAAAATTAAGTAGAAATTCTGGGTGAAATATAGCTAAAAGTGTTAAATCCTAAATGATCAAAAAAGGAATTAACTCCAAAGTACTGAAAGACAAAATTACCCATGGATTATATTATGCAGGAGTAAAAAGCAGATTGAAAAATACAATTGGGGAACATATTACACAACAGTGTAAAAAGCAGATTGAAAAATAGCAATAAGGGAACATATTAATTACACAATGGACTGTCAGGTAAATAGTATGTTTCTACTTTTCAGAAAGGATTTGGGGGAAAAAAAGGGGGGTAGGGTTTGAATGGGACCAATTGGAGAAACATCATTAATATGTACAGGGAAAATATACCATCTGAATTGTGCTGACCATTTCTTCAAATAGGACGGAGTGATCTGTTGCCTGTTTCAGGTTATGGCTGCCATTTTGGATCATATACCGGTTGTTCATTTAGAAAATATAGATTGCAACAGGATTTCAACCACAAGAGTGGGCACTAGAAAAATACTAGGCCTACATTCTGATCACAACAAATTTCTCACAGCAAACATTAAACTGCTCTCCACAACGAAAGCACACAACCATAAAAAAAATGTTACTGTTCTTCACAGCAAAGCAATGCAGCCATCTATTCTTTCTTCTGTTTTCTTTCTTTCTTTTGCCTTTTTTTTTTTTTTTTTTTTTAAAAACTTTGCTTGGATGCATTTTTGCTTGCTTATGAGAGTGGAATTTCCAGATGCATGTTGGTAGTGACAAGCCTCTGACTACTTGAATTATCTTACCTGAAAGAAGGAGGGTGGCAGAATGGTTAAGATTTTTACCTGCCAACAAGTAAACTGTGAGGTTCTGGGTTCGATTCCCAGCCTTGCCCTTCCTTCCCAGTTTGATGAGAAAATTGAACTGAACGTCAAAGTCCTTCGGATGAGACTTTAAACTGAGGTCCCATGTGTGAATACACGCAGAACATCTTGCGCACACATTAAAAGCCTGTTCCACCATTTGGAACAGTAGGTGAATTTGTGCCGGTATGAACAGATGACAAAAAAAGTCAAAACAGAAATGCATGCACACAGGCATTGTATTTAGCCACTATCCATGAAGTCAGAATGCAGATACCTAAATGGTGAGGGAAAAAAGGAACAGTTGCATACACAAAAATCTCACTACTGGTGAACCTCAGGGCTCTAGTCAAGGAACGGGAAAGGAAAACAAAACTGACTTGTCAGTCTCACTGGTTACACCATTATCTCCTACGTCTTTAATGTTTATACATGGGACCTCACTTCATTGTCACCCACATATAAAAGACAAGCATGCAAACTGTCTATGAAGTTAAGTAAGCCCGTGCATAAAATAAGATTTTAGACACAATTGAAAGTGTCTCTGATTTCTTCTTCTCCTTCTTTGTTGAAAACTCAAGACAGCAACTACTGATGTCTGTCATATGAATGAAAATGCGTCATGCTGCCGTTAAGCACCTGACAAGTCAGGCCCAGCGCATATGACTTCAGCGTGGTCTCTGATTGGATTTCTTGCCCCTCTTTTGAGCAGCAGAAGACATATAGAAAGATGGCGCAGACACGATAAACAGATGAGGACTCACACCAGCTATAAGCAGATGCACAAAGAATCTTATTAAGTACAGTGGATGGTGTGTGTGAGTTATACCTGGAGTGAGTCATCACAGCTCAAGCACTCAGGCATCAGTAGAGAAAAGTCTATTCTTACCAAAAACGCTTTGCAACATTTTTTTGGACATAACAGCTTGTAAGGAAAACCCCGAAGCCATCACCTCAGCTAACAATACCTTGCACTATCCATGGTTGTGCCCTAAAAATAGCATGCACTGCGACAATGCTTACAAGGGGAAACAACTTCGATAACAAGGCTAATTTTGCGGATGTTGGGTTGATAACACTTTGGCAGAATAGATTTAAGTTCAAGAATCTATATTCACAAGACAGATTGTTCCTTTTCAGAATAATGCATTTCATATCTATAAATCTATAACTATATCTTTATATATATACACATATATATATATATAATTCTAACATATTTTATGGTGATATGTTCTATGGCAGGAAAAGCAGACAGAAATTCACAACAACATTTTTGTTGTATAAAAGTTATACTGTACAATTCAGTACAATACAACATTAATTCAACTCGGTGCAATGAGATAAAGTCAACATTTGCTCATGCTTCGCTCCCTGTGTTTTATGCAACAACAACAACAAAAAATGCTAAGCTTTATAAACTGCTTCTAAACTAAGAAGCAATATACACACATATTAAAGGTATACCCAAAACAATATTGACCTTTATAATTAAGCAAAACAGTTTTAAACCTTGTGAAAACTCCGATGTGAAAAAAGAGGAAAGAATCAACAGTACAACCTCAAAAACTGGCACAAATCCTCGTGGGAAAAATTCTTCATTGTCATTCGTTGCACATTATTCATATATATACCCAAAAGAATCCCAAAGAAAGGCACACACACAAAAATGTAAACAAATAAACAAACAAAATGAAAAAAAAAAAAGTAAATTATCACTGAACAAATGTAAAAAAAAAAAAAAAAAAAAGGAAAATGCTGATTTGTACATGCCTCTTGAACAGCTGGGTTAAAAAAAAGAGTCAAAATCACCAAAAAAAAAAAAGGTTGACAGAAAATTCTTTTAAAAGGTTACGTAATTTCTTCAGCGTCATTAAAAAACAACAACAACAAATACTGTCCTCACTTCATTGGGATTTTTTGGTTTTCTCTTAGGCTATACAAACCAAACAGTTGTAGAACAGACATACCAACAACCAAAAAAAGATATGTATTGCGTAATCAGGTGACAGCAGGATGCTTCTGATCATATCTTTTAAAAAGACACTCTTATGTGTCTTTTTTTAAGACACACTTACGTGTCATTTTTTTCAAAGACACACTTATGTGTCATTATTTTAAAAAAGACACATTTACATGTCATTAAAAAAAAGACAAACATAAGTGTCCTATTTAAAAAAAAGACACTCTTAAGAGTAATATTAAAAAAAGAAGACACTCCTTAAGTGTCATGTATAAAAAAAGAAGACACTCTTTAAGTGTCATTATTGGTTAAAAACACACTCTTTAAGTGTCATATTTTTAAAAAGACACTTTTAAGTGCAATATTTTAAGAAAAAAGACACTCTTAAGTGTCATATTTAAAAAATAAACTCTCAAGTGTCATATTTTAAGAAAATGACACTCTTAAGTGACATATTAAAAAAAGACACTCTTAAGTGACATATTAAAAAAGACACTCTTAAGTGACATATTTTATAAAAGACACTCTAAAGTTACATTTTGCTTTTTTTTTTAAAAAGACACTCTTAAGTGACATTTTGTTTTGAAAAAAGACACTCTTTAGTGACATTTTGCTATTAAAAAAAGACACTTTTAAGTGACATTTTTAAAAAAGTCACTCTAAAGTGACATTTTTAAAAAAAATCACTCACAAGTGACATACAATAAAAACACTCTTAAGTGACATTTAAAAACAAGTCTCTTAAGTGACACATTTTTCAAAAAGACACTCTTGAGTGACAAAGCCTCTCACACACAATGCTGCCACAAGTGCCACTGACCAACATCAGCAGCAAGACACACGGGGCTGGATGGACAAAACAGCAGGAGTAAAAGGCGCCATGCTTCAAAAATGGAAGCTAGAAAAAGGTGAGCATAAAAGTTCGGAGCTCCATCGGAGGGATTTCAACGTTCTCGTCTAAGAGCAGCGGCGCCGTTTCCTGATGACCTGTCAGAGTTGTCTCCGTGGCTTGCCACAGTCGCGTCCCTTTGAACGTTTTCAGTTTCAAGTTGCTCTGAAACAGAACACATGCATACGATGTGCAAAGTGAATTTGTGTCAAGGGTGGGAAAGATGCAATGAATGTCTTCAGCAATACAAAAAGCATCATATGCTTTTTTTTTTTCTCTGTTTGGTATTGGTAAAAAACTTCACTGGTTACAGATCCAAACAAAATCCTGAGGCTTCACGAACAAATACTGGGTAAATAAAAATATCCCTATACTTTTCATTTTAAGTGGGAACTGTTCTTTTAAGTGGGAACTTTTCTTTTTTAAGTGGGAACTGCTTCCACCACAGCAAGTTCCTTAATGCCCTAACCTTCATGTTGTAGCAAACGTTCAAAAGTCTGAACTTAGTAGGGATAGTGAAACAATTATAGTTGCAGTCAGGAAAAAAAAAAAAAAGGGTGGTGCTGCACTTGTGGTGACAAGCTCTCCCTGGGGAGAGCAACCTCAATTTTGCGCAAAGAAATCTGCTGTGACATATAAAGTGGTACAAAACAAATAAAAATAACAAAGAGAGCTTATAATGAAAGATTCCTGAAGTATTTAGCAGGAGAATGCAAAATAAAATCAGGGAAAAAAGATGTCTTGCTTGCTACTGTTAGTATAGACTTGTTTCCTTACCTCCTCCCTACACATTTGTCTTTGTCACAAGCACTTTCTGATCCAAGCCAAAAAGTGCACACACTCACACATACCAACACACACACACACACACACACACACACACACACACACACACACACACACACACACACACACACACACAACACACACATTAAAACACACATTAAGACACACACTCATGCTTTCACACACACGCACACATGTACGCACACACATACATCACAAAATCACTAAAAGCAAAGAAAAGCAAAGAAAACCAAATTTAAAAAATTTAAATAAAACCTCAACTCCACCCCCTCCAACCTCACCCACCTTCCTCCTCCTCACCCCCCCCCCCCCCTGCAAACCAAAGCAGTACAGCCC
>CM060324.1:21922125-21924625 GCA_030674155.1 Stramonita haemastoma | reverse complement strand
TTCAGAAATAAAGACACCAGTTTTACAAACCTTTGCTGGGCCATCAGGCATAAAGATGTAGGCCCCACTTTTGTCCTTGAAGGGATTCGACCATGACCCCGTGCTGTAGGTCATGAACTGGACCCCGACCTTGTGGCTAAGGTCATCAGACTTCCTCATGATATGCTGAGAACATAGTGGTATGGTACACCAATCACAAGAGAGCAAAGATGAGGTCGAATCTGCCATCAGTATAAACACAGATATAAAAGAGAAGAGTCCAGGTCTTCTTCCTCCCTTTCTGACTTGTTTTCAGAGATCTATGCATGTTTTTACGGAAACAGAAATTGTGACGCTCCACCACATAATAAGTCGGAGTGCACCAGAGGTCAATTTTTAGTTACTGACATGTTATTAATGTGCAATAAAGTGGCTATCAAATACAAAAAACAGATAGAAAATCGGACAATTCTGTGCAAAGTTATTGCAAATTGAAATGATAAACTGCAGGATGTGACAAAATGAGAAACGGGCAAGTTTATTTTTGTAACAGGTTGTCAGAATGAGGGCTTGGGTATTTTCAAAACACATTTAAAAGCAAAAGGAATAAAAATTATGCATTGATTATTTTATTATAAGGTAGAATAACGGATATTGTTTAATAATCAATCAAAATCTCAAAATTGACAACTTGACCCCCACCTGCATCTAATAGCTCCTAGTGCAAAATTGGGTACTGTGCTAAGCGACTCATTTCGTGGTGGAGCGCCACAATTATGCTCCAGAAGTATTTCAAAAAGTATTATTTTGATTTAGGGGTCTTTTCCCCCCGCTGAACACACTGACATACTACACATGAACTGTGGTCCCTAATTGTACATTACATAAGTTATAGTATTTCTATATGGCATTTGCTAAAAAAAATTTTTTTTAAAGTAAAATCAAATACTTTGAGAGCGAATATCCCACCAACCTCAAGCACTCTTCATTTAACCCTCTTGCATTTGGATTCCCTGAACACAAATTGCCCCTAGATTTTGCATTCCATCACGAAATCAGGTCAGGTACACATGCTCGCTCAACTTTTCCTCCTAAGTACATACCCAGCAGCTATAATTACTTCCAGACCTCTACCACAGGCTTTGTACCTCTGGCCTAATAGAGCTTCGCCATGTGGTAGCAATCGGTGAAGGTCAATGCATGATGGAAAACTACTATGTGTAAATCCTGGCAGATCCTGGGTCTGGATTCGGGAGGGGGGGGGAATTATTTAATCCTGGCAAATCCAGGGTTGGGACTAAGAGGGTTAACAGGTCTTGATTTTGAAGTGATGGGGAGTATTTACCTGCAGAGTGCCAGTGCAGGTGGAAACAGTGGCTGTCAGCATGTGGTTCTGCAGCTGAAACAGCTCCCCTCTGGCTCTGCGGATCTTGAATGGTAGTTTGGTTCTGATGACAGAAACACGATTATAAATATATATAATAATATAATATATATATATATAATATATATATATATATTATATATATATATATATATTATATATGTGTGTATGTATGTATTATTATTTTTTATTTATCATCATCATCATCATCATTATTATATTATTATTATTATTATTATTATTATTATTATTATTATTATTATTATTATTATATATAGAACAGAGTGGACATTAGTGATGTACTGACTCCACTCCCCTGTAAAGTCATTACAATGCCAATCCAGGTAGGTAAAATGATAAACAAAATGTTGTCAGTGAATCACTTCAAGTGCACAATGGTGACACAGACTCTATTTTTAGTCGACACCATACTCTTAATTTTGTTTTCTACATATTTTTCTGTCACTTACCTTTCAACATCCATGACCACTGTATTGAATCAAATTCTTTTATTTCTTTTCATGTTTGAACTGTGAATTACTTGTCGAGTTTCATTCATTCTGTAGCTCCGGTAAGGTCATATATTTGGGGAAAAAAAACCATAAAAAAAAATAAAAAAATTTAAATTAAAAAGGTCACATATTTTGGGTTTTAATCTAATATGTCACAGAACTCAGCAGAGATAGTGAGAGATGGCGAACCCCACTGGACCTCCTACTGATAACAGCGGCAATGGAGACAGTTGAGATTCTTTTTTTTTTTTTTTGCTGCTTCATCTTCTGTGACGTTCCTATCCCTGCTGTTCCCACACCACTCATTTCAATCTCCCCACCACAGCCATACCTCAGGTTTGTTATGGAGACAGCTGAGATTTTTTTGTTATCTAATATCATATTACCACACAACAGCAGCACTAGTAGTAGTGGTAGTCGCTGAACAAATGACCTTTCTTCTGGCGCAAATTCCATAGTCAACACTGACTGACGGAGGCCTACTACTACTACTACTACTACTACTACTACTACTAATACTACTACTACACAACAGCAGCAGTACCCTTGTGTGAACTCCTGAAGGTCCATGTTGTACAGGGTGATGGATGCGTAACCCAACGAGCTCGCCCGCAGAACTTCCAGT
>CM060324.1:21912125-21917125 GCA_030674155.1 Stramonita haemastoma | reverse complement strand
AAGTTATTCCAATATGAAAAAAAGAAACTTGGTTGTCAAGGTGTATATGAAGGGATGGTAAAATTTCAGTCTTTTGTTAAAATATATGAAACAGATTTTTTTTGTATAAAATAAATTGTTTCTCTGGCTTGCAGAGGGGAAATGAACTGTTTTAAAACAAAATATGTTGGACATGTCTCTTGCATATGTGGACATAGTATAACTGTTGATCATATATTGATATGCAGCATGCTGAAAAGTTATATACCTGTTCTTACCTCATCATCCTCATCAGAGATATTCAATGATCCATTACTGAGGTATACATTTTTCAAATCATTACTGCACTGTCCTATTGGTTCTTTATTATGATTATTACGGACTTAAAAGACATTTCCCTCTGTTGATTAGATTTTTCTCTTGTTGGTTATGGTTGTAAATAGTTTTATTGTTCATGCGTTAGATTATGTGTAGAATTTGGAATTGTTACTATTCTGTATTCACGAATTATTCACATTTGTGTTTATTTTTTTTTTTTTTTTTCTTAACTGTTCTGTGTATATTTAGTGAATTAACCCCCTTCCCCACTTCCAAAACTCCTCCTTCTACCCCCGCCCCCCTTCCCACATACACACACACACACTCACACACTTTTTTTTTTTTTTTTTAAATGTCTAATATAACATTTTGTGAAAAGACGTAAAATGAATCAAACACAAACAAACAAACAAACACACACACACACACACACACACACACACACACACACACACACACACACATACACACACATACACCACACACACACACACACACACACACACACACACACACACACACACACACACACACAAATAGTTGTTTTGCACTCACAATTTCTTGATGTTTTCATCAGTAACAGGCACAGCCTCTTTGACCTTGTTCAAGGACGCACACTTGCTGTTTCCAAAATCAATCTGACAGCACACATGGGGGTCAGGACCGCACGAATACACAATGCTGTACGACAGAAATGGCATCATGTGGCAGGAAATGTCTGTGGACCCGTCTCTCATCTGAAAACACACAAATAAACCAGATTTATCATTTTTACTTGTTTTGTTTTCTGTTGGGTTTTTTTTGTTTTTATTCCTTAGCTACAGCTTTGAGGTTCACCAGTGCTGAGATTTTTTGTGTACACTACCATTGCTGTTTTTTTTCCCTCCACCATTTAGGTAGCTGCATTCTGACTTGAGGAATATTCATCAGATGGACAGCTCGGTCTCAACAATGAAGGCAGCTGTATACTGCAGGTCTTCCAAGTCGACATTTAACTTCTTGACCATTGGGTCAGCTCAAATCTTCTTTTGGAGTGCCTTGTATAGCGGGCAGGCCTACAGCACATGCTCAGCTGTTTGGCTGCCTGTCTTGCAAGGGCTCTGCTATGAAGTGGCCTATGCAGAGTTTCATGCAGATGTTACAATGCTAAGGCACTGCTCTATATGGCCTGTGCAGAGTTTCATGCAGATGTTACAATGCTAAGGCACTGCTCTATATGGCCTGTGCAGAGTTTCATGCAGATGTTACAATGCTAAGGCACTGCTCTATAAGGCCTGTGTGATGTCAGGATTCCAACAGGAATTGAACCTGCAACCTTCGACTTTCTAAAAGGGTACATTACCGCTAGACCCATGATCCAACTGTTTTACCTATGTGCAGAAATGAAATAAAAAGAACTTTTAAAAAAATAGAAGAAAGAAAAAGAAATTTAAAGTTGAAGATTACTCAGCTGAAAAAAATACATAAACATTTTCTGCCATAATATTTGTGTGAGAGCTTTTAAAAAAAAAAAGAAAAAAAAAAAAAGAAAAGAAAAATGCTCTTACCCCAACTTTGCCTCCAGTAGAACTCAAACTGTTGAGCTTTGGCCAAGTGCCGCTTGACAGCAAAGTGTGTTCTCTGGATGACCATGTTTCGCATGCCTGACCCCTGCAGGAGATAGGCCATGGTTGGGGAGTGGCCAAAGGGGTCCACTGACCAGCTGACATTGGGTTCGATTCCTGCAGAGACAGACCAAAATCTGATAGATGAATGGATGGGTAGATGGGGGGATGCATGTTTAGGTGGATGGCTGGCATTCATCTGTCCATCCATTTATAATCATGGGTAGGTGGGTAAAGGGGAGGGTGCAACAGGCAGATGGATGGATGGACGGATGGATGGATGGACGGACGGACGGACGACGGACGGACGGACGGACGGACGGACGGACGGACGGACGGACGGACGGACGGACGGACGGACGGACGGACGGACGCGACGGAGGACGGACGGACGGACGGACGACGCACGGACGGACGGACGGACGGACGGACGGACGGACGGACGGGTGGATGGGTGGGTGGGTGGTGGATGTGGGATGGATGGATGGATGGATGGATGGATGGATGGATGGATGGATGGATGGATGGATGGATGGATAGGTAGGTAGATGGGTGAGAGGGTGGATGGATGGATGGATGGATGGATGGATGGATGGATGGATGGATGGATGGATGAATACACAAACAAACAGATGCCAAACAGAGGTCCTGTATGCCAAAGCATCCATACCATCTTGTGCATGCAGCACCCATCTTTCACAGCACAATACCACCACGCATACAGTCAGTAGTACGCACAAACACAAACACACATACCCAGCATGCAATCAGCAACCTGGCGAAGGATGGGGTTCTATCAGCATCAACTTGTGTAAGACGCACTGCCTGAAAGTGTCACTGTGGTCCCCCCCTCCCTCTCCTCGATGATTCCTTGAGACTACAAGCCAAGTCACCCATGCATGAAAGAGTAAAATGCATGAAAACTTTCAGTCCTTTGGATGGGACTATAAACTGAGGTCCGGTGAGCAAATGCATGCAGAATATTTTGTGCATCCCTTTCAGAAGAATAGGCCATTAAGTGCTGGCACTATGCATCCCACCCAGTAAAGGAATGCACAGAGAGAGAGAGAGAGAGAGAGAGAGAGGAGAGAGAGAGAGAGAGAGAGAGAGAGAGAGAGAGAGAGAGAGAGAGAGAGAGAGAGAGAGAGAGAGAGACAGAGACAGAGAGAGAGAGAGAGAGAGGGGAGGAGAGGAGAGAGAGAGACAGAGACAGAAGACAAGACACAGAACAGAGAGAGAGAGAGAAGAGAGAGAGAGAGAGAGAGAGAGAGAGAGAGAGAGAGAGAGAAGAGAAGACAGACGACACACACACAGCACACACACACACACAACACACACACACACAGACAGAAGACAGACAGACAGACAGAGACAAACAGACAGATCGACACACACACACACACACACACACACACACACACACACACACACACACACACACACACACACAACACACACACACACCACAACACCACACACACACACACACCACACACACACACACACACACACACACAGGCGACAACAGAGGAATTTACAAAGAGCGTGACTGAGAGGATCGAAACCACTGAACCCACCAGTTCTTCTCTCAGCACAGGTGACCTCGGTCACTGGTCCAGCATGGGCCCAAGTGGGCGCTGGCCTCCTCCGTCATCACCATACCCCCCTGTCACACCTCCAGCTGGCCCCTCGTTATGGCCCTGCACAGGGAGGGTAGCCAGTGTAGGTCAGGTGAGAGCAGTGTGTTTGTTATGCGTGTGTTTGTTATGGTGTGTGTGTGTGTGTGTGTGTGTGTGTGTGAGTGTGTGTGTGTGGTGGGGGGGGGAAGGGTCAAAGAGGGGGGGGGGTGGTGGTAGGGGAAGGGGATGGAGTGAGGTGGTGGTGGTGGTGGTGGTGTGTGTGTGTGTGTGTGTGTGCGTGCGTGCGTGCGTGCGTGAGTGCGTGCGTGCGTGTATGTGTGAGTGTGCGTTGTGTGCATGCACGCATGCGCATGCCTCTGTGTGTGTGTGAGTGTGTGTGTGTGTGTGCATGTGCAGGTGTGTGTGTGTGCTTATTACATCATCCTTGATATAAAAGAAAGAAAGAAAGAAAGAAAGAAAGAAAGAAAGAAAGAAAGAAAGAAAGAAAGAAGAAAGAAAGAAAGAAAGAAAGAAAGAAAGAAAGAATAAATACCCCACACACATACACACACACAACCTTACACCCAACAAACATACACAACCCCTACTACCCCACCCCGCAATACATACCACCTCCCCCTCCCCCACAATCACACACACAACACAACCCCCCCAGCCCCCAATCCCTACCCCACCTCACCACCACCACCACCACCATAACCCAATACTTTGTCCTGGACTGACCTTTTCAGAGCTAGTTGTTGGTCGATGGACGCCTCTCTGTACCAACGAGCCAGAAAGGCGATCTCTGCCCAGATGAACCGCCAGTCACTGTGCTCAGCCAGTTTGTGGACAGCGTTGTCCAGTATGGGCTTAGCGTACCATGAGTAACACTCCTCTGCCGTGTTCTTCCATCCTGCACACCCATTCAAACAAAAGTCAAGTCACGTCAAGTCAAGTCAAAAACACTTTAATCATCCCTGAAGGGCAATTACAATACCGCTTTTTGTAAGAGTAGGCCATCGTGTGCCGGTGGGAACAGATGACATTTACAAAACTACATACACATGGGGACAGGATGTAAAAAAGCGCAAGAGTGCTCATTCCATTATCCTCGAAATAAAGAATAAAATAAAAAAATCAAATCAAACAGGCATATTGATACAAATCATAATCAAAGACACGGAATAGCTACATTTCATAATTGTTCAGACATTATACGATAACTTCAAATTAAAATGTCACAAACACTCACCACTCTACGCGCACGTGTGCGCTCACACACACGCAAACGCACACATAAACACACACCAACGTTCGGATACAATGTTATTAAAACCATTGACAAAAAATGTGTGCAGGTACAACACAGCACACAAATCCCAACATGACTCAGTCCAGAGTGCTAAATTTAGCACGCCCCTTCCTTTTACCTAGTCCAAGTGTGGTCAGTTCCTGCTATAAATAGCACCAGCTGGCT
>CM060324.1:21827125-21907125 GCA_030674155.1 Stramonita haemastoma | reverse complement strand
GAGAAGAATATCATGTAGTATTGTAAGAGTATTTACTGTTTGAGATGTGTGTGTTCTGTAAATTTTGTGTCTTTTGTTTAGGATTTTTATGTGAAGCATCATGTCTAGACATATTGTATCATCAGATCTAATCATTTCCTGTATCATGTATGTTGCTGTATTTAGAGTGAAATATTGAAATGAGACATAAAGTGAACTGTGTCTGATTTTGCATACATTTATCAAGATTACAAGAATATGCTTTCTAACATTCAGCTAAGAATCAAAAGGTCATCTACATTATACATACTGATATTTATATGATAAAAAAAAATGATGCACACCCACACACAGACACAGACACTGAGACACACACACACACACACACACACACACACACACACACACACACACACACACACACACACACACACACACACACACACACACACACACACACACACACACACAACACACACCACACACAACCACACACACACACTACACCACTCACTCACTCACTCACTCACTCACTTTCACTTTTGCATACTCCCACATTTATGCCTAAACTTAAAGGTGATACTTCAGATAATCCTTCTTTTTTTTTTTTAAAGGCATTTGATTTACTATTGACTTAAAATGTTATCATGAAGCAGCAGTCAGCACTCATGAATGTTTACTACTTCCCTGATTCCAGACTATTGCTAACTTATCATTCTTAAAGACTTCCCCTTGTATACCATGCTTTCTTTTTTTCAGTTATTTGATCATGTGGACCAAAGAGCCTCAAGTGACGTCCATATTTCGACGAGCTGCCCTATGGGCAGGTAACAACAAGTTTGCCTCCCTCCTCATCACCGTCACTGTCGCCTACATTGCCACTATCCCCCTAGTTGAGCCCCGAGTGTCGACCTCCACAGAGAGGGCAGAGGGCAGTAATCAAGCCAAGTAACACACTGTAGCCGGTGAGTGGGAGTGCTCTGTGGTGTACTAGGGTAGGTGAGGGAAAAGAAGGGTAGTTCAGGGAAGGATTAGGGGAGAGGTAAGGTAGGGTAAGGTAAAAATTATGCAGAGTTGTGTAGTATAGTGTAGTGGGGTGTTGTGCTGTGTGGTTGGTCTGTGTCAAGAGTCCTGATGTGATGGCACTTTATGCAGCACCATTTGGGGCTGTGCTGGCTGATGCAGGAATGGAATGATAGTCCTTGTTGCAGTGACTGCACTTGAAGATAGTCCCTGTTGCAGTGACTGCACTTGAATATGGTGTCTTTGGGTAGATCTTGCTGTCTGTTGTTGCATCTCCAGCTTTTTTTTTTTTTTATCTGCTTCTTGCTGTAGCTTCTTTTCCCCCTCATTGAAAACTGAATATGAGTACTTTATTTTATTGTTTGCTGATGCAGCTGGTCATTCATTTAATACTCCAATGTTTTACTTTTAGGGAAGACATTATTTTCTTCTCCAGTTCTTCTGGTAAATAATCTTTCTTCTAAGAGCATGCATATTAAAAAAAAAAATTGTGTAGAAGTAGCATAAGTGTTGTAATATTACAATGAAATCTGTTTTGAAAGTATAAAAATTTGTGTTTGTGTGTGTGTGTGTGTGTGTGTGTGTGTGTGTATGTGTGTTAGCAGGTCATGTAACCAAATACAACCAGCCATGGGTCCCGACAGGACAGGAAAGTGGAGTCACACATTCAGAGACAGACACTGAATGACCCTCAACTGCGTGCTGCTCTGCTAGCATTCTGCCAGATTGTGGACAGAGCCCAGGGACCCCATGGCAACATCCAGTCATTGCAGAATAATGTTGGAGGGCCAGTCACCATGACCACATCTTCCAGCCGATTGCTGTCAGCTTTGTCCATCTCCCGCCCTTGCCTTCGTCTCATTGAGAGTGCAGTACTAGGTCATTTAAAAACATATCGTGATGGGGGCCTCCTGACAGCGTCTCTTTGTCTTCATCTTGTACAGAATGCTTTGAAACTGGAGAATGTTGGAAGGGAATGTGTGAGAGAGGCGTACAGTGTGTTTCTTCAGTTAGTGGACGAGTACTTGAGTGCAGACAGCTGTCCTGTGAGGGTGAATGTGGATACGTCAAATCTGAAAGTGATGTTGGGATATGTACGGAACATCATCTCTGCTAAACCAGTCTGTAGTTTGAGACCGACATCAGCTAGTCACATTTCACATCTGGCCCTGAAAGCTTTTCTAACCTCTGTGCCGGACAGTCCTCAGTCTTTCTTGTCAGATTGTGTGTATGTGCTGCAGGCAGAAAAAACAGACCTTATGTCTTCTGAGCTAGTAGAGGGCCTTCTGTTAGAATGGCCTGAGAAGTGTGGTCAACTTGGGCCACAAAAGCTCACAGTGATGCAAAGCGCTTCTCATAATGTGAAGGTGGTGCTGGTGAATGTTTCCATGTCAGGAGACTTGGAAGAAACCTTGACCAATCAGGTTGAGGCACAACGTCATGTCATCCAGTCAGCTGCTGACGTGATCATGACCAAGATGTTGGCCTTCTGTGATTGGCTGGTCAATTGTCAGGTGGGGATATTGCTATGTCAGAAGGTCATACATCCCAAGGTCAAGTCCTACCTACGCCAGAAAGGGGTGCTGTTTGTGGAGCGTTTGGGGCTGCAGCCGATGAGCTACATTCAAGACTTGACAGGTGGGTTTAACATTGTACTAGTACAGAGCTGAAACTTGATAAGTAAACTTGTATTGAAAATCAAACTTGTTCACCCCAAAAGAAACTCAGCAAACATTAATCCCTCCTCCTCCCTCTTCCCAAAATAGAACCCAAAACAAACAAAAAACAACCCCAAAACAAACTGTTGAGGATTGTGTGTGTGTGTGTGTGTGTGTATGTGTGTGTGTGTGTGTGTGTGTGTGTGTGTGTGGTGTGTGTGTGTGTGTGTTTAATGGAAGTTATATATTGTGATGGCATTAAAAATAACATAGCAATATGAACTAAACATTATGGTAGACATTTGAAAATGTGTGTAAATGCCTAATTATCAGTAATTAAAAAAAAGTCCAAGAAATCTTTTCATAATTTCTACATGACCAGAATTAATTGTTATATGTGGCAGGGAGGGATGTCTTCTTTTTGAATACAGAAAGAAAAAGATTAGACAAACCTGGACAGTTTTAATAGTGGAATCTTGAAAATGTTATGTTGTAGAAGTGTTTTTGGATTTTTGTTGTTGTTGGCTTTCTCAGTTTTAGTCATTATTAAAACTTCTTTGCAGAATAATTTTAGTACCACAGAACTCCAACTACTTGGGTTTAGTGTAGAAAACAAGATGAAACAGTTTCAGTGATGAAGAGGGGGGAAAATAAAGGCTTGTTTAGTGACTTTGTTCACAAGATTGTTTTCTTTGTACCTTGTCACCCCTCTTACTAGTCTTAGTGAATTTATCATAGTGTGCCATTTTAAGATTTAAATCTGTAAGTGTTTGATATCTTATTCTTTTTCAGGCAGAAGTTCTCTTTGTCTGCCTTGAATTCACAGAACATACTATTATGATTATTGTCTCTTTTTTTGTCTCTAGGAGCAAGTACAGTCAGTTCCATTTTGGCCACACCAGGAGACAGTGTGTGGGGTGTAGTGACAGACGTTAGACATTGTGTCCTGCATGGCAAGAGTTACCTGCATTTGCACAAATCAGGCAGCTGTGTGTGTACACTGTTGCTGTGTGCACCTGGAGAGCAACAGCTGGCTGAACTCAAGGTATTTTGTAAGACTTTTCAGTGTTGACAGTACCACCTTTGTTTTATATGTTGTTCTGTTGCCATGTTACAAAGCATAAAATCATGTAATTGTGTGTGTGTAAAAGATAATTATTGTTTTCTATATTTTTGTATTGTGAAATTCACTTTTGCCAGAGAGGATGGTGTCTGAGGCTGTTTTCTTTGAGTTCATCAAAACCAGAAAAATATCCTTGTTCTGCTGTTAAGAGTGTTACTGTTATCAATCTTTTAGCTTGCCCAGAGTATGTTTGTGTTGGTTGATTAATACTGTTTTTATATTTGATTGTTTACACACTTTGGATTTTGTTTTTATTTATGATTTTTTTCTTGTTACATTAATTTATACATTTTTTTTGTTGTGTCTATTTACTAGTTTGTTTTTGTGTTCTAAATTCATAGTTTATACAACATCAACTTTTGACATTGTAGTGTCTTGATTTAATTTTCCCCTTTGTAAAATATCACACAGTTTTCCTTGAATATTATCATTGCTTGTGTTTGCTTCTGATATTTCTGTTCTTCTACCCAGCCAGATTAATCTCTAAGCTTGTGGATACTCTATCTAGATGATGTAATGTATTGCATAATCCTGTAGTCTTTTTACCTAAAAAATAAACTTGTTTAAAGCCAAGCACACAGGTATGTGTTGGGAATGTGTTGTACAATCCTGTAGTTTTGTTGTTTGTTTTCCAGAAATAAACCTATTTAAGTCTGGCACACAAGTGTGTATGGGTGTGTTGGGACTGTTTCAGAGTGCCATACAGTCAGCCATGGCAGGTCTGTGCTCCACCTTTCAGCAACCCTACCTGTTGTGTGGAGGGGGATGTTGGCAACTACACCTGGCTACCTACCTAAGACATATTGTGAGAGTTACTTTTTGGTTTTTTTGTGTTTTTATTTTTTTAGAGGTGGTGGTGGCATCAATGTCAGTTTAGTGTTGAGCATGTGATCAGACTCTGAATAAAGATTAGTGTCTCTTCAAAGTACCTGCTGAGGTGTCTGTTGGAGGGAATTTTTTCCTCTGACTTAAAAACCATCAAGTCATTCTTATGAGGCTATAATCCAAGGTCCCATTATCTGCAAACACATGTATAAAGTCTTGCGTTAAAGATCCATCAATCTGGTTTAGAAAAGTTGGCTCTGGTCAATGATATTGATGACAGAAACAGTACTGAATCCACTCTCCTTAAAGTCCTTTGGATTAGACTATAAATTGACGTCCTCTGTGTAAAAGCATGTAGATCATTGTCATGATCTTATGCACAGGTTAAAACCCATTCTGCCTTTCAGAAGAGTAGGCCTTTTCCTTCCGGTAGCAATGGATCACAATTTTTTTTTTACATTTATGTCATGTTTATAATTCATCCCTGAAGTAGAATACAGCATGGAGAAAAACTGCTGCATACACAAAATCTCATTGGTGAACTGCAGAGCTCTAGCTGAGGAACAAACAAAATAATTTCCAATGGAGTTGTAAGTGGATAAAAACAAGATAAAGATTTTTTGCATTTCAGATGGGTAAATGTAATCACAACAGGTTTTTTGTGTGTTTTTTTCTCTAGGTCAAGGAGAAAGGAAAGGAACTGTGTGCCAAGTTGTCCATCACCCATACTCAGCTACAGACATGCGCCAATGCTTTTGCCTCCAGCCTGGAAGCCGTGTCATGCTCATTGCAGGGACCCTCCTTCCAGGCATGGGTTGATGCCGGCAACTGGCACATGTGGCCTGCCCCACAAGAGGTGGACCTCACCACAGAAACACAATCCTTTTCCTGTGCCTGTGGACTGTTGACCAGTCAAGACGTGGACGGAGGCACTTTCTACCCATTTCGGAGAGAGAGCAGCCATCAGTCATGGATAAATTATGCAAGAGAAAGGGGGGATTGTGTCCAGCCAGAATGTCTTCAGATCAGGGGCAGTGTGAATTATGACTGGTTGGTGTTGGATACAGCAGAGTGTGCGATATCTGCCGTTCGCACAGCTGTCTTGACTTCTTGCTCGGTTTTGTCCTTCACCCAGTTCATTCATGATGTGAATTGAAGTCTTGTTAGTATTATTGGTCATAGGAGTACATGCCCATTATCGTTTACAACTAGTGTAGGCAAGAGTTTTAGTTTTGTGTGTATTCTTTCTTTCGTTTTTGTAGTGATGGGTGACCGTTTGCATGGCTCGGCTTCATTACCCCTTGTTCCCTTGTTCACCCAGCTGTAAATGGGTTTAGGGTCAGGGAAGGTAAAGCAGTAAGTAAGAGGAGATGGGCGCCACCCTTTTTTTTTTTTGGCGCCACCCTCAATATACTGGCCCATAGAGAAGATGAGGTCTCTGATGCCTGGCTCCCCTACAACCTCATACGTTATGGGACACTTTTACCTTTTAAAAGACATGTATTGAGATGAGTTGCTCATTTGTTTTGAAACATTGCCTGTGCGGATGTGTGTTGTATAATTTTAAACAGAAGGAAGTTGTATGTGGCTTTTGTAGATGTGGAAAAAAAATTGTCATGAAAAATGGATGAATTGACTTCACTTTGATGCTGATAAATTTTTAGGTCACTTCAAAAAATGGATGATGATTTGAGGTACTTTTACACTTAAAGCATTCAAATTCCCAGTGTTACAGCACAACAGCAATGAAAAGATGAAAAATCCTGCAATGAAGTGATTTTTGGGGACTGATTTTTTCAGTTTGCATGATTTGTTTGTTTTTGACTGTATCTGAAATGCTGGGTAAAAGGCTTTGGAATAAAATTATTCATATTTAAGAACCATATCTATGTGCTGGTTTTTGTCTTTGTATGTTGGAGCATGGGTGTGCTAAATGCTATTTATTTTATATCCAAAATGCCATCACTGCATCAGGCAGCAGGTTACTGAAGTCAAATTGAAAACTAGATTTACACTAGTCCTAACGTCCGCATCAGCTATTTTCCCCAACCACATACACTCTCTCTCTCTCTCTCTCTCTGTGGCCACCAAACAACTGACTCTTGTGAAACTTGGGATGGATTACATGAAACATACCCAACATGCACACTCCTAGAGAAGAAGGATAGGCTCTGCCAGGCTGAAGTTGCCCAAGGCACACTGCCTAAAAAATCCTGAGCAGTGCTTCAATGACTCAATAAGTCAAATCAAACATTTGCTCTGGTACAGCAGTAATCACCTTCCTGTTTATTCTAGCCAATACTAGTTACAACCAAAGTCCCTTTTGGATTGGGCTTGGGATCCATAAAATGAAGCAAGCTATGCCTTTGTTTTATATCATATACATTGTGTTACTCTATACTTAGAATGGTGTGACAATAATTCAGATCTGTTCTTTAGAGTTTGGGTTTGTTGTTTTTTTAAGTGTCCGATTACTCGCTGAGTATAGGGGACATTGTTGGCTTTCAACAAAATATCCAAGGATGCTAAGGACATTTTGAACAACAAAGATGATGCTTATCGAGTAGAGTAGATATCCTATAAAAGGAAAATAACATCACCAGTTTGTTGACTTTGGTAGTTTGATGTTGAGTTATAGCTGTTTTTGTTTACATCACACTTTGATAATCTCTTACATCAGAATATCTGAGACTGTCAACATATATTTTTACATCACACTTTGATGTATCTGAGACTGTCAATATTTATCCTTACATTACACTTTGATAAATCTCTTACATCAGAATTCTCTTTGAGGTAGTAATAAGCCACTCCTCAAAACCACCATTTTTTTCTGCAAAATAACACCAAACAAATCTTTCTTTTATGTAAAATAAAATAAAAGCAAACCACAACAAATTCAACCAATGGAGGACAATGACACCCACAACACAAAATCAACCAATCAAAAATGAACATCTGCACACACATGCACACTATGATACACAGACGCATTCAACCAACCAACCAAAATACACCAGCAGTTCAATTCAAGCCATTGATTTAAATCAATTTATTTTACATCCAAACTGCCATCAGGCAGCAGATCATTGAACAGTCACATTGCAAACTAGTTTTACTCTAACATCCCTACACACATCTTTTCCACTACCACACACTCTCTTTGCGGCCGCCAAACAGCTGACTCTTGTTGCGAAACTTGGTCAACTCTTCATCATGGTCGCTCTGGAGCTTGCGGCCCAAGAGATAGGCTGACACAGGTAAGGCCAGCCACAGGAGCTGGGCCATGTACTTGGGTTTCATTGACAGGCGAGGCATCCTGAAGGGTCTGCAATGCAAAAGTCCCATTTTGAAAATGCGCTGCACAGGCGACACAAGTTTATTGTCTCATCTAAATGTTGATAACCAAGACTACAAAGTTTAGTGGAAGACAGAGAAATTTTGACAGCAAATCGGATTTGAACTATGAACCCCTAGCCACATAGAAGGTTATACTAACTCCTAGGAGCAGAGAGCAAGAGAATTCACTCAAGTACTTAAAGACATAAAACCTGAATTAGCTCAAGTATTCCAGGACTTAAAATAAAAAAAATCTCTGAGAGCCTATTGAAACATCTCGTACTGCAAACAAGACAGTCTTGTTTTAGCTGTATCTGTTGACAGATAAGCCACATACTCTGCCATATCTGTTCAAAAATTTCAACATAAATTAGCAGTTTTTGGTCTTGTTATTACTCTATTTTTGTGATTGGATCACCTATTTTTCAAGTCGTTAAACTCCAAGTTACTTTGGTTCCCCATTTTTACTTGCTATAATAAATACACAGCTACCTCTTGTAAATTCTTTTCCTTATTTTTTTATTACCAGTGAACAATGGATATTATTTTACAAAACATTTCACAGACATTTGTGAAAGTATAACAGTCAAAGTCAAGTGAACAATGATATTATTTTTAGAAAACACTTTGGCACAGACATTTGTAAAAGTGTAGCACAGTCAAAGTCAAAATCAAATTTTTATTTCCAGATAGTACATTGAATAGGTATTGATTTGCTTTTTTTCATCAAGCCATCTATCGATGGAAAAAAAATCAATATTTAACTAACATGATTTTGACAACCTTAAAATTCTGTGCGAGTTTTTTTTTTATAAGACGCTGACATCCCCCCCCCCCCCCCCCCCCTTTTCCTCAGCTAGAGCTCCAAGGTCCACCAATGTTGTGAGAGTTTTGCTTATTTGACTGGTTTGGCCCACCATTAAGGTAGCCACATTCTGACTTAGGGGATGATGTCTTATACAAGTTATAGAAACAATACCAGTTTTCACGCACTTTAAACAACAAAAAAAGTAATCTGCTCTACTGGCATGCAATAAACCTCCTCTTCTAAAAGGAGGAACAGGTTTTGACATGCATCTGTACAAGATGTTCTGCATGTGTTCACAACGGGGTCTCCGTTTAGACTAAGACTCATCTGCTGGACTTTCAGGGGAGTTAATTCAGTATGAATGTTGACTCCTGGGAAAAAATCCCCTCAAATGGATGCCTTGGTGTTAGCTCAAATCCAGGCTGCCAAATCACAAGCGCAATGCTCTAACTGCTAACCTATGATCTCCCCCAACCCCATTCCCCTGCTGACATATCACATATGGACTCTGGTCCATTATTGCATATTTTGATGACACTTTTAATGCTGCTGCGTTGGCTACAGAATATTAAGAATGTGAAAAACTAAAAAAGAAATACTGTTGACAGGCAAGCCAGAGTTTATTGATCACCTATTGTTATCATTTCAATTTTTAAGCCTTAAAATGATAATCCCCTCCCCCTCATCCTTTTCATTTTTTTTTTTTCATGATGATGAAGTTGGGTTTACCCAGAATAACTTCAATTACATAATGACATTTGTTTCCAGTCTACATCACATTTGTTCATTGTTTTTTTTTGTTTTTTTAAAGTTAAACCTTTCATACTTACACAGAAAAAGTATTTTACAAGAGAAAAAAAGACGGTGTACCGTTAAGAGTTCTCAGTAGCAGCAGCTTCCAAAGCTTGTTGTCTTTTGAAGCGCTGTGTGCGGCTCCAGTCCAGAAAAATGCAGGAGGCCACGAACACTGGGACGAAGACAGACACAAAGTTCCGTTTGATCCCACGCCTGTACTTGTTCCAACCAGTCAGTGGGGGCGAGTTCACATCCATCAACTGGGCACAAGAGTACAAAATAAATTGAATAGTAAGCATACAGTTATATAAGTTATTTAATTATATTATTACATCATCACTCCTTAAGGCATGAACTGACAGTAAGTTAGAGTCAATTCCTTTGAGTTTTACAGTCCAGTTTAAAGCAATACATCTTGAAGATGGACGGCTGCAGGGCAGTTGAAGCGTTCATCTGCCTATCAAGTAAACCCTGGGGTTCCAGAACTTGTACAAGGGTTGATTCCAGCCTTGCCCACTCTTCCCAGTTTGATCAAATTGATGGAAAAATAGAACTGAGTGTGAGCGCACATGTACAGAAAACAAGAGTGCATATGTGTAAATGAAATATTCATCACTTGAATCTCTCATTAATTTAGCGCTAATTGATATATCCATAAGTCTAAGGGAAAAGTATACTTTAAAAAAATTCAAGAAGGGTGATGGGCTACTGCATTGATGTACGTCGCCAACGAATCAATGTCAGCACATTTCTCAAAATGAAATATAAACGCTTTAAATCCAAACACTGCTTAAAATCATGCAAACATGAACGGGATATATATTAAAACAGCATGAAAACCATATCAATACCACAAAGAAAACTTCGAAATAAAACAAGAAATTTATTTCTTGCCTTGCAAGGTCACCATGTAATGAAGGGGAGTCACTCTAGCCTATTTCGAGGTCTTGCTTGCCTCTTGCCTAGTCATAGCCTACTGCCAACCTCAATTCATACACCGGACAATTCAAAGCGATCCACATTAAAAGATGTCACGATCGTTCTTCAGAAAGTTTAATCGGATATATTGAAATTCTGGACTATATTCTGCCAGATACATGATTCAGTGTCTTTTACTCACACAAGTGGGAGACACATTTATTTCTATGACAAATGTCCATGCACCTTGTTGAATGAGGGCACAATTTTAACCTAATACCTGCTATGGGAAACCACCATCACTGCCAATTTGCTGTCATAACCAATTTTTAATCTATTCATCTTTGCTGGATAGAATTACACCAGTTTTGTTGCTCACTCAGGGGAAAAAAGATTTCTTGCACAAAACTTACGCTAATTTTTGACGATTTCTGTCAGGCGGCAAAAAGCGGCGAGTACACAAGACAGGAGAACTTCAGCTGTAGACTTGCCTAGTTTTCTTCTCCGGTTCCACAGAGTAGTCTAAGGTGCGGGAAATGAGGTTGTGTAAGATAGTTTGCCCCTCTTGTGTAAGGGGGCTTTAGTAGAGAATGTTTTGCTATTTTCTTACTGACTTCGTGGCAGGAAGAAGACCTCAATGATATAAAACAAAACAAACCCATCCGTATCACATTTTCAAACGCTAGCACCGAAATCCGAGGGTCTAGTCTTACTTATCGGAAATTAAACAATTTTTTTTGGAGAAGAAAATGAAATGACATGTCAAATAAGAAGTGATGGTGTAGATTCTAGTCATGAGGCATCTCTCTCTGTATGTCTGTCTCTGTTTCTCGTTTTATTTGACAAGACAATTAGTGTGGTTTTTTTTCCCTCTCTCTCTTTTTCCTTTCTTTCTGTTGTGATGTGTGTGTGTGTGTGTGGGGGGGGGGGGGGGGGGGGTATATAATTTTTATTGTTTTTCTCGTAGTAACACCAATTTTTGTACTGTAAAATATTTACAAATTGTGGCAAAAGAGTTTCTTTATTTCCTTAATTTTGTGTTCAACTTTTCAATTTATGTATACTGTTTTCAATGCAAACAATCAGAATGGTATTTTCTTTCTCCACATAAATTTAACATTATGAAGCAGATTGTTGCACATAATATACATATTTACAATGTGTGCATACATGTGTTGTTTTTTTCCAAATCAGAAATGTCAATTTGAGAAGTCAGCAAATTTTAACACATATCATTACATCTAAGCATTGCATATCTATATCATACATGAAGAAGTAGGTTTGTTATTTTTAAAAAATTATTGTTTATATATCACAATTATGTGTGCAGAGTCAACATGAACAAAATCATACCAGTGCATGTGGATGGCTTGGCTCATCTCTGCTTCCTTCCCAATGGCCGCTTCACCGGACGTGTCGTTGGAAAAGATTCGCAGTTTTCAGTGGTGGGGGGAGCAGACTACTGCCTGGGAGCTCATGAGCATGTTGAGGGTCACAAATGCTGCTACGATGAGTCCTGCAAATTCCGAGATCTTACTGTCTTAGACTACGACAAATACGGAAAGTCCACTTTGGTGCCCCGCGTTTTGCAGTCAGGAGGTGACAACTGCAATCTTTCATCCCCAAATGTGAAGTTCGTCACCGATCAGCTGATTGTGGGGGACAAGGCAGAGGAGTATATTGACAAGTTCTTCCCTCCAGAGCTGAAGGGTAAGGGCTGTTATGTGTGCGTGGGAAATATGAAGATCAGCTTTCCTGAGCCTCTGGAGGAGGAGGGGGGTTCAGAGCAAGCGGCTAAGGCTCAGTAGTTCTCATGCCCTGCACAACAGCTAGTCCAGTTGATGAGATGTCATTCGGTGAAGTTCAAGATTGTTCGGACTGCAACAGATTTTGGGAAACACAATTTCAGCAGAAACACAATTTCGGCAGATCTTAAGAAAGATCTTTTCCCTTCCCCCCTACTCATGATTTTCAGGACTCGATCTGGTTCCTTCAGTTGGTAATCTGTCTCACTTAGTATTATTCTGGTTTTTGAGAAATTGTTTTCATACTGGTTAGTCACTTGGATGAAGAAGCATATGCGGTAACATTAAAAAAAAAATCAAGGTGTAACACCCAGTGTTACATAAATAACTTAATTGACCAGAACCAGATTATTGGCAGTGTTTTGTAATGATAAATTTATACAAAATGGAATGAAAACAAAAAGACAAGAAAGTGAATGCCCCCAACTTGTTTACAAAGATCTCAATTATTTTGAAAAAGTTTATGTAACAATATAGAATAAAAAAGAAAATGTTCGCTTCATTTTGCTCTGGAGAAAAAAAAAAAAACAGCGAGGAAAAAAAGATCACAAAATGCAGACCCAATTTAAAAAGTAGGAATAGTTTGCACAAGTGCTTTGGCCGTTCTTATGCATAGTGGAGAACATTTGCTTTTCATCAAAATGCCTTTGTCTTTTCAATGTTATGCAATATTTCTGTGATGCAATGCTACTTTAGATTAAATTACTCTTATTTCCTTGGGGGCACAAAACCCCTTGACATTGGAAAATGTAAAAGTTAAAAATGCTCTTATAATAATCTCTGTGTATGTATCAGTGACATGTATACTTGCCTTTATAATCATTGGTCTGCTCTTTTGTCGAGTTTGTAAATATTTTTATTTGCAGAGCATAAATGACATGATGTGGCTTAGATTGAAGACCAGTCAGGTCAGAATTTAATTCTACTGAATATTGCTTTATAAATTATGGGGTTTTTTGGGTTTTTTTAATTGTTTGCTATTGGAATGTTTTGTTTTTTTGTTTTTTTTTCTCTGTGTGTGCTTTGTTTAGTTTTTTTTTTTGTTTGTTGTTTGTTTGGGTTTTTTTTCTTGGGGGGGGGGGGGGGGGGGGGGTAAGGGTGCAGGAAGCTGATCAAGATCCACCAATGAAGACTTCTGCAAACATACAAAACTAAGGGAGTGGGGGGAACAGGAGGGGAGAGAGAGAGAGAGAGAGAGAGTGTGTGTGTGTGTGTGTGTGTGTTGGGTGTGTGTTATCTGTACATGTGTACATAAATTATAAAAACAAGAAACAGAAAAGGTACAAGTATGTAATTTACCGTGGAAAGATGGAGGACACTTATACATACACATGTGTATTGTGTATTTAATATCTTTTATTAATTTCAAGTTTTTCTTTTTTCCAAGTGGTTTCTGTTTTCTTTCTTTTTTTTCATATTTTGGTTGCTTGAAATCTCAGGAAAAGGTGTGGTTTGATGTTACAAAAGTGATCTGTGGAATCTGTGGATGATGGGCCTTTTCCAGGATGTGTAGAATATACATCATGTTTTTTTTTTGTTTGTTTTTTTTTATAAAAAAAGCAAATAACTAGAGAGAAATTTGTATTTCTGTTTTCTTTCTTCCTTTGTGAATATCTGTACATTGTGTGTGTGTGTGTGTGTGTGTGTGTGTGTGTGTGTGTGTGTGTGTGTGTGTGTGTGTGGGAAATCTGTATATAATATATATGTTTGTTTATTGTCAATTTTATTATTTGTCATTTTATTATTGTTTTATCAATCTGTGTATGTAATCCAGTTGGTTTTGTTTTGCACCTTTTTTTTTTAATTGGTTATGAACTGTTGAATTGTGAATGGTTCCTAACACAATAGATCTATTTTTTGTTAATATACACCGGATACATGTATCTGTTACGTTTGGGGGGGGGGTGTTTGGGGGGAGGGAGGGGGACACGAATGTATATGTGTATATCATATATGATTTCATACCGCAGGTTGTGTTCCATTTGCGTCCAGATTTGTTAAAGACTGTTATTGCTCACCTTTCAGTGAAGATTTTTGTTATTATGTCAAAGACTTATTTATAAATTTATATGAACAGAAAACATGTCCACTCCTTTTCTTACATTACAATCTGTTATATGTTTGCTTTTAATTTTGTCCCAGATTATTGATTTGTTATACACTTTTTATGTCTAATCAAAACAGTTACCAAACTTTTGCTCATGATAACACTCCAGCGAATTTGAATTTCCATTTCATTTCTGATTAATTTTGCTGTTTTTTTTTATATAATCTAAACAGAACAATGAACAACCTCAGTCCCATGGTAACACTGAATTTAATTATGTCCCTGATATTAAGATAAGGGTTAGCTAATTCACAAATAATCTTATTACATTTATAATGGAAACAGTATTTGGCAGAGCTTGTTCATTAATTTCAAAGATGTATAATTACATTTCCCCCCTTCCCTGCCCCTTTACCCACCCCTTTCCTCCCGGTCACACGCCCCCCCCCCCCTCTCCCCCCATCCCCCCTGCCTTGGAATTAAATTCTTAAATCTCTTGCTTTAACAGATGATTATGTTATTGAAACAAAATAAATGCCAAACCTAGTCTAAGAATACTTTTTTCCCCATAAATGTTCTGGAAAATCTGTCTCAAGGCACACTTGGTCACCCAGAGATTTTTTTTTTTTTACTATCACATCAAACTGTGTGACAGCAGCTCACTGAGTGTGCCCCATAAGGTGAAAAAGATGGCGTTTTTTAGCTAGATAGAGCTGCTGAAGTTGCCATTTTCTGACTGTGAACAGGACACTGCCAGCTCCTAAAAAAAAAGTCCCATCCCATCTCCTCCACCTAAAAATATTCAACACTGACCAATACCCCTGTGGCACAGGTCCAAATATCTTTTCTTATATCCTGCTGTCCTGTCCTACCTTCAAAACTCAGACAGCAGACATGGCCCAGCCCAGTAGAGCTACAGGAAAAAAACTTGGGGGACTGGCAGGATCACTTCAACAGACTGCAGACTTTGCCATCCAGACCAGATTACAAATTTAGCATAGCATAGCAGAAGAAGAGCAAAGCAGGCCTTATTCAAAAGGGGGGTTATAACCGCTGTTAGCTACTGTCAATTTGTTATATAATAAGAGTACAAGGAATTTATATAGTGCTATATCTTGCAAAAGTAAATCAAAGCACTTGCATTTGACCTAAACAACTCACAAGCAACCAAATATGTATATTGTATTATATATAGTCAAGGAGGCCAGACTTATACAAGAGGGTTTAAATTGGTAATCAGTCACAAAGAATATCATATGTGACTGTGTGGTTAATGTATCAGATTTTCAATATGACAGTTCCCTGGGGGAGGGGTTAGGTATACAAATGTTATCAAAGTATGACTTTTTCTGATAAGCAGCATCCTTATTGGTATACATTCCACAAGATTTGTTATCTTCTGTCAGTTTGAGACTGTGCTCTCTATGTTTCTCCCATGTTGTGTGCATTCAACGATAGATCTTTGAAAAGAGTGTTTATTTTTTGGTGATTTTGTCTCTTGTAACATCTAAGTATTGATGTTACTATTGAAGGAACAATATCAGCTCAAGGAATTATCATTTTGATGTCCTCTTTTTTTCCCCCCTAAATCCTGGTCAGTAAAAAAAAAACCCACCCCAAATGGCAGCTGGTTTTTTGTTTGCTTATTTTGTAATACTGATTTTATGTGCACATCAAGTTGGGAGTGGGATAGCCTAGTGGTTAGAGCTTTGTGCTCATGATCTGACAGCTTGAGATCTGGGGGATTTCCCCCAGGAGTTAACATCAGTAGGCCTTCTAACTCCACTGCCCAAAAAGCCCTTTGGATGAGACTATAAACTGAGTATACGAATGCAGGCAGAACATCTTGTGCAAAGCTTAAAGTCCATTCTTCCTTTTGGAGGAGTAGGCTATTTAATGCCAGTAGGAATAGGTGACATATTTTTTCTGGAAAATGCATGCATGCAGATATTGTTGTTTAGACACCATCCCCGAAGTCCGAATGCACCATTGGTGAACCTCGGACCATTAGCCGAGGAACAAAAAACAACATTTCCAAGAAAAAAAACCTAGATTTTTGTGCGATCAGAATTAAGCTATCCACCTTGGTGAAAAGCATGCATTAGATCTCAAAAAGAGGACCAGGAGAGAATATGACACACTGGAAAAAAATTCTTTATCAATTTTTTTGTATTATTTATTTCTTATTTTTGACAGACTGTGTTGTGAAAAACTTTAGTGCATTTTAAAAAAATTCAGTGTTGTGTGCATAATGTGAAGAATTTAAGAACATACAGTAAAGATGCTGATATATTATGGCCATGGGGGGTGGGGGTGGGGTTACGTTGTTCATTTTGTTGTTCTTGGATAAGCTTGATGTGAAACCTGTTCATACTTCATCATATAGAACACAAGTCGTGTAATCAGCTGTGACTTTTGCAATGCAAGTTTGTATCATACATTTACTGTGCCTGCCCCCCAAAAAGAATAGAATCGAGTTCAATAAATAGAGTCTAAAAAGGGTTGCCATTAATGCAGACCACTTGCACTGGAAGTCTGAATTAACTATTTAAAGTATAGTACACAACCTTGAGTCCCTAATGTCATGATGCAATGAAATACGTTATTTTGAAATTCATACCGGTACCATTATCATAATGGACAGTGAGCATCACTGAATTTTTAAAAAGTTGTGATATTTAATCAATATACCCAGTTTGCTTCTGTGTATAGGGTATTATCTTGTATTAAACACCTGTTTGATATTCAATGCACTCACTGTATCTTGTTAAGTTTTTGTGTTGTATAGTTTTAAATTGCTTTATTTTGTAGGTTGTGTTCATTGTAACACACCTCTTTGATATCTACTGTACCAAGATTAATTTATTTCTCGGTTTCGCTTCCTTTCTGTAGGCCAGATCTACTTTCTAGTGCACCTGTCTGATATGAAAAGCACATCTTTTTTTCAGTTCTGTGGTTTTTTTGTGTTATCAACATCATATTTCTTGTTTGATGTTTAGTGCATAGTTGTCTTTTTTTGTTGTTGGTGTTCCAGTTTTCCTCTTTAAAAATTTATTCTTGATGTTGGTTACTTTGCTATTCAGTGCTCTTTATGCTGTTTTCTTATTGTTTGCTTCCTTTCATTAGTTTTTCATTGGTGTAATTGAGCTTCATGATATTTAATAAGCGTTTTTTTTTTTTCTTGTATTCTTCTTTTCGTAATTGATATTGGTTTATAATATCATTATGTCCTTGTACTAGTTCTAGTTTGCTTCTTTTTGTTCGCTTTTATTGTTGTACCAAAGCAAAATGATATTTGACTTCCCTACTGCCCCTCTCTTCTAGTTTGCTTATTTCAGGGGAGTTTGTCACACATATAATTATGTGTCTTGCAGTAGCTTGATGGGCAGAGGTGGAGGTTGTCTTCCTTGGTTTTAAATTGAGCTTCCACAGTATGATTTCAGATGAAGTATTTGTGATACTGTCAATGTTACTGTTTATACCTGTCACTGAAACTTCACTTTGCCTGTTATCTTGGGGTATTTTTTTTGTTTGGGTTTTTTTTGTTTTTTTGCTGTTTGTTTCACCAAGATGGACATGTTTGTGTTTGACTTTTGACAAAACTGGAAGCAAGCACTGGGTTTCAGCTTTTCATAGAAGTGAAGTCATGATAAACAGACGGCATTTAATGTACCTACAATGAAATGAAAAGTAATATTCCCATAATTGCATTTTAAAGAAATATTTTCATAAAAAAATTTCCCCTGCATTTGGACCTGTGCTACCCATATGATTGATCAAGTCATTGCTCTAAGAATGTAAAATACCAGCATAATCAGTATGTGTGCTTGATGTTAACTCATCGTAGTATCACTCCTCCAAGCATTCGGAGTGTCAATGAAATTGAAGGTTTTGAAAATGGACTCTGACACTGCCACAGAGTCATGAAGAAAATTAAACAACTGTAGTTCAAAGCTAAACTATGAACACCATATTGCAAAGTATTGTATGATTTTAAGAAATGGAATTTGTTTGAAAAGGAGACTCCTGAGAGTATACAAGAAAAAACTCTTTTGCATCTATTTTGTTGTCGTATTTTGTTTATAATCCAGGGAGCACATGATAGAACTCTTTAGCATTTGTTTTTGTTTAGAAATCAGAATACACATTACAACTCTTTAGCATTTGTTTTTGTTTAGAAATCAGAATAGAACTCTTTAGCATTGTTTGTGTTTAGAAATCAGGATACAACTCTTTACATTAGTTGTATTTAGAAATCAGGATACATCTTTAAAGCATTCTTTTGTTTAGAACTTGGGATGTAACTGTTCAGTATTTGGTTGTTGGTTTTTTTTGTTTATTTGTTTTTTTTAGAACTCAAGGTACATCTCTTTATAAAGTTTTGTATAAAATTTTATTTAGAAACTAGGATACAAATCTTCAGCATTTATTTTTGTCTAGAAATCAGAAAATGCATGATATAACTGTTTAACCTTTTTGTTTTGTTTAGAAATTGGGGAATGCATGATATAATTCTTTGGCATTTTTTGGTATAAAATTCAGTATATTTTTTTGGTTTAGAAATTGAAGAATGTGTCATACAATTCTTAAGAACTTTGTAATACTAAAATTACTGTGAGGTTTTTCTTTGTCTTTTTCTGTTTTTTTTTTTTTTTTAATAGAAATAATGTAGTTTTAAGAGCTGATACTGAAACTATTTGTATTGTGGATGCCATCTTAAAAGTGCCATTGAAATTACCACAAATGATTGTTGGTAGAGAAGATTGTAACAAAAGAGGATTAAAAAAAAAAGAGATCAAGATCAGTCAAGCATAAATTAATGCTTTTTTTAATTGTGCATTCACTCATTTTATTTTGGTGCATAATTTCTTTCTTATATTTTTTGAAAGAATAATGTATGTCATGTGTACTTTACCTGCTTATATTGTACTGTGCCACAGTTCTGTTCATTATTTTGGAAATGATTTACCTGCGGGTCCTAGAAGCCAATAAATGCTGAAAGCACTTGCCAAATGCAAAAGAAGTTGTTGGGTGTTTTGTATGTGTGTGTTTAATTTAATATATTTATATATATATATATATATATATATATATATATATATATATATATATATATATATATATATATATATATATATCTTTTATATTGAGGATAATAGAATCAGCACTCATACCAGCTGCCTTGGGCAGTGGTTAGCTCCTTGGATTTCGGATTGGAAGGTCGGGGGTTCAAGTCCCATAAGTCATAGGGATTTTTCGGATTCCGGCCGGCTCCTACCCAGAGTGAGTGTGCTGTGGGCTTAGTGGGGAGACTGGAACCACACAGTCGAGCTTCATCCACTTTACGGAGTGGAATTGAGAGTGTTGCTCTAATTACCTGACCAACACTGCAGGTGTCTGTATCTCTCAGGCCCGGTTGACGCTGGATATATTATGACAGTAAGCATAGAGTACAACCCTGTCAAGTCGTCTCAAAGCAGATGCACTTGGTTTAATTCATACCTTACCGATAGATTCCAAACAGTTGCAGTTAACAAGATTCAATCCAAACCTGTCAAACTGGAATGTGGAGTCCCGCAGGGATCAGTTCTGGGCCCTGTTCATTTCACTCTATACACTGCTCCATTGTCACATATAATAAACCGTCATCAAATCAACTATCATTTCTATGCCGATGACTCTCAGATTCTAAGCTGTGATACTCCTGAAACTCTGCCATCTCTCTTGATAAATATGTCCTACTGCCTTGAAGATATCCAAAACTGGATGATACAAAATAAGTTACAGCTAAATGCAGATAAAACTGAAGCTATGCTGGTAAGCACCAAACACAAACTTTCTTCCATAACTACAGCTTCAGTAGAATTCGGCAATACTTCAGTCACTCTTTCCACTGCTGTAAAGTATCTAGGGGTTGTTATTGACAACACACTCTCCATGCAAAAATTCATCACCCAGGACCTGCCAGTCATGCTACTATCAATTAAGAAGTAATAGTGCAATTCGAAAGTACCTGTCCACTGATGCAACATCTAAACTCGTCACGTCTCTGATTCTTTCATGTCTCACCTATTGCAATTCTCTTTTAGCTGGTCTGCCAGCATCATCTATCCACTCCCTTCAACTATACAAAACTCCACAGCTCAACTGGTCCTCAGAAAGAAAAAATCTGAGCACATTACTCCTCTCTTGCAATCTCTCCACTGGCTGCCTGTGCCACAAACAGTAAACTATAAGGTCAGTACTCTCTGTTATAAATGTCTTCACAAAACAGCACCCTCCTACCTCTGTGAATGTCTTTACCCGTACACTCCTTCTCGTTCCCTCTGCTCTGCTGCAGATACCTTGTGCTTACAAATACCTAGATTCAATCAATCCACCGTCAGCCATCGCTCTTTCTGTTTCTGGTCCAGTGATCTGGAACGATCTCCCTCTCTCCCTTCATAAAAAGCCTACCTATGACACATTTAAATCCAGCCTCAAGACACACTTATTTCAAAGCTAAGACTTTCCTATCCTGTTTCATCTTCTGTCCCTGCTCTCAATAGCCGAAATATCCACCACCCTGCCAAAGTGTTTAACCTCTATATGTATGTGTGTGTGTGTGTGTGTATGTGGTGTGTGTACTTTGACTTCATTAAAAATCTAAATTGTTGTTGGCTGTATGTGCAAGAATTGGTTGAATGCAAGCGCTTTGATTTGTTTTTGCAAGATATAGCGCTATATAAATTCCATTTATTATATTATTATTACTTCAACAGCAGCATCCTTACATCATCCCCATCCCATTGATTATGATGCAAGAATAAAAATTGCCTCTGATTCGGTGGCTCCTGTTGCTCTGGTCTTATGGTGACCTCAGATTCGGTTTCCCCATACACTTCTGTCCTGTGGTTGTTTGTGTCAAAGCCTTTGGGGTTGGAGGCTTGCACGGGGACAGGTCATTGGAGGGACGTTGTGGTGGTCGCCACCTCAGGTGGGTGACTCACTCAGTCTGGCTCCGCACTGAGCTAATACTGTCGTTAGTAGGGGGCTTAGTAGGTGGTGTCTGCGTATGTTAGATCAGAACAGGCACCACTGAACACCACCAAAGTGACTCAGCAGAAGTGCAGGGCCCCTGTGGCTGGTGGCCCATGCGGCCTAATATTGATGTGCTCCCTGTGGACGCCGATCCGAGAATGAGACACAACGAATCTGGTATGGCTGTGGCGGGGAGATTGAAATGAGCGGAGTGGGAACAGCAGTACGAGGACGTCACAGAAGACAATGCAGCAACAAAAAAAAAAAAAAAAAAAAAGCACTCATGTGCTTTTTTTCATCCAGTTCCCTGTGTGTATGCAGTTGTGTAAATATTGCCATCTGTTCCCACTGGCACACAATTGGCCTCTTATGAAAAGGGAACAGGGATTTAACATGTGCGCAAGATGTTCTGCGTGCGTTCATACACAGGGCCTCCGTTTACAGTCTCATCAAAGACTTTTGGGGAGAGTGGAGTCGTATTGATGGACTCCAGTAGAAAAATCCCCTCGACCAGGAATCGAACTTGGGTCGTCAAATTGCGAGTGCAATGTTCTGACCATTAGGCTATCCCGTCCCCTGTGTGTGTGTGCGTGTGCATGTGTGGGTGTGTATATGTGTGTGTGTAAATCTATATAAGACTGTTGTACTGGCCTTCAGATCTGAGCTGGACATGATGATTGAAGGAGAAGATATTTGATTGAGTTACCAATACACAAGCATTTTTAATAGTTTTGTCCCGGGTCAAAACTTTGTCAGTTTTTATGTAAGCAACATGCCAAGGCCTACACACACACACACACACACACACACACACACACACACACACACACCACACACTACACTGCCACACACACACACGCACACACACACACTTGCACAACCACACACACACACTGCACACACACACACAACACACAACATACATCTTTTAAAGATCATATATTTTCAGAACACAAGAACAATTTCCGATTGCTTACATTTCAAACAGTTAACTAAATAATGGCATATCCAAAACTTTGCATCTACATTTCAACACAAGCTAACACAAGAATCATCACAGTCTGTTTCAAACATGACCAGCGCTGGCTAGCACACTACAAAGTCCTCACACACATCGTCATTTTTCTCTACCAGCCTTTCTTGCACTGAATGATTTTAAAACATGTGATTCTACAATCTTGACAAAAACAACATCAACATATTGAGAGGATGAACATTTCTCAGTCTTCACATACATTCTGTCACCAGTCTCACTTAACAGGCTTCATCACACTGTCTTACTGAATGATTTTAACATTATGTGATTCTACAATCGCAACAAAATGATCATCAATATGAAAGAATGAGATGATGTATACTAAGGGGGACTCACACATATTCTATTACCATTCTTCCTTAAACAGTCTTACTGAATGATTTAACTTACATAATTAAACAATCTTGACCCAAAATAAAAACCATCCATACAAAAGAATGTGAAGAGGAATATTTCTGAACTTGCAGTAACACCATACACAGATTAATCACCAAGTTCAGAAAAACATGTTTTCCATTTGTGTCTACAAAACAAAGTCTTCACCAGGGCACAAAGGCTACTAAGTCCAGGCCATGCTTTTTTGGTTTTAAACCCCCCCCCCCCAAAGTAAAAAGAAAAAAACGCTACAATCATCACTACTTCATCTACCGACGTTGAGGTGGTTTTTCGTCATCTGATGAACTGGAGGAAGAATCTGATGAGGTATCTTCTCCCTGCAACAATGGCATATTTCGTATCAGACAAAGGCATCGTTTTGATTGATATTTCATTTTGCTTTTTTTTTTGTTCTGCTATTTAAAGAATAGACACAAATGTATTTCCTGATTGTTCCCATAAACCCACAACAAAGACAGAACATATTCTTACAATTTGAATCAAGTTTTTTAAACACAAGAAATAAAAGAGTTCTTTGAGAAGAGGTTAACGAATATTTTATATAAACATTCTTTGAGAAGAGGTTTATCAATATTTTTTGTAAACCCCAAGAAACAAAATGACTTATTTAAAAAGTGACTCACTGCCAGAATATTTAAACAAGGGAAAAAAATCATGTCACTTTCACACCCACTTCCTCCCCTACCCTACAAAATTTTATAAAGGAAAAAAAAAAAAGAAATCATTATCCTCTCAAAGATTCATACAACAGATTGAAAATGCTACCAGATTCATACAACAGATTGGAAATGCTACCAGATTTAAAACACTATCAAAAACAGCTTCTTCCCCCTCTCCATCAAACCCAGAAAACACACCCTTCTCTCAACAACAATAACAACAATAAAGAACCCAAATTTCACAGTGATAAAAATTTCTGTCTCATATTCTTCCTTTAGTTATCACAGCAAGCACACAGTTATTCTCTCTTACCCAGGCTGGCAATGGCTGGCTGTTGTCTGTCAACAGTTCCTCTGCTTTCTTCACAGCGTTTGCGCGCAAGTCAGAACGAAGGATTCCATCTGCTGTCAGCCTCTCACAGGTCTTCTGCACGGCCTCCACATTGCTCTGTCCAACTGAACACACACAAGATTCAAGATTTAATTTGCCTTTGACCCCTCTTGGGGCATGGAGGATTTCAGTAAACAAAATCAACTGACAATATATAATTTGCATTAACAAAATATGTTTACAAGAAAAAATTTTCACAGAAATAGAAATACAGTCAACCTTTTCATCAATGTCATGCAATCCTACTCTTTACTAGAAATTTGCTAAGTTTCAATAAAGTCTGTTTGTCACACACACACACACACACACACACACACACATACACACACACACACACACACACACACACACACACACACACACACACAGGGACAATGAAATTGATGAAAAGGCGGGTTTCACTGAGTCAGAAATCAGACAGCATGTTTATTTTTTAACATGTGGTCAGTACAGCAGCGAACAGCACCCTTCTCAATTCACACATTATCAGTCAGCTTTTCTCTTTTCTTGAAACTGGCCCCCCCATGATTTATACAGTGCTGCAGATGCTTATGTGTTGCTGAAACTGAAGTCTTCATACCCATGGACCTGAATTATAATCCACAAGTAAAATTCACATTATTTTTTTTCTGGTTTTTGATCTGTCAAACAACTGATGATTTGTTTACTAAAAAAAACATAGGTTCAAACTGAAGCCTGTGTTATGTTTAAAAAAACACACCCAAAACTAACAAAACAAAGCTAAACACAAAAAGTGAATAATACTTCAGAGCTATCTGATTTTCCAAGATAGTGTATATGATCTGCCACTGATTCAACTGACGTGGTTGTTTCATAAGATGTTGACAGCTAAAAATCACGACAATGATCAAAACATTTCAGAAAGAAGTTTACAACAATCTGGCCATTTAAAAAAAGACAAGAAAGAGAACCATTACAGCAGGAATTGAAACTGTAGAGAAAAAGATAACATGTCTGAGTGTTTTCAGACACAAATGCAAGTACACACACATCTGTGCACACACACATCTGTGCACATACACATGCACACACACACAACACACACAGACAAGACAGACAGACAGACAGACAGACAGACACACCACACACACACAGAAGGCACACACCTTCATGCTAACTTACCATACAGCTGCAGCAGACCAGAATAAGCGACAGCCATGCCACGCTTTTCTTCCACCCCCTGTTTCATTTTCAGAAGAGACTCTAGCATGTCCACCTGCACAAATTAAACATGGCAAGGATCATAACTCAGTACATTTCTCTCTCTTCCCACAGTTTACTCACACCCCCCCCCCCCCCCCCCGCTTCTTTATAATGGTGTCCCTAAACTCCAGGTCTGTTTCATCTTTAATGATGTCTTTTCCCAAAACCCCTCCTCCCATAGCAAACAAATTCAATAGTATTCCCATTTTGGTTTCATCTGTTTTTACTAGGGATTGGGGGGGGTGGGGGGGGGGGGGGTTGTTTGTTTGTTTGTTTGTATTTTGGGGGGGAGGTTGTTTGTTTGTTTTTTGTATTTTTGGGGGGAGGTTGTTTGTTTGTTTGTTTGTATTTTTGGGGGGGAGGTTGTTTGTTTGTTTATTTGTATTTTGGGGGGGAGGTTGTTTGTTTGTTTATTTGTATTTTGGGGGGGAGGTTGTTTGTTTGTTTATTTGTATTTTTGGGGGGGGGGTTTGTTTGTTTTGTTTATTTGTATTTTTGGGGGGAGGTTGTTTGTTTGTTTGGTTTTGTTTTTGGTTTGTTTGGGGTTTTGTTTTGTTTTTTTTGGTTGTTGGGGTTATGTTTGGGGGGGGGTCATGGTTTCTTTGTAGGTGAGTAAGGATTACAGGTTTTAGACTTAATAAAAAGTGAGGAGAGGGGGAATAAAATTCCATAAATATACTTTCTCAAGACCTCTTGCAAAAGAGGAAAACCCTTTGCTCTGACGGCCTCTTCATTTTAGGACCGAGCTTCTGACTTGCGACACTTTGTCAGCATGTGGTAGAGATATCAGTCATTTCTCAACTTTGTCAGCAAGTGGTAGAGATATCAGTCATTTCTCAACCTTCTTACTACATCTTGAATCACAAAAAAATCTACTTTTTTCTTTCTATCTCTCTTTTTTTTCTTCTTTTTAAGAGAATTAAAAAAAACCCTGTAATGTTAAGGAATCTGTTTTAAAAAACCTGTTCTCTGTTCCTTTGCAACCCTCTTTTTCAGAAATAAAACCGATTTTACAGCGTCAGTGATTGTTTCATTTCTATTAAAAGTTCTTATGTTTGTCCTGCTTTCTTATTTGTTTCTTCCTTTCCCCCCCTGTTAATTTCTGCAACTGCATCCACAAGAATTGATTTTATGTCATTCACAATGAAAATATTCAATATACACGAATATAAAACACACACACACACACACACATTACCAACACACAGAGTATTACCTTGTTTTCTTTCACAGCAGCTTGGCAGAGGGTTCCCGTAAGAACTGTCTTCTCAAAGCCAGGAACCTCCTGCACAGGTAACAACCATACCATAATTTGACTTCTCCCTCGACTGAGATTTCATTCATGTAAAACGAATTATTTGCTGCAACAGCTCTGTTTATGCTCCAACATAACTTCTATCCAGCAATTCTTTTGTGAATTTTTACCCATTAAGTATGCAGAAAAATTGATTGATTTTATCAGAACAATTAATGATACCAAGGACATTTTGAACAGCAAAGATACTTGTCTGGTTGGTATCATTAAAATCGTAAAAGCATCACCCAGTTGGTTGGGACATTTCCTGTGTTCATGCATCATTCATCAAAAAACTAGAAAACCACACATAGGTAGAAATATTTTTTGTTTTATTTTATTTATTTATTTATCTATTATTTTATTCTTTTATATTGAGGATAATGGAATAAGCACTCTTGTGGGTTTTTTTATATTTTTTACATCAAGTCCCTATGTAGTTGTAGTTTTGTAAATTTTGTCATCTGTCCCACCGGCACACAATGGCCTACACTTTGAAAAAGCAGAACAGGTTTTAACATGTGCGCAAGATGTTCTGAAATGCACTTTTTCTGTATTTGTTTCTGAATGTGGTATTTTATACATCAAAATCCATGAATGCACTCTAATGAATCTTACAGCATCACTTTCTATGATATGCTCACACCGATCAATGATCTTGTATGTTTATTTTGTATTTTTATTCTAAAAAAAGCAAGACAGATCAACACAGGCTATGAAATAGTAGCTTCTTTCTTCATTTTTGCACCTCACTGCTTTGGTTTCATCAAATTTCATGACAGCATTGTAGATTTATTGTATATAATTATTTAAGTATACACACTCACTCACAAGCCATCCACACCTACACACATCCACACCCCCAAAACCCCATTAAACACACACCGGTACCACATGCAGAACTGTAGGTCACATTTTTGTTTATTTTGTATTTTGTATTTTTGTATTTGTACCAATTTATGTCACAGCAGATTTCTCTGCGTGAAATTCAGGCTGCTCTCCCCGGGAGAGCGCGTCGCCACAAGTGCAGCGCCTACCCTTTTTTTTTTCTTTTTACCTGTATGCAATTGTATTTGTTTCCCTATCCCTATTATCTTCTGAAACCAGAAAAAGCAACATGGCTGGACATTCGGGAGGTTTACCTTGAGGAGCTGGTCAGCGCGGGGAGAGTTGTGGTACTTGTAGTAGCACCACAGGATGCTGAGGGGCTCTGTGTAGTTCTTCTCTGACTGCAACTTCAGGGCCACACCTCCACTGCAATCACCGCAACACACCAAGTAAAAATAAACTGATAGGGGGGGGGAGAAAAGGAGAAAAAATGAGCCTCCAAAAATGATCTCAACTGGGCTGAGAGAGTTGCTCAGAAAAATGTTACAGTTAACAATGTAAATTACCAAAGTTCAAAGTGACCACCAACCCAACCTAACATTTTTATGACCATAGTATGTGCTCTTTACTACCACTGACCCTTCCCTTCACTTTTCTTTAAAAAACAAACAAACAAAACAAAACAAAACAAAAAACAAACAAAACAAAAACCTAACCAAAGCTATCCCCAAAGCCAGAATAAGGCTACGTTAATGGTGGAGTACAAACAGTTGCATACGCAAAATCGCACCATGGGTGAACCTCAGAGCTCTAGCTGAGGAACGGGAAAACACACAAAAACCCCTAACAAAACCCTGTCAAAACAGACAGAGAGACAAAAGGCTGACCTTTGTCCATGAGGTCAGGAGCAGTGGCAGTGAACTTGTCCAGAACGGGGAAGGACAGATACCTGGCAGCCTGACTTGTTGCTGATTCCATCAGGTCAACCGCCTCCTGCCCACGCCCACTGCACACAAAGCCATGAAATAGGATACATGTACACACAGCCACAGCATTGCTATGCTCCGTCTTAAATAGGTCCCTCATATAGACACAATAGTCTATTACACCCTCCTCACCCCATAAAAAAAAAGGGAGGAGAATACAACATAGCTCATCTCAAATTAGTGTATAGCAAACAGAATCTTTAGTACTGGTTGTGTTATTGTCATAGACTATTTCCAAGACCTATAATAAAGATAAATCTTTTTCTTCATTTCTAATTGATTAGTACAGCCATTAAAACACAAAAAGCTTAGAAAGCAATCCTTTCCTTTTTGTTCCTTGGCTACAGCTCTGAGGTTCACCAATGGTGAGGTTTTTCACATGTAACTGTTTTTGCCCGCTATTTGGACAACTATTATGATAAAAACATCGATTCATTCCCCTAAAACATTATCACTGAACTCAACATGGGTAGGGTTTCCCCCTAGATGACTGCTTCAAGAACGAAGACAGCTTCCTTTTTTTCTGCATTCATTTTCAATTTAGTATAAAAAAAAACAACTACAAAAAACCCAGCAAACCCAAAAAACAAATCATGATGCAAGCATACACACTGTGGCACATCATACTTTATAGTCTGTCTGTTCAGTAACTCTCTTTACTTAAGTGAATAGATGCTACATTGAAGACTACTACTACTACTTGCTGAAAACAAATGCACACCCTTCTCTCTCTTTCCCTGCCATAAGCTGCAAGGAAGCAAGATTCCCAGAGTGCTCACCTGTTGGCAGCAGCGATGGCGGTTTGTTCTCGGAGTGGGGCCTTCAGGGTCATAGGTAAGCGTCTGTTCTCCAGGGACATCAGAGCATCCAGGTCTCCTTGTTCGGCCAAGCTTTCAAACACTGACTGCAATGCTGAACACACACACACACACAAACATGCACGCACGCACGCATGCATACACGCACGCACGCACACACACACACACACACATACACACACACACACCCTTAGTAAGCAACAGCAGCCATAAAATAGTGACTGCAGTTTTTAACACCCATCAATTCATGTTGTTGTTGCACATTCCCCAACATCCTGAGGGTCACCCAGAATGTGCATGCTGATTCACACATCCCACCTGGGAATCACCGTGAGATTGCAAGTGCATACTGGATGAAAAGTTTGGGTGTATGACTCTTTTCAAGTACCTTGCCATACAGGCATCCATACTCTGACTTCAGAGGATTTGTTTTTCTTTTTTTAAAGGAGAGTGCAGGCTGTTAAACTAAGACTTTGTCATGGCTGAAGAAGACATTCTCACCATAACATCTCAGCACTACAGCATTTTGATATAGGTCTTGATACTTTGCTTACATCAACAACTGGCAAAGCTTTTGGCTTGGGCCATACATTTTTGTTATCTCTTGCAGCAAAGCCGCCTGATATTGAAAAATTATGCAGCTAATGATAGTGAAACTTTAATGATAATAAGATGTGATCATGGCAGTCACATGGAAACTGACAACAAAATGCATCACTGTATAGACCAATGGTATGATACTACAGTATTTTTAGTTTACTACAAAATGACAAATTAGAGTCCATACAGCAGTGTAAGGACAAGAAGGGATGGAGTCACCAAGATCCTCACCTTCAAAAGGCCAGGGCTTCTTCATCAGACTCACTGCCTGGGCCAGAGCACTCTTGTCACTGCACAGAGAACATAACACTTAGGTAGGGACATAAACAAAATAAAATAAAGCAATCACAAGAGGAGATATGGCAGAATCTCAATGTATACAACAGATTACCACACTTAAGGTAGTTCTACCATTATAGCAAGGGCCAACAGAAAGTCTTACATGTTAATCTGGACAACATGCCCATTTGGATGTGTACTTTCTTTTATCCCACCATCAAACATACTATTGTTGTTATCATCAGTCCTACATATCAATGTAATGTCAATCCAATCCTGTTGACTATGGCCTCGCTGACCACAGAGGCCATATCAAGGTGATCCCCTTGCCAGTGGTTCAAACTAAAAACAGCATCTCCATACAGATTACAACATTCCTTAATTAACGCCAAGCCTGTGGTCATCACAGTCACAAGCAATAGGAAATGAAATCCTGCTGACACTGAGAGCTAGGTACTACTTCTTCTTCTCATTGGTTTAATGTCCATTTACGACAAGGCAATTTAGACAATGGTACATTCACGTTAAGAGTGTACAGAAATGGGGATGAGGGGAAAGGTGAAAGTTGCAAAATGTAATGGATGGTGATAAGTTTATAAAATTTTATTTACAGTAACTGTCCTACTGGTGACTGGCAAACACTTTCTGCAAATGATACTAGGACATGAGACTTGGAATCATACATAACACTTTGGATATTTCCATATTGTTTTCCTAGATCTATCCCTTTGCTTTTATACGAGGCAATAAGCACAGGGCAATCAAACAATATATGATGGACTGATATAATAGCAGAACAGATGCAGAAAACATTTTTTGAATATTGAGTTTTTCAAGCATTTAGACATAGTTTATGAATTATAATTTCTATATTTCGTGGGCAACACAAACGATCCAAGTGAAGTCTAAAAAACTTAGGTAGGCACTAACCTTTTCACAGAGGCCAACACTGCCTGGACATCTCCCTTCTCCAGATTGTCTTTCAGCTGTGTGGCGGCTGTCTGCACTGCAGCTGCTGTGTTCACGGCTGCTGTCTTCTTTACTGCAGAGTCACTCACTGCTGTGTCTGTCTGGTTGTCTGCTCTTCTCCTTCTGTTGGGTTGTTCAGCCTGATTGTCACAGAGGGTTGACTTCTTCATGTGGTCTCATGTGCATTTTATATATATTATATACAGAAGTGTATTATAACATACAGCCATGCATGAGAATGTGAGTAATGTTACATCTCCATTGCTCAGAGAAAATTCATGGATAGATGCAAAAGAGTAACATGTAGAGGCACTATATAAACACAAACACATATGCACGAGTGCATGCAAACTTACCTGCACAACACACACACACACACACACACACACACACACACACACACACACACACACACACACACACACACACACACAATCTCCTATGAACAGAGTGAAGCACACTACTACAAAAAAACAAAACAAAAAATTTAAGCTGAATAGATGTTTGACTAATGCACTTACAACACTGGATCACAGTAGTGATCACAATCCTCTCATGGAAATAAAATCAAAATCACAGAACAAATGGCCTCCCTACCCTAACTTATTCATTCAATCTGCATCATGTATGCCCACAACCTGCTTCAATCATGCACACCCAATTACCAATACCTCCCTTATTCACCCACACTAAATAAACAGAAAAAGAAATGAATGAATGAATAAACAAATGATTTAGACTACATATACACCTCTGGTTTGAAGCGTAAACTTAAATGGTATGGGCATGTCACAAGGTCGAAAGGACTTGCGACAACAATACTGCAAAGGACTGTTCAAGGAAGAAGAAAAAGAGACAGACCAAGTAAAAGATGGGAGGACAACATCAGCGAATGGACAGGCCTAGAACTCAACAGAACCCTGAGAAAGGCAGAACAGAGAGAGGAATGGGGGGGGGGGGGGAACTGGTTGTCAAGTCTTCAGGGGTGCCCCCACGGTCACCAGACTGAGGGATAGAATAGAGATAGATAGATAGAGATAGACAGACAGACAGACAGACGGATATATAGATAGATAGAACAAATGAATTAACAAATGAACGAATGAACAAATTTTATTTATAGGGGGTAATAGAATAAGCATAACAATTGCTTTTTTTACATCCAGCCCTCTGGCAGGGAAAAAGAAGAGAGAAAAAAAAAAAGTAATTAATATACCATACATGGCATGAAGAACAATCTAAAGAAAAAAAAGATAGACAGACAGACAGACAGACAGACAGACAGACACAGACAGACAGACAGATAGATAGATAGATAGATAGATAGATAGATAGATAGATAGATAGATAGATAGATAGATAGATAGATAGATAGATAGACAGACAGATAGAGATAGATAGACAGACAGACAGACAGACAGACAGACAGACAGACAGACACACACACACACACAGACATAAAGACAGACAGACAAACGCCTCCCCACCCTCAACAGCTGTGAAAACAGCAGTGATCTACACTCGTCACTCACGGCGGCTGGCTGGAAGTCGGGGACCTCAAAGGGCACGGGGAGGCCTGCAGCCTCCAGACTGCGGGCCAGGAATCGCAGGGTGCGGGCGCTGGGCTGGATCATCTCCTCCTCAAACTGCAGCAACACGTCCTTCGCTTTGTCCAGATCCTTCTGCTTCACTGGAACACAAACCACACACAGTGAGCAAATCCAACATCACTCAGCAGGGCCCAGTCAAGAGTGCTAAATTTAGCGTGCCCCTTCCTTTTACCTAGTCCATGTGTGGTCAGCTCCTGCTATAAATAGCACCAGCTGGCCACAGCTGGGCTGGAATGGGATGGGATAATTAGCAGCTGAGAGGAGCTGAAAGTGGGGGAAACTGACAGCTGTGACCACACAACCCTACTGCCACTGCTGACATCACCACTAGGAGGAGGAGGAGGAAGAGGAGGAGGAGGCAGAGGAGGAGGAGGAGGAGGAAGAGGAGGAGGCAGAGGAGGAGGAGGAGGCAGAGGAGGAGGAGGAGGAAGAGGAGGAGGAGGAGGCAGAGGAGGAGGAGGAGGAGGAAGAGGAGGAGGAGGAGGAGGAAGAGGAGGAGGAATAAAAGGTGGAGGAGGAGCAGAAGGAGGAGGAGGAGGAAGAGGAGAAGACAAAAAAAAGGAAGAGGACAAGAAAAAAGTTCATTTGAGACCTCAAATCTAGAGAGCACAAAACCCTTACAACATTAACAATAGTGTGTAAAAGAAGAATGCCAGAGAGAGAGAGTGGGGGAGAGAGAGAGAGAGAGAGAGAGAGAGAGAGAGAGAGAGGAGAGAGAGAGAGAGAGAGAGAGAGAGAGAGAGAGAGAGAGAGAGAGAGGGGGGGGGGGGGCAAGGACTGACCATATCCCCGGATGAGGTGGAAGAGCACATTGTCCCTGTCGATGGCAAACATGTCCCTGGTCACCTCCACCAGCATCTCCAGCTCCTTGATCTGAAAACCAACACTGTCATCACTGCCTGTAGCAGTCACCTTGATCTGAAAACCAACACTGTCATCACTGCCTGTAGCAGTCACCTTGATCTGAAAACCAACACTGTCATCACTGCCTGTAGCAGTCACCTTGATCTGAAAACCAACACTGTCATCACTGCCTGTAGCAGTCACCTTGATCTGAAAACAAACACTGTCATCACTGCCTGTAGCAGTCACCTTGATCTGAAAACCAACACTGTCATCACTGCCTGTAGCAGTCACCTTGATCTGAAAACAAACACTGTCATCACTGCCTGTAGCAGTCACCTTGATCTGAAAACCAACACTGTCATCACTGCCTGTAGCAGTCACCTTGATCTGAAAACCAACACTGTCATCACTGCCTGTAGCAGTCACCTTGATCTGAAAACCAACACTGTCATCACTGCCTGTAGCAGTCACCTTGATCTGAAAACAAACACTGTCATCACTGCCTGTAGCAGTCACCTTGATCTGAAAACAAACACTGTCATCACTGCCTGTAGCAGTCACCTTGATCTGAAAACAAACACTGTCATCACTGCCTGTAGCAGTCACCTTGATCTGAAAACAAACACTGTCATCACTGCCTGTAGTAGTCACCTTGATCTGAAAACAAACACTGTCATCACTGCCTGTAGCAGTCACCTTGATCTGAAAACCAACACTGTCATCACTGCCTGTAGCAGTCACCTTGATCTGAAAACAAACACTGTCATCATTGTATGTAGCATTCACCTTTATTTAGTATCGTGCTCATTCCTGCACACAGTGCGCAAATCCAACACCACTCAGTCAAGAGTGCTAAATTTAGCATGCCCTTTCCTTTTTACCTAGTGCAAGTGTGGTCAGTTCCTGCTATAAATAGCACGAGCTAGCCTCACCTAGGCTGGGATGGATTAATTAGCAGCTGAGAGGAGCTGAAAGTGGGGGAAACTGACAGCTGTGTGCACATTGTCACCATACATCTAAGCAGAATGCACGCACATCTTGTGTACGCGTTAAAAACGTTCTGCTTTTTGGAAGATTAGGTCATTGTGTGCTGGTGGGAACGGATGACAAAATTTACAAAACTGCATACACATGAGGACTGGATGTAAAAAAGTACAAGAGTGCATAATCGATTATCCTTGAAATAAAAAGAATAAAAAAAATAAGCATCCACCCAACAAGGGCTAGAGCTAAATCCTACACTTCTGTGAATGATTCTTCAGCAACTTCTCATATATAATCTACTTAAAAACCAGAAAAACACTGACTGAGACACATACAAAGATTAACGTCCTGACAGAATACGTAAGTGAAGAATTTAGGGCTGTTGTGTACTCACCATGTTTCGCTCAATAAAACTCTGGCAGTAGTAATTCAGTCTCTGCATGTTGGCTCTCAGGCCTGGGGTCTGAAATCAAACAACTACCAATTGCACACTTAGACAACAAAAATGAAAACACGAAATGAAAACCAGAAGTTTGTAATCACAAAGGGGAATTGTTGATCAAAAAATGAATGATATTTACAATCATAGAATAACAATGTGTTTTCTGTTAGACCTAGTTCAGTTTACATCCTCGTTTGCATGCATATACATGTAAAAGAAATGTTTTCAGCTGATGTCAAGTTACATTCATTTCTCTCATAAAACAGAATTCATCTCATCATCAAATGCTGATATTACCTGCTAAAGCACAAAATTAAGGATGTGCAATTATGTGTAACATTTTCTTATTTGAAAGCAATACAAATATTTTCCACACTTTTGCATAAAAGTGTTTTAAAACAACTGGAGCACTGACAACCACCCACCTCCATGATTTTCCTGGCTTTCTTCACATGGCCGCACTCGATAAAGTCAGCAATCAGATGATGCAGCACGTTCATCAAACCGTGAATCTCTGTCAGCAAATCCACCACTGCACACCCCAACACATCTCTTCACTTCAGTACAGTAGTACCCCAACACATCTCTTCACTTCAGTACAGTAGTACCCCAACACATCTCTTCACTTCAATACAGTACCTCAACACATCTCTTCACTTCAACATAGTACCCCAACACATCTCTTCACTTCAACATAGTACCCCAACACATCTCTTCACTTCAATACAGTACCCCAACACATCTCTTCACTTCAACATAGTACCCCAACACATCTCTTCAACATAGTACCCCAACACATCTCTTCACTTCAACATAGTACCCCAACACATCTCTTCACTTCAATACAGTGCCTCAACACATCTCTTCACTTCAACATAGTACCCCAACACATCTCTTCACTTCAACATAGTACCTCAACACATCTCTTCACTTCAACATAGTACCTCAACACATCTCTTCACTTCAACATAGTACCCCAACACATCTCTTCACTTCAATACAGTGCCTCAACACATCTCTTCACTTCAACATAGTACCCCAACACATCTCTTCACTTCAACATAGTACCCCAACACATCTCTTCACTTCAATACAGTGCCTCAACACATCTCTTCACTTCAACATAGTACCCCAACACATCTCTTCACTTCAACATAGTACCCCAACACATCTCTTCACTTCAATACAGTACCTCAACACATCTCTTCACTTCAACATAGTACCCCAACACATCTCTTCACTTCAACATAGTACCCCAACACATCTCTTCACTTCAATACAGTACCTCAACACATCTCTTCACTTCAACATAGTACCCCAACACATCTCTTCACTTCAACATAGTACCCCAACACATCTCTTCACTTCAATACAGTACCTCAACACATCTCTTCACTTCAACATAGTACCCCAACACATCTCTTCACTTCAATACAGTACCCCAACACATCTCTTCACTTCAATACAGTACCTCAACACATCTCTTCAACATAGTACCCCAACACATCTCTTCACTTCAACATAGTACCCCAACACATCTCTTCACTTCAATACAGTACCTCAACACATCTCTTCACTTCAACATAGTACCCCAACACATCTCTTCACTTCAACATAGTACCTCAACACATCTCTTCACTTCAACATAGTACCCCAACACATCTCTTCACTTCAATACAGTACCCCAACACATCTCTTCACTTCAACATAGTACCCCAACACATCTCTTCACTTCAACATAGTACCCCAACACATCTCTTCACTTCAACATAGTACCCCAACACATCTCTTCAATACAGTACCCCAACACATCTCTTCACTTCAACACAGTACCCCCACACATCTCTTCACTTCGATACAGTACCCCCAACATCTCTTCACTTCAGTACAGTACCCCAACACATCTCTTCACTTCAGTACAGTATAGACAATCTTCATACATGTTTGAACTTTACGTACAAGTTACCTATTTTTTATCATATTTAGTATCAAACAGGTACTCCCTCCACCCCCTACCCCTATTTTTTTTTTAACAACAGAAAAACAGTATTGACAATCTGAACACATGTCTTTTTTTTCCCAATCTGAACACACGTCAAATACTAGATACAAGTTGCCTATTTTTTTTATACTTAGTATCAGACAGGCAACTTTTCCTCCTCACTTCTACTAGTAGGCACCCATCTGTCTCGGAAGACTATGGAGTTGTGCTCTAATCTTTAGAGCGCAAATCCTGGGTAAGTAAGTATGGAGGGCAAACTGTTACCCATGCAGCAGACCCCCACTCCCTCTCCATGCCACTGGAATGATCCCTTGGAAAGGCAATGACCGATACGAATGGTTCCAGTACCGTCACTTATACTAACTTACAGCAAAAGGATGCTTACCTTTCTGCAGACTGTCAGGGTCTTCCTTGTTGATGAAGAACTGGAGGACTTTGTCCACAAGGGGTCCCCGCTTGTGCGTCTTCACCATCTCTTCAAACTCCTGCAGGATCAGCTCTGCATTCCCACTGCATAGAAAAACTAAACTTACTGTTGAATTTGTGAGAATGATGTGTGCATGTTATACAAAATAATAAGGCACAGAGAAAACTTGCAAGCCTGAATAGATACCAAAGCAGAATGGACAATAATGAATAAGAATAACCAAATGGAAAAAAGACGAGGTGGAAGGCAGGCATTCACAGATACATGATATTCTGTAGGTGTACACAATCAGAGCGTAGAATTGGCAGAGGAAAAAAAAGAGGAAAGTAAGCCGGGGTCCAGGGGCCGCTTAGGCCCTGGTGGGGTGCAGGGGCAAAGCCCCGCTGGGGGGTCCAGGGGGCGAAGCCCCCCGGCCGAAAATGAATTTTAGCATTTTAAAGGCAATTTGGAGGCCTCTCCAGGCACCATTTTGAGCAATGTGTGTGTGTGTGTGTGTGTGTGTGTGTGTGTGTGTGTGTGTGTGTGAGAGAGAGACACACACAGAGACAGACACAGACTCAGACTTTTAGACCTTCCATAAAGAACCACCAGAGTATGTCAAACTTGTTTTAAAAAGATCCCTTCTGGGTAGCCCTAACATAAGTTTGTGTGTACAACTATGATGGTTAATGGAAAACATGGAGAGAGTGAGAGAGACAGAGACAGAGACAGACAAAAACAGTGGGTGAGAGAAATGAGGACATAAACATCCAGCAACTAATTGCAGAATTAAAAAAGGGGGATACATGTCTGTAGTGATAACCAGGCATGGTACTGCAGGAAAAGCACTTTTTCCTGAAATGTAGTGGGGGTCCAAGGGGCATTGCCCCCTTGTGGGGTCAAGGGGCAGAGCCCCTTGTGGGGGTGAGGGGGCAACGCCCCCTGAAGCTGAAGGTTTTTTGACAATTCTAGCCTGTTTAAAGGCCTCTCCTTGAACTAATTTCAGTTTTCACACTAAGCAATTTCTGCCCTAAATTAAGCTCTCCAGGTGTGACTTTTTCTGTCATTTCTTCAATCTAAAGGAAGTTCTACACTCAAGTAATCACAAAGCAAAAATTATTACATTTCTAGACAAATGTGCACAAATGCAGATAGAGGAAGAAAGAGAAAGAAAGGGCAGACACACACAGACAGAGAAACAGAGAGAGGGGGGGTGTAAGAGAGAGAGAGAGAGAGAGAGAGAGAGAGAGAGAGAGAGAGAGAGAGAGAGAGAGAGAGAGAGAGAGAGAGAGAGAGAGAGAGAGAGAGAGAGAGGTGAGTGTGTGTATGTGTGTTTGAGAGAGAGACAGACAGACAGACAGACAGACACCGCCAGAAAGAGAAAGGGCAGGCTGGCCGCCTGTGGATTGTTATGATACTATAAACATCGCTCTCTGACCACATACACGCTGAAGGCAGCCAGTGGAAAGCCCCCCCCCCCCCCTTCCTACCATCCCTCTTCACCCCTCTGCCTTCGGCTTACAGCTGCAACTGACACCCTTCTGTCAACAGATACCTAGTAGACTGGTGATGTAAAGAAGAGAAGGGAAGTACTGGGCATTATTTGACTGGTTCTCTGTGGGTTTCGTTATTTTTCTTTTCTTTTTTTTTTTTTCTTTTACGCGGATTTCCACGAATTCGCTGAGATGTACCATTCCTGATTATCCTGTGTCTGCCAGTTTATGTACACTTGATCTGTTTCTCATTTTCTGAAGAAGCTGCATAATGTTTTCTTCCCTGCTTGGATATCCTGAGTGTTGTCCACAGCAGTATTTTTATCTGTGTCAGTCTGCAAGAGTTGTATTCCCGCGGATGGGGTAGATCACCTTGTGTTTTTGCCTTTTGCGAAATTAATGGTCTTCAAGCCTCTGCTGCCCTGGCTAGCATAGAGAATGTTGCACTGGCAAGCTTCGCAAAACGCTTAGCCTGCAGCATCCAGTTTGCCAATGTGCTCGCCAATCCACACATTTCGATCCCCAGCCTTGACTTCACCATCCACCCACTCCCATTTCCATGCATTTTTGCATCCTCTGTCATCATAAGCATTGAGTCCGATCCACGATCGTTCTCCCGCATATGCTAGCCATTTGGCTAGGCCTACCGAGTCTAGTGAGTGAGAACTGAACCCTTTGACGACACTCGCACCATTTGAGAATTTCATCTGGTTTCGTGTTTTTTTTCCCCCAGATTTTTTTTTTCCGCGGAAAGCGTTTTTTTTCCGCGGAAATCAGTTTTTAAAAATCGGAAATCCGCGGAAACGCGGAGAATTCTATGCTCTGCACAATTGAAAATTCATAACTTTCTCAGTTTTCAGTTCTTCCAAAAAGGAGTTACAACAAGAGGAAGGCCCTCACACTACATGACATCAACCAAAGATCTCACCAAATGTGTACATCACCAATCACTGATAACTGTATATATATGTGAACTTTTACTTCTGTACACACACACACACACACACACACACACACACACACACACACACACACACACACACAGAGCCAAATGCATCCAGAGCAAAGCTGCCAGACTTTTCCAGCCTCACCTGTCCAGCAGCTTGCCCATGTAGCTGTCCAGGAGAAAGGGGCTGTTGGCAGGCAGGTAGCCACACTCTGTCAACGTGGTCATCAGGCGTTTGGCTGCATCCACATCGGCTGCGTTGCTCACGATGTCGGAGAAGTTTTCTTCCCTCCTCATCTCTTGGCGCTGTATCACTGCTGTGTGTCTCTCTGCATACGTCTTCAGACGATCCACCGCCGCTGGGAAAGAAAAACGATACCCGTCAAACCATTGCATAGGGCCTAGATAGTTTAACTTGTGGGAAATGATACATAGCCGAGTCACAGGAAATCAACAATGCAACAAAAAACACACACAAAAATAGCTCCAAACCAACCAAACAACCCCCCTCCCCTCCCGCATCCCTACCCCTCCAAAAAAACCCCAAACCAACCAAACAAGACAATCCTAATCCAAATCATATAATCCCCCCCTTCCCCTCCCCCCCCTCCAAAAACAAAACCCTACAGGGCCCACAACATCCAACTAAACAACAAAAAATCCCAACAAAATGGAAAAAAAAAAACCACAACTCCAAAGCTACACAGCAAAGTTTTGACAGTTAAAAAGAAAACAAATTCAACAAAAACAAATCATACTCTATGGAGATGAAGATAAATTAAAAAAAAAAATTTTGCAAACACATACAGGAATGCATACTACAAACAGGACACACCATCAAAGAATGGAGCCCACAAAGAAAGAAAAACACAAAACAAATACACATGACACATTGGATGAGACTATAAACCGAGGCCCCGTGTGCAAACGCACACAGAAATCTTGCGCACATGTTAAATCCTGTTCCGTTTTTTGAAAGAGTGGGTCATCGTGTGCCGGTGGGAACAGATGAGAAGATTTACACACTGGAATGTAAAAAAGCACAAAAGTGCTTATTCCACTATCCTCGATATAAAAGAATAAATCAAAATCAAAATCAAACAGGAGTGCTTATTCCATTATCCTCTATATAAAAAAAAAAATAATAATAAAAACTAACAGACACTACCACTGCCCATTCCTTTCCCAGCCAAAGGCGGCACCTTACCCTCAGTGTTGCCAGAAGCAGCCTGCAGAGCTGCCACCTTCAGCACCACAGTCTGGTAGTTCTGGTGCTCTGGGAAAGTGTCCTCCCTGACACACACACACACACGCAACACACGACACGCACACGCACACGCACACGCACACACACACACACAACACACAGAGCCTTGAAGCCAAAAGAAACGGCAGAATGAATTCAGGCACAATTCATAGAGTGAATCCAGCTAAGCGTCACACAAAGAATTTATCACGGGAATCCTTATAGAATGATGATAAAAACTCCCATCTGATTCTTCTTTTTTAAAAAAAATTTCTTCATGGCTGCTGCTCAACCAATCACTTATCTCAGCAAGAAGAGAACAGAAAAAAAATAATCAAGGTGCTGTGTATAATGCCAAATTGTAAATGTTATAGGTAAAAACAGAAATAAACCAAAACACTGATGCTCAAGTGTTTTAAGGTTGGTGTGAATATGGCACTTTCATATTTCTAAACCAACTTTCAACTGACTTCTTAACAGTCCTTTAATTCTTATTTTGCTTTTCTGCAAAGCAACAGACTAGCAAATGGAAGGTCACTGAAAAAAAAAAAGCAAAACAAAGGTGAAGGTTGATGATGAATAGTGAAATATTGCATTAGTTACTCTAATGTGCTGTGACAAAAATTACAGAATGACAAAAATACGCATTAACTCACACACTCAAACACACACACAAACTAAAACACACACACACACACACACTAACACAATCTACTTCTAACACACCCCACACACACACACACACACACACACCACACACACACACACACACACACAAACACTAACACCAATTTCCCCAGCCTGTACACCATCACACATAAACCCCCAAAACAATAAAAACACTCAAATGAACTATAAAAAAAAAATAAAATAAAATAAATAAATAAAAGAAGGTGGCTAAATCCCTCCATCTTACAGCTGCTGCAGGTAGGCAGTGGCTTTGGGCAGGTCCCTGACAAAGGTGGCATACAGGAAGGCCAGCTGGGCCAGCACGATGGGGGGAAAGGTGAACCCCTCCTCCTCCAGACGACTCCGCACCTTTTCTGCTTCTTCCACATCCTGCACAGGTAGGTCACAACACACAGGTATTTATACACATACGCTAAGGCATGAATTGTGTGTTTGTTGTGTATGCATGCATGACGCATGGTTTTTCTAAAACAAAATTTCTTATTTTATTCTTTTATTTCGAGGATAATGGAACAAGTACTTGTGCTTTTTTACATCCAGTTCCTGTGTATATGCAGTTTTGTTAATTTGGCCTACTCTTCTGAAAAGCAGAATGGGTTTAACATGTGTGCAAGATGTTCTGTGTGCGTTCGCACACAGAACCTTGGTCTATAGTCTCATCCGAAGGACTTTGGGGGAGAGTGGAGTCGGCGCTGATGTTAACTCCAGAGGAAAAATTCTCTTGAACGAGATTTGAACCCTGGTCAGCAGATCACGAGTGCATCACTCTGAACACCTGGCTATCCCATCCCCCATGTCAACATGCTTGTGCATGTATACAAAAGCATGTATACATGAGCGTACACTAACACAAAAAGATAAAAAGATATACACATAGACACAGATCCATACGTATTTACATGAATTTACACACAAGCACACACATGCACACACTTTCACAAATTTACATAAATGCATATCTCCCCCTCCCCCCCCCCCCCCTCACACACACACATAACCAAAAACTAAGCACATATGTGTTTGGCTGTTTCCTTAAAAGAAAAAAGGTAGCTTAAGGCACTGGCTTCAAACATGTAGCAGGCTGAAACCATACGCAGTAATAAAAATCCACAGACATTACCCCCCCCCCCCTTTCTATTTTGAATGGAAAAAACCCCTAAGGAAATAAGTTTTACTTAAATCTGAAAGAAGTGAAAAGGATGAACTCAACAGATTAAAAAAAAAAGAAAAAAAAAAAAGCTAGCTCCCTGCTCCACTGTTTTCCATTAAATCCCTCACCCTACTCCCTTCCTGTAACAGCAAGTATAATAATAAGAGAGAGAGAGAGAGACAGAGAAAGAGAGAGAGAGAGAGAGAGAGAGAGAGAGGAGAGAGAGAGAGAGAGAGGGAGAGAGAGAGAAGAGAGAAGAGAGAGAGAGAGAGAGAGAGAGAGACAGAGACAGAGACAGAGACAGAGACAGAGAGAACACAGAGAGACACAGAGAGAGAGAGAGAAGAAGAGAGAGAGAGAGAGAAGAGAGAGAGAGAGAGAGAGAGAGAGAGAGAGAGAGAGACAGAGACAGAGACAGAGAGAGAGACACAGAGACACAGAGAGACACAGAGACAGAGACAGAGACAGAGAGAGAGAGAGAGAGAGAGGGAGAGAGAGAGGGAGACAGAGGCAGAGACACAGAGACAGAGAGAGAGAGAGAAGAGAGAGAGAGAGAGAGAGAGAGAGAGAGAGAGAGAGAGAGAGCTGTGAAGCCAGTATTTGTAGTGTAGGAAAAAGTCAAGCTGAATCACTGTCATTGTGACTGGCCACAGAAGACAGGAGGAGAGGTCTCTCACCCCGACAGCACAGGCCTTGATCAGGAGTCTCTTCAGGACGCCCTTGTTGTTGGGTTTGCTCTGAGACAGCTGCTTCAGTTCCTCCAGACTCATGTCTGAAGACACCAGCGTGTCCCCAGACTCCCTCTGCAAAACACAGCCTGGCCTGTTGCACTTACTTTAGCAAACAACATCCACAATAACAAGAACAGTTACAACAGTCGCAGCATCCGAAATACGCAACCAGTGAGCCATTCATGCAAAAACTGTGTGGAAACTTCCTGCAGTGCAACAAGCACAATGACGGAATGACAATGATCATGCTGCTGCTGATGATAATGATAAGGATGATGGTGGTGGTGATGATAATAATGACAATTAATGACAAAAGTTTCTAAAATACAAGGAGAATATATATGTACACATTATCACCTTATAGCCTACTTCTCACATACATATGCACTTGTGTACATGTATCCATACACCTAGGCCAGTAGCCCTACTACTTTCTTTCACTTTGATTCATCACATACCAAGTTTGCTTCCTGCATTTTTAAATGACATAAATATGCAAAAATATATGCAAGGATAAATATGCAAACAGCAACAGAAAAAAAAACATATCTCAGCCAGTCACAAAAAATATTTAATAAATCTTCGCTCTCAAAGAAAATATTTTTCCAGGAAAAAAAAACCTGATAATTTTTTTTAGAAGTACAGTACTTCCAAATTTATGAACAATTGTACTCTTATGTTTTACTTTTTTTCCCTTCTCATTTAAATAAACACACACACACACACACACACACACACACACACACACACACACACACACACACACACAAATGCTAACAAAAACGCCTTAGTTACCTCTGACACTGTAGACATTTTCTCTGAGGTCACCAAGTCCTTCAGCCCCTGTCAACAAACACCAGACAATGCTGGACTGGACTATAACTCACTTTCCTTCTCCACTAACTCCCTCACAACTTGTTGGGGCACTGCACTGATGTTTTCAGGCAGAGAATAAATAAATGAATGACAGATGCTACAGCTGAGTGGTTAACACAGCTGAACTTCAATCCTGTGGGTTCATGAAGGCTGGGTTTGAATCTTAGCAGCGTCTGAAGAATTAAAAGGAAGGGGGGGGGGGATTGTTACAATCTCCCATGTCAGCTTTAAGTACAGACCTGCCAGAGCCTTAATTCCCCTCATGTTTATGAACATGCAGAAGGTCAAATATGCACATTAAAGATCCTGTAATTCATGTCAGTGTTCAGTGAGTTAAGGGCACACAACCACATCCGGCATATATTCCCGGAGTCAGAATGTGGCTACCTTCATGGTGGGCAAAAACAGCCACATACACAAAATGTTTTTTCTTCTTTCCCGTTAGCTCCATGGTGAATCATTCAGGTAAACCACTCACTAAGGTTGTTCATCAAATTCCTCCATTCATTTCAGCAAAACATTTAACATAAGCCACTGTCTGATTTCATGACTATGTAAACATTGTCATATGTATGGGGCTAAGTAGGCGGTGGTGTCCAGTATCTGTTGAATCTGAACAGGCACCACTGAACACCGATGAAGTGACCCAGCAGCAGTACAGGGCCCTCCTGGTTGTAGGCTTCATGCTGCCTAGTGAAACTCTTGCACTCTAGCCTAGCATGCTCCTCATGTTGATAAGATGTCTTTGCACTTCTAGCCCTGAGCATGCTGGCCTCATGTGATAAGATGTCTTTGCACTTCTAGCCCTGAGCATGCTGGCCTAATGCTGATAAGATGTCTTTGCACTTCTAGCCCTGAGCATGCTGGCCTCATGTTGATAAGATGTCTTTGCACTTCTGCCCTGACATCTGGCCTCAGTTAAAATGCTTTGCACTTCTAGCCCTGAGCATGCTGGCCTCATGCTGATAAGATGTCTTTGCACTTCAAGCCCTGAGCATACAACCTGATGACCTGGGTATGGTGGAGTGATCAGACAGAAATAAATGGTGTGGGATCAGCAGGACAGGCAGATGAAGATAAAGACAACCAAACAAAACCCTGTGTCACCATCACAGTGAAAAGGGAAACTGACCTGGAGAACTTCTGAGGGAGCTCCAGCAAAGTACTCAGCCATCTCCTGCTGGCTCCTCCTCAAGATCTTCAAGTTCTGCACAGCCAATTTTACACAGGTGTCATCATTTACAGAGGAAATCAAGTGATCTACCCAACTGTCTTTCTTACAACTGCCATTTTATCTTGCTCTTTGATTTTGCTTTCTTTCATCATAAACCTTTTTTTCTTTTCTTTTTGATCATTGTTCTGTTGTGGGCTTATTTTTTTCTTGAGAAAAATAATACAAACTGTTTGGATAGGAACAAGGTCAGGACATATCAGAGAAATGAGCCCTCTCTTTTTCCATTTAAATGTCTTGTAAGCATCAAAGAATGCCTATATTGTCTACAATATCAAAGTCCCCAAAGATGCTTTAAGAATATGTTGTACTCAGTTTCCAGAACGCTTCACCACAAAGTTTGACAACATGGTGATATGCTAGTCAGTTCTGGTGGAGGATCACAAAAAATGCACTGATTCAAAAAGTCCTTAAAAGCACAAGCGCCAAACCTCAATGCTCTCAGAGTCACATCATGCACACAACAATCATAAACAGGACTCACATTCTTTTGCATGAAGCTGAAGATTTCTTGAGCGTCCACCCAGTCAGCCTTTCTCTGAGCCATCAGGATCTGGCGTAGGACCATGCCTGTTGCCTCTAGAGCAGGCACACGCCATACTGCATTTTGGCTTTTCAGCTTGGACAGGATCTGCCAACGGTCAGTAGCACACTTTGCATTATGGACATGCCAACTCAATCCTAGATGAAAGTCACTATGCATAATGTAAAAGGTAATGTGATTGACAGTTGTTTTTTTTTTCCATTCCTTGGTTGGAGCTGTGGTTCATCAATGTTGAGATTTTGTGCATGTAACCATTTTCCCACCATTAAGGTAGCTGCAATGTAACTTTGGCGATGATATTGAACTACAACACCATTGTGAATGCACTTTTTAAAACTGTCATCCGATCCTTCTGGCACGTAATGATGTACTCTTCCAAAAGGCATAAAGGGTTTTAACTTGCACTGCAGCATGTTGTACATCATGCATGTGTTCATACATGGAACCTCGTTTTATAGTATTTTCTGAAGAACTTTCAGGAGAATGGAGTCAGTACTGACAGGGTTTTATTGGTTTTTCTGTCACTTAGCTTGAGCTCTGGGTTCACCAATGGTGATACATTTGCATATGCAACCATTTCTTCCCCCCCCCCAACTCCCCTCCCCCATTAAGGTAGCTGCATTCCAACTTCTGAGATACGGTTGGGAATTGAATGCACTTTCTGATTTTCAAATTTATAGGTTCTTTTGACGTGCACAAGTCTGTAAGCACATGGGTCCGATCAGTTTAGAGTCACCTCCAAATGACTTGACATCTAGTTCCATTTTCCCACAAAACTGAGAAGAGAAGGCAAGCTGTGAATCGAACCCAGAACCAAACAGTTTACTTAGTAGGCAGGTAAATGTCCAAACTGTCCTGCACCTTCCTTCTCTAAAACAAATGATAAATCCAGGGGAAAATTACCCACAAACAGATGTCTCAATGGTGGCTCAAACCAACAAAATCAGATCACAAACTCAGTGCTCTAACCACAAGGCTTTCCTACCCTCCTCGACCCCCCCCCCCACCCCAACTAAATCATACAAAAGTCACAATCACAATTCTAAAGGTATGCCAACCAAGAGTAAATAAATCTAGCAGAAAATTTGTTTCTTTTACGTGTAATGTTAAGGTTTTTTTACATGAGGCAGATTTTAAACAGGCATTTGATGGAAGTTGCTTAAGATCCAAGCTGACACTGGTTCTAACACTATAAACCAGGTGCACACATTTTACACTTGTGCATATTAAGTCAATCCCCCCCCCCCCCCAAAAAAAAAACAAAACTATCTGTTGTAGAAGAGTAGGCCTGGTATGGCCATTGGCATAGACAACACAGGCATACCCAGCATGCAACCTGCTCACCAGTACAGACCTAAGTGAGGAGGACTGTTGAGCACTGGGGAAGTACTATACCTCCGCCTTAAAAGACCAAGAACCACCCCCCTCCCCCCATTAACAAAATACAGGCATACACACACACACACACACACACACACACACATGCACTAAGTTCACACACGCGCGTACACACATACTCACACACATACAACACACAACACACATAGCTTTTTCAATGCTCAAGCATGTATGTGTCTGTGTTTTACCTGCAACATGATCCTCCAGTCGTAATCTCTGCCTGCCATGTTTATCAGACAGGCCCGCACAGCCCCTATATTCCCTGCTGCATCATGCTTCTTCACTGTAAACACACACACACACACACACACACACACACACACACACACACACACACACACACACACACACACAAGGTCAGATTTCAATCCCTGATTAATCAAGTACTTTTATGGAAGACTGTGCATGCACAAGCGTGTGCATGCACACACAAAACCTTTCTTTTAAAAACTTTACACTGGTGGTCATGGCGTCAGTCCAGTTCTAATTATAAAATGCCGTCATTTTTTTACAGTTGAGTGATTCAGTTATAAGTAATCTACAAGTTGTAAAATAGACATTGACTGATTGATGATGATGATGATAATGACAATGATGAGATGATGATGACAATGACAACAATGACAATGATGATGACGACGACAATTATAATGATGATGATGATGATGATGATATCGATGCCATATCCGATGAGTACTCACAGTAGTCCAGAGCCTCCTGCAGTTTGAAGTCATCCAGCAGAGACAAGAAGAAGGCAAAGCGAATGTCTGAGGCCTCAAAGTGACACTTCTGAAATAAAAGGGGAAAAAACACTTCATGTCAAAATGCAAATGCATACGATATACTGTTCTAGGTGTTTGTCTGAAATCAAGATGTTATTGTTCTGATCCCTGTACATGACATATTTAAATTTTAGGCTTCCTCACCCTCTGTAATATTCCTGTCCCACTGTTCCCACATGGCTCATTCTCAATATTTCTGCCCAAGCTGTATACCCCTAGCCTTGTCAAGCTGCATCCTCAGGACACACACACACACACACACACACACACAACACAACACACACACACACACACACACACACACACACACACAGACACACACAAACACACAGACACAGACACAAAACACAGACACAGACACACGAAGCCAGTAGACGCTACCCTAACCTGTAGTTTGTCCATGATGTCTGACTGTGTCTCCCCCAGAGCCAGCAAGGCAGGGATGGCATAACCATGCAGAGTGAGGATGAAGTTGTCACCCGCCTCACAGAGACCTGCCATCTTCTCCATCACTTCATAGATCCCTGCCACACAGATGGAGATACATCACTGCTGTGCGCCGTTTGGATTTGGTGTAAAGGAAGGTGACTCACTTATATAATGTGCACATGCACACAACACGTTAAATCCTGTTTCCTGCTCACACAGTTCTTTCATCCACAAAGTTTAGTTTTTATCATTCCTTCAAACATTTTCTTCATTTATTTATTCATTGATTCATTCATTTATTTATTTATTCTTTTATATCGAGGATAATGGAATAAGCACTCATGGGCTTTTTAACATCCAGTCCCCCGAGTGTATGTAGTTTTGAAAATCTGTTCCCACCAGCACAGAATGGCCTACTCTTACAAAAAGGGGAACAGGATTTAACGTGTGCGCATGTGCACATTACATAAGTGAGTCACCTTCCTTTACACCAAAACCAAAGCAAAAGAAAAGAAGGAAATTCTGCAATAATTTGACTCGTTTCTTGTCAAAGAAGTTCATATATACATGTACTACTCAACACTAAGCTCCACTATGTTATGCTACACTACACTACACCACACAACACCAAACTACACCACACCAAATTACAGTACACTATACTGCACTGCACTGCGCTGCACAGCATTGCACTGCACTACACTACACTACACATAAGTCTCTTAACTGAGAGAAATTAAGGGGAATTTCACTGACAAAATTACCATCTCTCTCTCTTTGTGATGGTTGTCTGCCAATGCCGGGGTCTCAGCACTTTTTTTTCTTTTTGGTTCATTCAGTGGTGTTGTCCTCTCTTTTTTCTATAAAATTATATACATTGCCGAAGCTTCAGGTTAGAAGAGTGTGGCGCGTGAAACAACTAGTAGCATGTATGACATGAGCACACCCAGCATGCAATCTGACACCTGGAGAGGGATGGGCTCCACCATGTTCACCTTGCTCAAGACATACTTTCTGAAAAATTCAGTGCAGTGCCCTGAAGACTCCTCAGGGAGAGAAGAGAGAAATCACAAGAAGTCGAAGCTCACCTTCAGTGTTGCCCGCTTCTCTGAACTGACACAAGGCAGGCCAGAAATAGTGTGCCCGAACCGCCAGTCCCTGTAACACACACACACACACCACATGTGCACACACACACACACATGTGCAACACACACACACACACACACACACACACACACACACACACACACACACACACACACACGTGCACACACACACGCGTGACACACACACACACACACACACACACACACACACACACACACACACACAATCAAATATTGCAAAATACACACATGACACGCAGTGTAATAATTGTTAAAACCTGTCATAATTGCCTTTTTTTTTAAGCAATCACATTTTACTTAATGTCAACTTTCATTAAAACATTGTTGACAGCTGGAATGAATCATAGTAGTTACCACAATCAAAAAGGCTACAAGAACTTAAGCAATGTCCGGTAAACAAAATCCTTCAGCAAAACTTCCAACATCTAGAAGTGAAAACAGGAACAGTTCTACACAATAACATTTTTTTTATTAATATATTAAGCACAGCACACCATTATCAAGGTTTGTATGAGAATTAAAACACCTGTTATGAATCCACGAAGAGCATACCTACATGTACACTTACATAAAAAAACCAAAACAAGTGGAATAAATGAATAAGGAAAGACATTAAAAACATATATCAAACACAAAAATTGATGTCAAAAAGATTCCGTGGCATCTAGTTATTTACTATGAATAGCAACAGCTCACACAAAATTCACTGTTCTCTTTTCAGGTTGAGATGTCTGTTACTGTACAAATCATTGAAAAGAATGAACTTAACCAACAGTAAACACACCAACATGACGAAAAGCACTTCACGTTTTGTTTGAAACTGACAGAACTCAGCAGGAAAAAATGGACTTTTCATACAATTATGGCTTACCTGTTCCTTCATCTTTTCCACAACAGCCAGTGCATAAGCTGAAATAAAAGAAAAACTATTCATCATTACCACGAAACACGCACACATGTACATGTATAGGCATACATGAAGCACACACACACACACACACAGAAAATACATTGCACACATGCCCATATATGCACACACACACACACACACACACCACTGATCATTCAATGTACAGTAAGAAAAAAAAAATTTAAGATAAAGGTCCCTTAACCTATGTGGTCATAGGGGAGTGAGGCATTAGAGACTTCAGCTTCTCTAGGAGCCAGTATGTTGAGGGCGGCACCCATCTCCTCTCCCTCGCTGCTTTACCTTCCTTGACCCTAAATATGGCAGGTACCCATTTACAGCTGGGTGAACTGGAGGACTGTACTGAAAGCAAGGTGCGCAAATGGTCACCTGTCCACTTGGCAACCACACTCGATGCTGCTTAACCTTAACCGGGGGTAAGAGAGCACTCTGACCACTGAGCTATCCCGTCTCCCACACACATTCAATATACCATCTGGAAATGAATATTTGACATTTGACTTTGATATGCTCCACCCCCCCCCCCCCCCCCCCACCCACACACCACACACACAGGTGGACAATAGACCAACAGGCACAAGTCCTAGCCGACACACAGAAATGAGTACGCTTGACAAATAGCCTTGCTCCTGTGAACTCTAAACTCCATAACCAACCCTACCTGGTTGGTCCTCCAGGTAAGCCAGGTGGGCCACAGCACTCAGGTCATCTTTGTTGACCTCTCTCGTTTGCATATCTTTCACCACCTCCATCACCTTGTTCACCGGCTGAAACATCATGGCATTCCAACTTCAGCACAGCATTGTCATGCAACTGGTATCATGAAACATATTTTGGGTATTTCTGTTCTTCAAAACCACCACCATGAGAAATGGCCAATTTCGTGGGTGTATTTCCACATTCACTACAAATGGGAAAGAGCCTATTTGGTATTGGTTTATATCCACAATCAATGCTATGAGAAACAGTTGATTTTGAGGGTATTTTCTCACATTTACCACAATAAAAAAAAAACAACCATTTTTTATGGTATTTTTTCACATGCACTACAATGAAAAAGTCAGGAAGGGGGGGAGGGGGGGAGGGATCATATTCACAATCACGAGAAACAACAGCCAATTTTGTGGGTATTTTCTGACAATCAATACTATGATGAAAATGCCAGCTTTTGTGGGTATTCTCTCACAAGCAATACTATAAGAAAATGCCAATTTAGTGGACTGACAGTATAGCAGAAGTGACAAGAAAACCATTTGCAGAGGGACCCTGGTTTCAGCCCACAACTGACACACATGGGGGAAACTGGTGTACTGCTCTTCAGTGCAGTGCAGTGCTCCAACAACTCCCTACAGTCATAAAAGAGAAGATTCTTAACACTGATTATATGAGAACACACCGTTTAGCATACATTTCTGAATACACTGTCCCAACAAACTTTTACAGGTATTTTCTTACATTCACAAATAATGACAAAAGAATCATGATTTTATTAAAACAACTAGAATGAGAAACTGGTATTTTGAACCAAGCACAGTTGATGTTTTCAGCTACATTTCTTTCCATGTAACCTATGCAAATATAGTGATAATGCACCACATCAAACATTGAGAATGTTACATATTTCAGGTTTTGGAGCTCATGCCAGGCAAGTCAAAATTTAGGCTTGAAAAATGAACAACGATTTTACAACTAATCAGCCAAAAGAGATCAAAAGTTACAAAAATAAATTCCCCAAATTTTAACAGCCACATTTTTATTTACCACTTTTTGTTGTTGTTCTTTGGCTACAGATCCGAGATGCACCAATGGTGAGATTTTGTAGATGCAACCATTTTAACCCACCATGAAGGTAGCTGCATTCTGACTTCAGAGACATTAACCACTTTTAAACTACAGTTCAAGGGATTTTATTCCCCCTTCTTTAGTTTTCTTCTTTGTTTTCTTTTCTGTTTTTGCTCCGTTTTTCATTTGTCAGGGTTTTTTTTTAATGATTCCACTCTCACATACCCTTGAATGCCTGGCCAGGGCCCGGAGGAAAAATCGGCCAAGCGTAGTCTGGTCGGCGTCCATACGAGTGGGCTTGGGCATCTCCAGGAACAGCTGGTAGGCGGCATCCTCGTGTCCTGCAGCGATCAGCTGGTTGCAGGTCCTGACCGCATCCTGGTTGAAAGGGGTGCCGCTGTGCAGGAAGGGGAAAATCTGCCAACACAGACAGAGGAGAGTGACTATCTATCTGCCAACACAGACAGAGGAGAGTGACAATCTATCTGCCAACACAGACAGAGGAGAGTGACAATCTATCTGCCAACACAGACAGAGGAGAGTGACAATCTATCTGCCAACACAGACAGAGGAGAGTGACTATCTATCTGCCAACACAGACAGAGGAGAGTGACTATCTATCTGCCAACATAGACAGAGGAGAGTGACTATCTATCTGCCAACACAGACAGAGGAGAGTGACTATCTATCTGCCAACCACAGAGGAGAGTGACAATCTATCTGCCAACACAAACAGAGGAGAGTGACTATCTATCTGCCAACACAGACAGAGGAGAGTGACAATCTATCTGCCAACACAGACAGAGGAGAGTGACAATCTATCTGCCAACCAGACAGAGAGAGTGACAATCTATCTGCCAACACAGACAGAGGAGAGTGACAATCTATCTGCCAACACAGACAGAGGAGAGTGACAATCTATCTGCCAACACAGACAGAGGAGAGTGACAATCTATCTGCCAACACAGACAGAGGAGAGTGACAATCTATCTGCCAACACAGACAGAGGAGAGTGACAATCTATCTGCCAACACAAGACAGAGGAGAGTGACAATCTATCTGCCAACACAGACAGAGGACAATGAAAATGGATCTGCCAACACAGACAGAGGAGAGTGAAAATCTATCTGCCAACACAGACAGAGGTGAGTGACAATCTATCTGCTGCTCCTTCCTTTCTTGGGAAGAGTGAGGAAGACAGGGAAGGGGAGGGGAGGGGAGAAGTGGGGAATAGTTGAGGTGAGGGAAGAGTTTCCGTGACTGACTGATTGGTAGGTATACTTTTAACTGAAGAAACAAAACACAGGAATATCACATCAGTTGTTTATTTATCTATCTGGCTGAATTTCTTTCTTTAATGCATTTCCATTTGCGTAAGATGAAGAATCTTCCATTCTTAACAGTAACACACACACAACACACACACACACACACACACACCATTTATTATATATACATGAGAGAGCACACACACACACAACACACACACACACACACACAACACACACACACACACACAGAGTCACACACACAGAGTCACACACACACCACACACACACACACACACACACACACACACACACACACACACACACACACACACACACATCACACCACACACACCACACACGTTTTTACCTACCTTCCCAGCCCTTCGCTTAGACCAAATTCTTAAAGATGCCTCTCTGATGAAAGATATTGTATTGTCTTTAACTTACAGTCCTATTATCAAATACTTGTAGTACTTGAAGTTTATTAGTTGTAGGAATTGCAAAGTTAATGTTTAAGTTGTTATTTTTTCCTTTTCAAAGTTTCTTGTTTATGCTTAATCTGATTTATGTTTGTTTATTGCCGATGTTCAGCTATGTGCAACCCCCCTACACACACAACAAACACCCCCCCCACACACACACACACATATCCACACATACATTATACACTTCCCTGTCTGATATCACTATTTAGTGGAAGGACGTTAAACTGAAGAACTACTACTACACACACACACACACACACCACACACACACACACACACACACTGACCTCTGACAGATGCTGGGAGTGACCAGAGGCAGCCAGAGCCATGTAGACCTCTAGCAGCTGACCAGGACGCAGTGGAATGTTGTCGATCTCTGCCTGGTTGATGTACTGAAAAACACATACACACACACAAACCCTTCTAAAAATAACATTCCACCAACAAGTAATACAATTATCTTAGTGCCCTTGATTCTGATGGTCATGCCAGGGGGTGGGGGTGGAGGGAATGTGGAGGAGGAGTGGGTGGATGGGAAGAAGGGGTGGGAGGAAGGAAGTACTTTATCAAACTTCTTTTTATTTCCCTCTCTTCCTCAATCTTTTTGGACAGATTAAATATTTACTATCTTGAAAGTAAAATTGCTATACTTCAGAAAATTCCGAAACTTTTCTTTTTAAATGAGCCAGTGATGTTTTTCAAGCCCCTTTCAAGCTTAGGGAAAAAAGCCCTTCAATATTGCTTTTTAAGGACTTAAAAAAAAAAAATCCCAGACCTGTTTAGACCCTGATATACGAAAGACAAACACCCACCACAATCCCGTAACATTCGGTAATATCAGATCCTTGGATGCAGGTGTGCTTTAGAAGAGATGTGTATTTATAGCACTGACCTTTTTCACCTCCTCGATCTCCCCTCTCTCAGCAAAGCCTATGGCCAGAACTGTGAAGGTCATGTTGGTGGGCTCCAGACCTGTCTGCCTGCAAATCATCATACACTCTTCCTGTAAAAACTAGGCTATTTCACCAAGCAGAAAACTACAGAACAATATAAATACTTTAAAAAAAAAAAAAAATTTTAAAGGGGGGGGGGGGGGGGAGGGGGGAGAAAAGTACATGCATCCTCCTCTCAGCAGTTTTTTCTAAAGAAAACAGTGTGTCAAATTATTTGTGTGTGTGTGTCAAATTAATTGATTTTTTTTTAATGCAAAGGTTCTCAATAAAAATGATTTGGGTTGGCAATTGTGAGTCACAGTGCATGTTCTGAGTGATCCCCAGGCTGGGGAACGTGCAACAATATTCTTCCTTTCAGTAACTTCATCATAAAGAACACTGTGTGGAGAGGTAACTTTTGTCACAGACATATATGCTTATGGGGGAGAGGAGGCATGCAGACAGCTGTTCTACTCAGTAGCATACTCATGATCTGATGCTGATCTGAAGTCGTAGATGGAGATTTTTCCGTGAAGTTCATACCGGCTTTGACTCCTTTTCCTTGCTAGTCCTTCAGATGAGAATACAAACTAAAGTCTCATGGTGAAAATGCAGGTAGAACATCTTGCGCAGATGCTGAAAATCCCATTCACCTTTTGTAAAAGGGCGGTCCTGCGATGGCAAGCAGGATGGAGGGACATCAACACACCCAGCATGAAATCTTAAGATAAGAGAGGACTAGGCCCCATCAGGTTTAATCAGACACAGTGCCTGAAGTTTCAGTATTGTGACCTAACAACTCTTTGAAGAGTAAAGGAAAACTATCAGTGAAGCAAAGTCAATACACCCCAAAGGTGAAATGCAGCTACCTTAATGGTGGGCAAATATAGTTGTAAATGCAGAATCTCACCATTGATGAACTTCAGACCTCAAGCCAAGGAACAAACAAAAAAAGTAAATACATGCTGCCTTCTTATAATTCACAGCAAGATATCAACCAAATAAAGTGTTTACAATATTAAAAAAAAAAGATGGTCAACACTAAATACAGTACAGTACATTTCTCTGATCAAAGTTCAGGCTAAGACAGATTTTTTCAGAATGTGGCTATTTTAATGATGGAAAGAAAAGAGCTGCATATGAATTTTCCACAATGACCAACTTCAAACTTGTTGCTGATTTGGGGAGAAAAAGTTCAGCTAACTATACTGACCTCATAACATCCAGTATGTTTCTGGCATTGTCAGGATCACTGAAACAAACAATACATGATATGTGAATGATACAAACAGACAAGGGGAGAGAGAGGGAGGGGGGGAAGGAAGAGGAGAGAGAGAGAGAGAGAGAGAGAGAGAGAGAGAGAGAGAGAGAGAGAGAAGAGGAGAGAGGAGGAGAGAGAGAGGAGAGAGAGAGAAAAAGAGTGAGGGAGAGGAGAGGATGAGAGGAGGGAGAACAAGAGGAGAGAGGAGAGAGAGAGAGAGGAGAGAGAGAGAGAGAGAAGAGTGGAGAGGGAGAGGAGAGAGAGAGAGAGAGAGAGAGAGATAGGGGGGGGGAGAGGGAGGGAGAGAGAGAGAAAAAAAGAGTGGAGGAGGGGAGAGAGAGAGAAGAGAGAGAGAGAGAGAAAGCAGAGAGAGAGAGAGAGAGAGAGACAGAGAGACAGAGAGACAGAGAGACAGAGAGAGACAGAGAGAGAAAGAGGGAGAGAGAGATAGATAGAGAGAGGGGGAGGGGGAGAGAAAGCACAACAACAGTGATAATGATGATAATTGTCACCACCATCATCATCATCATCACCATCATCATCAGATTAGAAAAACAGCCAACTCACTTGGCCCGAAGATGACCAGTGATGAAGGAATTAAACACGTGGTCATTGATGGGCAGAGAGGCTGACTTCATGTGTTCCAACACCTGACTGCAACACACAGCAAACCCAACACACAACTTCACATCAAAAATTATTTTCAACATAAATGATTGTAGCTGGAAAATGTAAGACCTGAGATGACACTCCCCCCCCCCCCCCCCCCTCTCCCAGCAAAAAACAAAACAAAAAAAACAACCCCAAAGGAAAACTCTGTAAACAACAACCCCCCCCCCCAAAAAAAAAAAAACCCACAAAAATTGAAGCAGCTGAAAGGGAACAATAACAAATATGTGGATCGAGCACACACACACACACACACACACACACACACACACACACACACACACACACACACACAAACACTCTCTCTCTCTCTCTCTTCCATACTCTCTCTCTCCTCCATATCTTCCAAGAGAGACTAAAGAAAAAAAAACTAATCCTTACGTTGCTCCCTGTATGTTCCCATCCTCACAGAAACGAGCAATCAGCCGCTGGTAGGTGATCTGCAAACCGAAATATACAACTTTTTATTTTTATTTTTACAGACTTCCATCAATTTAAAGATGAGATCAACTTGGGTGTATCAAAACAAACGTTGGGGAATGCATGCAGGTTGCCACACACACACACACACACACGTCCTTTTTTACATCCAGTCCCAGAGTGTAGGCGGTTTTGTAAATGTTGGTATCCATTCCAGCTGACACACTACAAGGAGAGAGGCCAAAGAGAACTGACCCTGTTTGGTGCCACCCCATTGGCCTCCATGGAGGCGAGGAACTCTGTGGGGGAATACTGCAGCTTGTTCATGTTGTACACTGCCAGGAGCGTGTTGTGTGCATCACCTCCAGGGGAATTCCTGCCCACATCGTTTTCAGGCAATAATGATAACAATCATAACAACAACAACAATACTACTACGACTACCGACTTCGACGATGACTACTACTACTACTTGATGATGACGACAATGATGATGATGATGATGATGATAATAATAATAACAATAATTATAATAATAACAAAGACAACAACAAAGTCAACATGAACAACAACATGTCTACGGCGACAATGATAACGATGAATATGAAATGATGATGATGATAATAATAATAATGATGATAATGGCAATAAGAAAAATGCTCCTGTTTGCTAGCATTTAGTCAAAAATACTGACAATTACACTTAATTAGATCCGTTAGTGTAAGCCACAGGTAATATAATATATATGCATGTATACATATGCTAACACATTAAATCCCCTTACACACCCAAGCACACTCTCAAAATATAACACACACTTACAAACTCAAATACAATGCACCCCCCCCCCCCCCCCCATCCACCCACCCAATGAAGACATGTCTGTTTGTACGTGCGCACATGTATGCATGTATTTGCCTGTGTACATGTAAGCAGTGTATGTAATTGGCTGTTTTATTTGCGCATGCACAAACTCTTATATATGAAAGAGCCGATGGGAAAAAAATAAGCTGCTTCACTGTCACTTCAATTAAATAAGGTTTCACAACTGCTGCATAACACCAAAGAAGAAAAAAAAAAACCAGCCAAGAAAACAAAACAACCCCCTCCCCAGCTGTATGAAACACACGACATTACAATCTATCCCTCAAAAAGAGAAAACGTACCATGTTTTTTATACTTCTCCCACAATTCATCAGCTAACTTCAATCGGTTGGCTGGTGACTCATCATACAGGGTAGAACCATACATGCGTAAGAGAGTCAGGCTGTTGGACATACTGATAGAACCTGTAAACATATGATACAGTCCCTTTTAGGTCAGTACCATCGACTTAAAAAACAGCAACAAACAATAAAGTGAGTTTTGAGTGTTTTGTCTTGTTTTTGGTTTTGTTTTGTGTTGCTTTCAGAACAAATTTATAAAGCATAGCTTAAATCATAGACCACTCTAACTCAACTGTATCAGTACATGTGTATCACTGTATGGAAAGGAAGTTGGTGGAACAGACAAAAACAGCCAATACTTTAAACAATAATTGCTTGTCTTAGTAACTATACTACAAGGTACTTCAGAATAGTCATATGCAAAAAAACTTCTCATCTAATATGTACTTGTGTGTGTGTGTGTGTGTGTGTGTGTGTGTGTGTGTGTGTGTGTGTGTGTGTGTGTGTGTGTGTGCATGCGTGCGTGCGTGGCAGCGTGCATCGGTGCGCGCGCGCATGCGTTTGTGTGCATGCATGTGTGTGTGCTCTGGAAAGGAAATTATTACTTTAAAAAAAAAAATCAAAATGAAGAATATATATATTCTACAAATAACACGTAATCAACAATCAAAATTTCACTCAAAACACTGTAATTTTTGTCTAATGTTAAATGTCTTTTCTTGTTCCAAAATCTACTTAATACATCCACTTTTTTCCAGTCAAGACATTTTTCTTATAATTTTCATCAAATTCAAAACATCTGTTCAATTGTTGTGTGTGTTCTGTATGTTACAATGTGTAGGTTGTCTATTTCAATTATCCAAATGTACAGGTACAGATATATAAACAAATATAAAAAACTGAAAGATAATCGTAATGTTACATTACAAAAAATTGACACAAGCTACTCAAGGCAGCCACAAACCAAAATAACAAAAAAAAATCCAAACCTTCTGTTTCCAGGCACGACACAATGGGATCTAACTGTTTGCGGGAAATGCGGCCAAACTGCCGCACATAGCGCTCGATGGAGTTCATCATCGTTTCCACCTTGCCTGATGCTGAGGCTGGGGATTCTGCTCCTTCTGCCAGTGTGCTGCGCCATGATCTAAGTAAACAGAGAATGGTCTCTATGGGGTTTTTTTGTTTAGTGTGTGTGTGTGTGTGTGTGTGTGTGTGTGTGTGTGGTGTGTGTGTGTGTGTGCATGTTGTGTGCATGTGTGTGGTGTGTTTATTTTTTTTATTTTATTCTTTTATATCGAGGATAATGGGATAAACATTCATGTGCTTTTTTCATCTAGTCCCCGTGTGCATGCAGTTGTGCAAATATTGTCATCTGTTCCCACCGGCACACAATGGCCTACTCTTACGAAAAGCGGAACAGGATTTAACGTGTGCGCAAGATGTGTGTGTGTGTGTGTGTGTGTGTGTGTGTGTGTGTGTGTGTGTGTGTGTGTGTGTAGTGTATGTATGTGTGTGTGTGAGTGTATGTATGTGTGTGTTGTGTGTGTGTGTGTGTGTGTGTGTGTGTGTGTGTGTGAGTGTGTGTATGTATGTATGTATGTATGTATGTAGTAGTGTGTGTGTGTGTGTGTGTGTGTGTGTGTGTGTGTGTGTGTGTGTGTGTGTGTGTGTGTGTGTGTGTGTGAGTGGTCTGTGTGTGTGTTTTTCATTTATTTTATTTATTCTTTTATATCGAGGATAACAAAATAAGCAATCATGTGCTTTTTTTCATCCGGTCCTCGTGTGTATGCAGTTTTGTCAATATTGTCATCTGTTCCCACCGGCACACGATGGCCTACTCTTACGAAAAGCAAAACAGGATTTAACGTGTGCGCAAGATGTTCTTCGTGCGTTCGCACACGGGGCCTCGGTTTAAAGTCTCATCCGAAGGATGTGTCTGTGTGTGTGTGTGTGTGTGGTGTGCGTGCGTACGCGCGCGTGCGTGCATGCGTGCGTGTGACTGTTGCTGTGTATGACTAGGACTGTCAGGGTTTGCGATAACCGGTAATTGTCGGTATTTTACCGATTGTAAACAGGGAATACCAAAAATTTTCGAAGCAGCCGGTACCGCGTACCGATTCTGTTTGCCTGTGACCGATTCGATTTCCGTCTCAAAAAAAAGTCTGAAGTCACATTTTCTGACAGTCTGTCATGCGCCTGTACTGTGCTTTCGCACCTACCCCTTCCTACCACCCCTTCCCACGAACATCTTTGGCGCCAGCCTCATTAGCCTAGCACACAGAACAGCAAGCTTTACTGTGAAAGAATAGAGCTTCGGGCTCTTCTCAGCATGACAGTAACTTCCATTCACAATGAGTAAATGGGGCCTAGATTTATTTATTCTTTATTCTTTTAATCTTTTATATCGAGGATAATGGAATAAGCACCCTGTGCTTTTTTACATCCAGTCCCATGTGTATGCAGCTTTGTAAATGTCCTCTGTTCCCACCGGCACACGATGGCCTACTCTTACGAAAAGCGTAGGGTCTTTGACGACTATGAATTTGCGCGTTGCTTTGAGAGAGAGAAGAGTCGAAAACTAAATCTAAATTGAACGAAAGATCTAGATGAGCGCTAAGCATAGAAACAAGAAAGAAGAATATAAGTCTCACGTATGATGCCATGCAAAACAAGAGACTGACACAGACAGTGACACAGGCGCTAGAAAAAAAATCCTATTTCCTGCGTGGCTTCATGCCCAAGAAGCGAGTGGCAGCAGCACTGCAGTCAACGTCTGAGAGATTTGCGTTCAATTTAGATTTAGTTTTGCTGCCGAACAATTCCCCCCTCCCCCACCCCCTCACTGAATAGTTTCGTTTTGTTCACAGTACGTACCGGATTTTATTTTTGGGGGACCGATTTTGGGGGAGTTGGTCAAGATATCTCTGAAATGGCAACTCGCAGTACTGGTTTTAAAAAAATCCTAGCGCGAACCCTGGACTGTACTCACTACACAAGTATTATTAATAATGATTAATGATTATGAATCATTGAATGTGATTGAGAGCGAACCCCCGTACAGAGTACAAGTGAGATAATGACCATTTTAATTTAGTACTAGTTTTAGAGATTCTTCTAAATCAAACTGTTGTTGTTGTTGTTACTATATATTCAAATTCAAATTCTACTCCCACTTCCAGATGACTTCTGTACAGTTTCAAAACTCAACTAGCCTGTGTACCTATAGATCTATCTCAGTATCTGTTTCGCGCTTAACTGAACGCGTATCTACTTCTCTACTTTAATAAGACAGCCTACAATAAATAGCATGGGAAACGGTATTTTTTCATTAAAAAGTTGTTTACATTCTGAATAATTATTATGCAGATCGTTGGTGAAACGACCTAGCAGACACCGGTAAAATGTCCTTCAAAGTCAAAACAGTTTCAAAGAACATCACCCAAACACCACAGCTCTTAAGACACAAACCTCCGATCGGACGCAAGTACAGTCTTGGTCGGAAGGCATGTTGTTGTCTGTGATGTTCCAGACCCCACAACCCTCAGTAATTTTGGAATTTGCACTGTTGGGGAGCAGAAACGTGCAGACCGCATGAGCGCAGCCATTTTGTAACAGACAGTAATGAAAGTCACATTAGCATTACCTCCCTTCCTCTGGTCTGCTTGGGACCATAAGCCATTCATATCAAAAAATAAACCAAAATCCTGTTACCGCCATAGTGTTTGTTGTGTGTGGTTGTGATGTGTGTGTGTGTGTGTGTGTGTGTGTGTGTGTGTGTGTGTGTGTGTGTGTGTGTGGTGTTGTGATCATTTATTTATTTATTTATTTATTCTTCAATATCAAAGATAATAGAATAAGCACTCATGTGCTTTTTTTTTACATCCATTCCCCGTGTGTATGCAGCTTTGTCAATCTTGTAATCTGTTCCCACCCTACTCTTACGAAAAGCGGAACAGGATTTAACGTGTGTGCAAGATATTCTGCATGTGTTCTTACACGGGGCCTCTGTTTATAGTCTCATCTGAAGGACTTTTGGGGAAAGTGGAGTCAGCACTTGTTAACTCCAGTGTGTGTGGTGGTGGTGGTGGTGGTGGTGGGGGGGGGGGGGGGCAGTTTGTTTTGATAGATTTGTGCAGACCCACATCTATGAATGTTCTGGCATTTCTCTTTTCATTTCATTGTTCAGAAATCTTTTTGTTCATGAATCTGGAAAATGCCATTTGGTTTTGCTACATGAATGTTCCGGAGTCCCAGTACTTAGATGACTCAAAAACAAACATTGTAACAGTTTTGTCAGTAGTTTTTAAGCAGGCATATCCCTCTTGCACAACAATACCAAAAAATTATGACTATTGTATCTGGATACTACTACTACTGTATCTGGATAGTGAAGCCAAATCACAGCACCCGTAGTCACTTTGCACTGTTTTCAATCACTCCATCACAGAGGTAGCCGTATAACCAACTTCAGAGGATTTATTTTTCTGTTTATGGAGAATGCAAGTTTTCATGCCAGAACATTGCCATAAGTGAAGGTAATGTCCACATAACATCTGAAACCATACCAATGTTTAAAATGCATGCATAGGCAGTTTGCGTATATCAGTAACTTGACAAAATTTATCTGGCATAGGCCAGATCTCTGCATATAGAGAGACAGCATGTGTGCTCTAATCACTGTGCCAGATCAGGGGGTAAGCTCTTATCTTCATCTTTGCCATAATGAATAGTCAAAAATGATCATTTATCTATTGTGTAAAGAAACAGTGTCTGGGGCGACTTGTGTCACTTACTACACAGTGGGCATGTAAGTTGTTGTACATTTCAAGAGGGCAATATCCTCAAAGCAAAAATGTGGCTAATTTAAATGGTGGGCAATAACGGTCACAAATACACCATTGGTAAACCCCAGAGCCCTAGCCTAGCATGTATGCATGCATGCACACACACAAACAAAACACACAACACACTCACACACACACACACACAACACCACACACACACACACACACACAACCACACGAGATAAATATAGAGATACAAATTGTATTTAGGTTTTTTGTGTGTGTTTAAGGGGTTTTATGTTTGTTTTTTTATTCTTGTGGGTGTCCTTTTCCTTATTGCCTTCTTTGCTTGTTTTTCTCCCTCACACACACACGCATGCATGCATGCACACACGCATACACACACACATGGGTACACACACACACACACACACACACACACCACACACACACATTCTACATACACAATCAACTCAAAAAGATTATCCAGATGAGTAGTTATGGATCTATAACTATGGGTCAGAAACAAGACAGTTTTCAGGTATTCTTCTTCTCTTTTGCTTCTCATTAGTCTAATGCCCAATCACTACAAGGTGATTTGAACAATTGCTAATTCCGGTATGTGGAATCAGTTTCGTGGTGTTGGCAAAATAATGAAATGCAATGCTCGCTAGTCGTCATTTTCAGTTTTGATGTCTCATGAGCCAGAAACTCATCACTTGTGCGGAGGAGAGCATGAGATGGGCAATAATATGAAACAAGGTTGGGGAGGCTAGCTGGAAGACATGGATGAAATGATAAAGTAATCAACAGATTCATAATGGAGCACTGGGACAAGTTTCACGCTCAGGAGTGCAGGCATGTACACTAACAGAAACATCACAGTTGATTTGATTTATTTTTTTATATCGAGGATAATGGAATAAGCGCTCTTGTGCTTTTTTTACATCCAGTCCCCGTGTGTATGCATTTTGTAAATGTCATCTGTTCCCACTGGCACATGATGGCCTACTCTTAGAAAAGCGGAACAGGATTTAACGTGTGCACAAGATGTTCTGCGTGCGTTCACACATGGGGTCTTGGTTTAAAGTCTCATCTGAAGGACTTTGGGGGAGAGTGGAATCAGCACTGATGTTAACTCCAGGAGAAAATCTCCTCGACTGGAATCGAACCCAGGTCGTCATGTTGTGTGTGGTGATCGTGCGCATAGGCACACAGTCATGTTGCCTACTGTGCACATAGCCACACAAGATAGATCGGTTTCCGCTCTGGATACTCGACCGGTAAAAAGTACTCACTCTGAATACCAGATTACACTAGATCACAAAAGAAGTATGTTGTGTTCGTGTGGTGGTCTCGAATGAAAGATGTTACAACAGTAGCAATGTTACATGGTGGCAGCGGTAAAAACTGCAAAGAGCAACGGTGAAATGCAGACAACAATGGCAGAGAACGGTGGTGACATAGAAAAAAAAAAAAGAAGAAAAAACAAATAGTTTTATTTATTTGTTACCAGTGCTGAACTCGTAGATAGAAAGGACTGACTGAAATACGTGATTGTGAAGGTATGTAGACTTTTTTCTTGTCTCAATATCTGATCGACAGACTATTATTCAGTGCAGCAAGTTCAAAAATGTCCTTCAAACCGCCTTCTGCGTTTGATTTCACTGCGCCAGAACAGTGGCCGTCATGGCGACAGCGCTTTCAAAGATACCATACATGTGTCGAACTTTCAAAGAAATCATTCGATATCCAAGTATCGTCCCTGATTTACAGCATGGGACCAGAAGCAGAGAAGATTTATGCAACTTTTGAAATCAGTCCTGCTACAACGTTTGATAATGTGATGACACTTTTCAATGAACATTTCACACCAAAGGTAAATGTCATTCATGAACGCGCCATATTCTACCAACGTTCTCAAAAGCAGGGAGAAAACGTAGAGACCTACATTCGTGCGCTCTACGATCTTGCAGAACACGCAGAGTTTGAAAATAGAGAGTCAGCCATTCGAGATAGGCTTGTTGTAGGCTTACTTGACAAGGAGCTATCAGAGAAGCTACAACTCCAAGCTCAATTGACACTCAAAGATGCTACCCAGATAGCACGTCAGCATGAGCAAGTGAAGCAGCAGCTGTCTGCTCAGCGCTCAACTTCACACGTAGATACAGTCCACGGTCAGCGTGAATCTAGGCGAGGTGGTCATAGTGGTTATCAGGGCAGCACCCATGGCAACACTAGTGGGCCTCGTCATAGCAGCAACTCGCATTGTGGCACAATGCGTGGCAAACACAGAGGTTATGGTCATCACTCTGCTTTACGTGGAGGCAGAGGAGGTCACACTCACAGTAACAAATGCAACAGATGTGGTAGGGATTCTCATCAAGGGAATGATTGTCCAGCCCAAGGAAAAAAATGTCATAGTTGTGGAAAGCTGAATCATTTCTCAGTTGTATGTCGCAGTAAACCAAAGCAAACTGACACAGTAGAAGAGGCAACATCAAGCAACACATTCTTCTTGGGAGCTGTAGAAACCAATGTTCCTCCATGGTATACAAAACTTGACATTTGCAATTCAGTGCATCAATTCAAAATTGACACAGGAGCAGACATTTCTATTATGTCACGTAGCCAGTATGACAAGCTTCATTTGGCACCACCACTCACCCCAACAAAAGCTGTCTTGAAGTCACCAGGTGGTGTACTGAAAACAGTAGGCCAGTTCAAAGCCCAAGTCAAGCTGCATGGTACAGACAACTCATTGTCTCTGAATATCGTTGTTGTTAGTGGTGAGATGGATAATCTCTTGAGTCGGAGTGCGTCCCTCGCACTCAACCTGATCAAGCGTGTTGACAGCGTGGAACAAGGAGTTTTCCAAAACACACTTGATGGACCACCTGTTGATTGCAAACCTGTGAAGATAGCATTGAAAGAAGGTGCACAGCCCTACAGCATAACAACTGCACGACGTGTTCCAATTCCCCTCCTTGAAAAAGTGAAAGCAGAGCTGGAACAGATGGAGAAACTAGGGATCATTGAGGAGATCACAACTCCAACTGACTGGTGTGCTCCAATGGTACCAGTCCAGAAGAAGAATGGCAGAATACGTATCTGTACAGACTTCAAGAAACTCAATGAAGCAGTGAAACGAGAGAGGTACATCCTGCCAACGATGGATGACCTACTTTACAAGGTCAGTGGCTCTAAGGTCTTCAGTAAACTTGATGCTACTTCAGGATTTTGGCAACTACCACTCGACAGTGAGACAGCAAAACTCACTACGTTCATCACTCCAAACGGCAGATTCTTCTACAAGAGACTTCCATTTGGAATTTCTTCAGCGCCAGAAATATTCCAAAGAACTGTAGAAGGGATCTTGGTAGGCATGCAGAATGTTCTGTGTTACTTTGATGATATTCTCGTCTTCAGTGAGGATACAAGTACACACGAGAAGCACCTGGATGATGTTCTTCAGAAACTTCACTCTCATCACCTGAAACTGAACAAAGAGAAGTCAGAACTGAGAAAGCCTGAGATAGAATTCCTGGGTCACCTGATCAATGGGAATGGAGTGAAACCTGACCCAGCCAAGGTAGCAGCATTGATGGACATGCCTGACCCAAAGAATGTTCAAGAACTGCAAAGAATGTTGGGCCTGATCAACTTTCTGGGCAGATACATCCCAGATCTGTCCTCAACACTGCGTCCAGTCACCCAGTTGTTGGAGAAAGACAAGGAGTGGATGTGGGGTGAACCACAGCATGAAGCTCTCCACAAGGTGAAGATGGCACTGACTTCGGCACCAGTCCTTGCTTTCTTTGACCTCACCAAACCAACAACAGTCAGCAGTGATGCCAGCAGTTATGGTCTTGGAGGTGTTCTACTCCAAGAGCATGATGGAGTCCAGAGGCCTGTAGCCTACTGCTCACGCACCTTGACGCCAGCAGAACGTTCATACGCACAAATAGAGAAGGAGTGTCTGGCTGCTGTGTGGTCATGTGAAAAATTCTCAAGGTACCTCGTGGGTCTTGAATCCTTCACTCTCCAAACTGACCACAAACCCCTTGTCCCTTTGATCAACACCAAGGATCTTCAAGAGACGCCCTTGCGTTGTCAACGTCTCCTCATGAGGCTGATGAGGTTTAGTCCTCATGCAGTCTACGCTCCTGGCAAAGACCTTGTGATAGCAGACACCTTGTCTCGCAGCCCCATACCTCACGAGTCCCAGCAAGATGACTTTCAGCAGGTTCGACAAGACATCGAAGCTCATGTTGATCTCATCAAGTCAACCTGGCCAGCAACAGACAGACGTCTGGAAGAGATCAGCCAAGAGACAAGTCGGGACAGAGTGCTCAGCGCAGCAGTGCAATACACCGTGATGGGATGGCCTGCTTACCAGACTGATGTAGGCCCAGAACTCCAAGAACTGTATGCAGTGCGGAACGAACTGAGTGTTCACAATGGCTTACTCATCAAGGCAAACAGAATTGTAATACCAACTTCGCTGCGAGCCGGTATCCTTGACCTCATTCATGCAGGACATCTCGGCATTCAGAAATGTCGAGAAAGAGCAAACTCATCGGTTTGGTGGCCAGGACTGAACAAGGAAATTGTGAACAAAGTCCAACAATGTAGCCATTGTGAAATCAGACATTCATCACAAAGAAGTGAACCACTCCAGCCTACACCTCTCCCAGAACGACCATTCCAGATGGTAGGAACAGACATATGTGAGGTAAAAGGACAACAGTACTTAGTCTTGGTTGACTACTTCTCCAGATACATTGAGATAGCACATCTTCCAAACGTGACATCAGCAACTGTCATTGCAAGACTGAAAAACATTTTTGCTCATCATGGAATTCCAGAGACGGTGGTATCTGACAATGGACGACAGTTTACATCATCAGAATTCCAAACGTTTGCAAAACAGTGGAATTTCACACACTGCACTAGCAGTCCGTACTTTCCGATCTCCAATGGGGAGGCAGAGAGAGCCGTTCAAACAGCCAAACGCATTCTGGAGCAAGAGGACCCATTCCTAGCACTCCTCACATATCGTGCAACGCCCACGGGTCCAACACGACTGAGTCCAGCAGAGCTCGCCATGGGACGTCGACTGAGAACAACACTGCCAACCCTGCAGACAAACCTTGATCCTCAGCAGTATGACAGAGAGGTCGTCAAGGAAAACGACTCTAAGTCAAAGAAAAACAACAAGACATACTATGACAGACGCCATGGAGCACAATCACTGCCAGAACTTTGTCCAGGGGACCCAGTCTTGCAGAAATTAGACCACGAGGCCAAGTGGTCTGATCCAGCAACAGTTTTGAGCCAGGTTGCTCCTCGCTCATACTTGGTGCAGACCAAGTCAGGCGCGCAGTATAGGCAAAACCGCAGACACCTTCGCCTGTCCCAGTCCTTCCCCATGATCCAGAGTCCCACAGGTGACATTCCCCTTTCAGTTCCATGTCAACCACTTCCAAGTGTCCTGCCTACCAACCCACCTGACCCTGGACCTGTCCCAAGCATGCAGAGGTGTCCAGACAACCATGTCCCAGCACGACTCCAGGATGACCAGACGCCGCTCCAGCCTGGTTCGCCTTCACCTCCTGTCCAGAGGACCAGCCAGGGCAGCCTAGCAGGCCAGACTACCCAGCAAGGGGTGCCAACGACTTCGCCAGTGGGTCCGGTCCGAACAACTACAAGTGGGCGTGCAGTCATCGTCCCTGCTCGCTACAGATAAAATGAAAATACTTCTCCCCTTCGGTTATCATTGAGTGACTCTAAACTATAATTGTTGGCACACTTCGAAAGTGCGATTTGTCCATTTTCAAGGGGGAGATGTTGTGTGTGGTGATCGTGCGCATAGGCACACAGTCATGTTGCCTACTGTGCACATAGCCACACAAGATAGATCGGTTTCCGCTCTGGATACTCGACCGATAAAAAGTACTCACTCTGAATACCAGATTACACTAGATCACAAAAGAAGTACGTTGTGTTCGTGTGGTGGTCTCGAATGAAAGATGTTACAACAGTAGCAATGTTACAGTCAAATTGCCAGCAGTGTTCGACCACTAGGCTATCTGTCCCCCTAGTTCATGCTGAGGAGTGACATCAAACCATGCCACACTCAGCAGCTGTTTTCTGCACTTAGAGATAAATATAAGATTTAAGTAGGAAGGCAGCAAGACAGTTTAGACACTATTCTGCCTAACAAGTAAACCATGAGGTTCTTGTGTCTGATTCCCAGCCTTGCCCTTTCTGGGACAGTTTGATAGGAAAATCAAACTGAATGTCAAGTCTTTCAGAGGAGACCCAAACCAGTTAGATCCTTGCGCTTAGGGACTTGTGCACATCAAAAGAACCCGCAACAGTTGAAAATCGCAATCTTCCAACTGTCCTGACAAAACTTGTAGGTTCAACTCTGCAACTGTATCCCCAAAGTTGGAATGTGATGACCTTGATGGTGGTGGTCAGGGAGGGGGGTGGGTGGTGGAGGGAGGAATGATCACATGCACAAAAATCTCACCATGGGTAAAACCTTGGAGCTCTACTAGCCAAAGAAAAACATGAAAAAAAACCCACAGACAAAAAGCTATATCTGTACAATGGACAGACACAAGCCAACACCATCAGAACCCTTGACAAGACAGGTGTTGGGTCCAGAAGTCAATGAACATGTCAAAACAAAACAACACAACACAACAAAACCAAAGAAAACCCAGAAATTGTCAGGTGCAAGTCTTCATGTTTTTTAATTTGAAAAACAAGTTTCCTGGTCAACAATATTAAGGCATGTACAAAAAAAAAAACCACCCACAGAAAAAAGCCCCTACCCACCCAGATCATCTACCATATCCAACAACAATACAATGATTTTTATCTCTACATCTACATAAAGCCAATAAGGAAACACTACCAACCCTATCCCAACCCCAGGTAAAAAAAAAAAAAGGAAAAAAAGCAATACCATCTAGAAACTTATGCACAGCTTGTACACAATGTTAAATGATAACAAAATTAATCAAATACTTCATCTTCCTTTGCTTGTTTTAGTAATCTGAATCAAAAGTAAAACGTTTTACCAGGTGTGTCAGGTAAGAAAATGAAACATGAGGATGAGGTTGTGAATGTTCATTATCTACAGCACAGTGCCCTGTCACCTTCTGTAAACATTGTACGTGAATACTATTCACAGGTCATCTGGAAAACCTCATAATATACTCACACACCCGCACAAACGCACACACACACACATTCACAAGCGAGCGCACACACAAACACACACACACACACACACACAAACACACACACAGATATTCACAAGCACACACACACACAGATATTCACAAGCACACACACACACATTCACATTCACACACACACACACACACACACACACACACACACACACACACACACACACACGCACAGAGGTCATGCAACATGCCACATGCAACACCAAAAGCCCAAAGTGAAAATATAACCATTAAAAACAATAAAACAATCTTTTCATATTAGCAACAAAAATCAACGCCATGATTGACACACATCCTCAAAGCACACATGACATTAGCTACTAATACTAACCTCTACTTTTCATCACAATTTTGTCTTATATCAATAAAATGTCACAATCCAGCTAAATAGTGCTGGTGGGAATGGATGACAAAATTTACAAAACTGCATACACAACGGGACTGGATTAAAAAAAAAAACAAAAAAAACCACGATAACTTTTTCCATTATTCTCAAAATAAAATCTAAAAAATAAATAAAAGGGTTGATTTAACACACACATTCAAACGCCAAGAGACAGACAGACAGACAGACATGCGCGCACACACACACACACACACACACACACACACACACACACACACACACACACATACACACACACTTACACTGTCTAAAATAACTTTTTAGTGGACACACAGACACACAGACACAGAGTCACAGACACAGACACACAGACACAGACACACACACACACACAACGTATAAAAACACAGATAAGAAAAACCAAAACAACATGGGGAAAACAAGCGATGGAATTAAATTCCCTCCCCCCCCCCCCAAAAAAAAAAAAGAAAGAGACAACCCTGAGATTTCAGATCTGGGCTCCAAAGAGCTAAGGAAGGAAATATGTTGTTTCCTTCTGTCCCTTTTCTATATTTTACAGCTCTTTCCATCTTTTGAGAGAGAAACAACTTAATGATATAACGCATTGATATAAAAAAAAATTCAATTTTAAAAACAAACAAACCAGAAATATATGTCTGAGCCCTCCATCCAAAAACAAGCAAATTATGGAAGTTATGTATGATCAGTCTGGCCAAAACTATGTACAAATAAACTCAAAATTCTCACAACACATACACAATTCTCTCTCTCTCTCTCTCTGAGTGCTACACACACACACACACACACACACACACACACACACACACACACACACACACACAACACACACACACACACACACATATCTACCTTTTTCATCAGTACCATCAACACTATCATTGAACCATTCTGTACACCAAGTTACAGAACTATATACAAAGGCTACAGCATTTAAATTCAAAACACACATAATCCTATCCATACACACACACACACACACACACACACACACACACACACACACACACACACACACACACACACACACACACACACATCCCAAACAAAAGCCTTACAACAAAAACAAGTCAGCATAACATTTGCCATTCTTCAATGCTACAGAAGAAGAAGAAAAGAAAACTGACAGTAAATTCACAAACAGCATTCAAAACAAAAAAACCCCACAGCAAACACTTCACTATATCCCATCACCTACTTCACATTACGAAAATTACCTCAATACCATGGAACAGACATAACGGACAGAAAAAAAAAAAATCATTATTTAGCACAATACAAACTATCAACACAAAACTGACCACTAGTCTTTGAAATAAGCAAAACAATCCTCCATGTAAAGTCAGGATTTTGAGACAGGACTATGCTCAATATGCGTATTCAATATCAACACCAAACTTTGGAAGAAACACAAGCAGAAGTATAGTTACAACTATTTATAGGGTTCACTCGCGCAACAAGACCAACACGCTGTGAACTTTTGAAAGAAAAAAACAGGCATATGCACAGATTTTCATAGAAATTTTGTTTACAATTGAAAAAAAAATGACCGATTGACACACACTTCAAAGACACATCTACACATTATGCAGTTCTTCAAATCATTATGATGCAAAAATAACAAAGGTATCACTTTCACTGGAATTAAGCCAGTGCTATCAAAAGAAACACTAGCACTACTTAAAGTGAATACAAGTTATCGACTACAAAGAATTCAACAGTTCTTTTTATGCTTTACTACCTTAATAGGTAAAATAACACACACACATGCACACAAGCATGCACGCATGTATGCGTGCACACATGCATGTGTGTGCGTGTGCGTGCACACACACACACACACACACACCATTCTATTTATCTCACATGTCATTTTAAAAAAAAAAGACTTGAAGCAGCAAAAGTACACTATCTCAGCAAAATCTTCATCAACATCGTGGACAACTTCACAATTATGAGACAGTTATGTTACATCTGGATCCATGTTTCATATGATCCACATTTTATATGTACACAGAAAACATAACTGTTTTCTTGATTAAGACACATCAACAATACAGCATAAAAGAATTGCAAGAAAACATAACACAACCTGTTGGAATAGAAAAAAAAATAACACAGTCACAGATCTTTGGACGGAGATACAGCTCTCAAAAAGTCTTTGTGCTCGGTGAAAAGTCTTCACTCAAAACGCCCCAAAAGCGCCACTGTTTGTCCCAAAAGTTCCCATGGAATTCTTGAAGTGCAAGATGAAATTTTTCCAGAAATATTCTTTAGTTTCTACAAAAAGACCATTGCATTCATCATGTAACAGCCATTTCAAAGTCAAGTTTCACCCATCCACCTCACAACAAACCTTCTTATAAGCCTTTAGCAGCTTTCGCTAGAGTCGTTTGCCAACCTGCACAAGTTCGCATCACAGCACCTGATTGTTAAAGCGTAAAGATATCTATCTTGTCTTACTGTTAAAGCGTAAAGATGTGTATCTTGTCTTACTGTTAAAGCGTAAAGATGTGTATCTTGCCTTATTGTTAAAGTGTAAAGATATCTATCTTGTCTTACTGTTAAAGTGTAAAGATATCTATCTTGTCTTACTGTTAAAGTGTAAAGATATCTATCTTGTCTTACTGTTAAAGTGTAAAGATATCTATCTTGTCTTATGTTAAAGTGTAAAGATATCTATCTTGTCTTACTGTTAAAGTGTAAAGATATCTATCTTGTCTTACTGTTAAAGTGTAAAGATGTGTATCTTGTCTTATTGTTAAAGTGTAAAGATATCTATCTTGTCTTATTGTTAAAGTGTACAGATATCTATCTTGTCTTACTGTTAAAGCGTAAAGATGTGTATCTTGTCTTATTGTTAAAGTGTAAAAACGATTAAAGGTATGTGTATCTTGTCTATTGTTTCAGGCGTAAAGATGTCTATCTTGTCTTATTGTTAAAGCGTAAAAATCTAAAGATGTCTATCTTGTCTGATTGTTCAAGTGTAAAGATTCCCATCTTGTCTTATTGTTAAAGTGTAAAGATTCCCATCTTGTCTTATTGTTAAAGTGTAAAGATTTCCATCTTTTCTTGTTGTTAAAGAGTAAAGAAAAAAAAGTCTCATCTTTTCCTTTATTTGTTAGGGAATGTTTTAATGATAATATGCGTTACAGCTCTCTGCTCATGGATTTCATTGCTTTCCTTTCTGTAAGCAGCTGTATAGATTATCTAAGGAAAGTATATACCTCCTTAGTACTTAGCATCTTCATGTGCAAGAGTACAAAGCTACCAAAAAAGAAAAAGCAGGAAAGAAATGAATAAAAGCAGGGCTTAAAAGGGTGGGAGAGTGGTGTGATGATTCTGTAAACGTCTTTGAAGGCAATTCAAGCAATTTTGTTGTTGCAAACAATGCTTCTTCCTGATAGAAAATAGTGGGAAAGTCACAAATGGCTACTATACATAGCTGCTGTTGTGAGTGAGGAGGTCTAGCTGCTGTTGTGAGTGAGGAGGTCTAGCTGCTGTTGTGTGAGGAGGTCTAGCTGCTGTTGTAGTGAGGAGGTCTAGCTGCTGTTTATGAGGAGGTCTAGCTGCTGTTGTGAGTGAGGAGGTCTAGCTGCTGTTGTGAGTGAGGAGGTCTAGCTGCTGTTGTGAGGAGGTCTAGCTGCTGTTGTGAGTGAGGAGGGCTAGCTGCTGTTGTGAGTGAGGAGGTCTAGCGCTGTTGTGAGTGAGGGTCTAGCTGCTGTTGTGAGGAGGTCTAGCTGCTGTTGTGAGTGAGGAGGTCTAGCTGCTGTTGTGAGGAGGTCTAGCTGCTGTTGTGAGGAGGTCTAGCTGCTGTTGTGAGAGGTCTAGCTGCTGTTTGTGAGGAGGTCTAGCTGCTGTTGTGAGGAGGTCTAGCTGCTGTTGTGAGTGAGGAGGTCTAGCTGCTGTTGTGAGTGAGGAGGTCTAGCTGCTGTTGTGAGTGAGGAGGTCTAGCTGCTGTTGTGAGTGAGGAGGTCTAGCTGCTGTTTGTGAGGAGGTCTAGCTGCTGTTGTGAGTGAGGAGGTCTAGCTGCTGTTGTGAGTGAGGAGGTCTAGCTGCTGTTGTGAGTGAGGAGGTCTAGCTGCTGTTAGTGCTGGTGAGGAGGTCTAGCTGCTGTTGTGAGTAGGAGGTCTAGCTGCTGTTGTGAGTGAGGAGGTCTAGCTGTTGTTGTGAGTAGAGGTCTAGCTGCTGTTGTGAGTCGGAGGTCTAGCTGCTGTTGTGAGTCGAGAGGTCTAGCTGTGTTGTAGGTCAGGGTAGGTCTAGCTGTTGTTGTGAGTCAGGAGGTCTAGCTGCTGTTGTGAGTCAGGAGGTCTAGCAGCTGTTGTCAGGTTCTAGTGGCCAGTCGGGACGGCTGCTCTCCTGGGTGGTGAGGTATCAGATGTTGGGCGGCAGCTTGCTGGGGGGGGCCTGCTGCTGTATTGGGTTGAGCCAGGACTGATTCTTCAGCATGGGCAGCGGCTGCTGCGTGGAAGGGCTGAAAGACACACACACACACACACACACACACACACACACACACACACACACACACACACAGCTCAAGGTTAGTTTGCACCTCTGTCATTTTTCCCATCTTTCAGCTCCTCTCAGCTGCTGATTAATCCATCCCACACCAGCTACAGCAGGAGCTGACCACACTTGGACTTGGTAAAAGGAAAGGGCGCTCTAAATTTAGCACTCTTGACTGAGTGATGTTGGATTTGTGTGCTGTGTTTGTCACAAGCCTTAAGAAAGAATGGATTGTCGCCCTTTTCTTCTTCAGCTTCTCTAAAAGATAATTGGGGGGGGGGGGGGGAGTGCTCTGCACGGAATTTTTGGGGCAGTATGCTGTGGGTAAGTTGAGCTTGGTGGAGTCTGTCCCTCTCTAAACAGTCACAGGATGCATGCTGCATGTTCATGTCATCCATGCCACAAGCCATGGCTGGCCTGCTCTTTGGCAACGCATGGATGGGGTTTTTAACATGGGATTTTTATAGCCCAGTGGTTAAGACTGACTTCATTAACGTGGTGGGCCATAAAGTCAGGGGTTTGAATCTTGGGTGTCAGTGTCTGGGTGAATAAAGGGAGGGGATTTTTCACAATGTGCCTGGTCAACTTCAAGAGCAGACCTGCCAGTGCCTTAATCCTTTTCATGTGTATACACATACAGAACATCAAATATGCACATTTAAGGTCCCATTATACAGTATGTCAGTGTTCCGAGGGTTACGAAAACAAACACAACTCAGCATGCACCTGTACAAAGAAATGAACTGCTCTGAAGTCAGCATGTGTCAGCGGAGGCCAGCGGGCAGACCTCCTGCAGAATTACAAGCCCAGGAGAAGACAAGACACTGTGTATCCTGCTCGGCACAGGACTATCAAGAAGAGAAGAAAAGAACATGTGAACTTAATGATGTGCATGCAGGGCTTTAGGGAGACTGAAATCAGTACAGCACTAACTTCTGGAGGAAAAGCCCTTCAAACAGACACCCCATCAGGGGGTGGTGTGTTCAGTCTTTAGTGGTTTGGGCGTTCAGCTTGTGATGGGACAGCCCAGTTCAAGCCACTAACTACTCAGGTGCCTGTGGGAGGAGATTCTCTCCCCTGGAGTTGACACCAGTACCAACTCATACATACAGAAAATACATGCACACACATGCACGCATGCACGCGCGCACACACACACATGCATGCACGCACGTACGCACGCATGCACACACGCACACACACACACTGCAAGCATGCATGCACGCACACATGCACACACACACGCATGCAAATGCCTCTCAGTCTTTGTTGCTGATACCTTTTGCTAACCTTGTGTAAACACAAGTGTTTCTATATGATCCTAGAAACTTAGAAATAGAATACAAAAAACCCCCCAAAAACCACCCTACATGAAAGTTTACAAATCAGAAAGACTGCAACAGAAAGAAAAAGAAAAACAAAAAGCATAATAGTGACAAAGCCAATACTGACGACAGGATTTCGTGGCTTGCTCTTGCGTGAGTTGTCGCTGATGATTTCCATGGTGCGGTCCATGTAGGGGTGCTGCAGCAGCTGCTGGCAGGTCAGACGCTCGTCAGGGTCCATCTGCAGGCAGCTCTGTGCACAGGCAACATCCCACAGGCATCAACGATCAGGTAACAATGTTCCACATCAGATGGTAAAAGGGAAAGGTGTCCCATAACCTAGGCGGTTGTAGGGGAGCAAGGCATCAGAGGCCTCAGCTTCTCTAGGGGGCCAGCATATTGAGGGTGGCGCCCATCTCCCCTCTTTCACTGCTTTACCTTCCCTGACCCTAAAGAGGGCAGGTACCCATTTACAGCTGGGTGAACTGGGGAGGACTGTACTGAAGCCAAGGCATGCAAATGGTCACCCATCCAACTGGTAACCACACTTGACGCACGGCAGTTTACCCTTCCCAAAATCTGACTCTTTAGTTAGCGCAACGCTGGCTCTGTTATTCTGTGACTGACCCTATCCATTCGGCTACACTGTAAGCGAAATTCCATAGCACAGCAGGCAGGCTGGCTCAGGCTCCCTACTATTTCTCTGTATTTGAGAAACCCACGCTTTCCGATTAATGCGACAAAAGTTTTCATAAAATCTAAAGTTGTGTTTCTATGTGAATATTAATAAGTGCCCAGAGTTGCTCGATATACATGGATTACTCTGTGAAAGAATGGTGCTGTAAAACGATCTGTAAGTAGTAAATGTAACAGCTAGAAGTTCCTCATTTGTGTTATTCAGTGTTCGTTGTCTGTGTCTGCTTCATGTGTAGAGCATCTGTTAGTGTGTGCTGTGTTAGCAGTGTAGAGTGTGTGTGTGTGTGTGTGTGTGTGTGTGTGTGTGTGTGTGTGTGTGTGTGTGTGTGTGTGTGTGTGGTGTGTGTGTGTGCGTGCGTGCGTGCATGCGTGCGTGCGTGTGCGTGCGTGCATGTGTGTGTGCATACCACGTTCAGTGTAAGAGTGGTTTAGGGATTTTTTGTGATTGTCTTCCATCTTCTGGTCACTTTTCTATTCATATAGATCTAGTCAAGAACAAATTAACAAACAAACAAAAGGAAAGAAAGAAAAGAAAGAAAAAAAAAACTTAGGAAAAGCACATTGTGTCTAAAATTAAATTTCAATGACAGCATTCATTTTCTCTCTCTCTCTCTCTCTCTCTCTGGTGTGTGTGTGTGTGTGTGCGCGCGCGTGCGAGCATGCGTGCGTGTGTGTGTGTATGTGTGTGTGCGCTCGCGGGTGCACACACCTACCTTAAAGTAAAATGTCGGGCGTGCTTTTTGGTTTTATGGAATAATTACTGCCTTAAATCTTTGCGTTGAAAAGTAATGTTAGTTATATCTTTAAAAGGGAAGTACATAAAGAGATTTGTGACGCTCCACCACGAAATGAGTCGCTTAGCACATTACCCAATTTTGCGCTAGGAGCCTTTAAAGGCAGGTGGGGGTCAAGTTGTCAATTTTGTGATTTTGATTGATTATTAAACTAGATCTGTTTATTTATCTTATAATGAAATATCAAGGTATCATTTTCATTCCTTTTGCTTTTAAATGCGTTTTAAAAATACCAAAGCACTCATCTGACAACCTGTTACTAAAATAAACTTGCCCGTTTCTCATTTTGTCACATCCTGCAGTCTATCATTTCAATTTGTAATAATATTGCACAGAAATGTCCGATTTTCAATCTGTTTTTTGCATTTGATAGCCACTTTATTGCACATTAATAACATGTCAATAACTAAAAATTGACCTCATGTGCACTCCGTCTCATTATGTGGTGGAGCGTCACATTTGTACTTTGTGCACTGACCATCAGTATCATAACAGCAACAAAATAATTAGAACGCATAGACCTTTAGACCTACAGATAGGCTATTTTGTGGACCGCCACATATGGTAGACATCTGTGTTATATCACATCTCCGGAAATCTGGCCGTTCCACAGGGGGAGGGGGTGGGGTGGGCTGCCTTTAGGCCTGTTAGTCTGGTAGGCTACTGTGTAAGGAGCTACTTAACCTCAAAAAATGCAAAAATAGCGCTGTTTGACTGGGACTAAGAGAGACTTTTAGCTATTCTCGCATTGCAAATGTGCAATGTGGCTTTTGACTCTGGCATTGGGGGATGAGAGGAGGTGAGAAGTGATGCTGGTTTGTTAAGTTTTTCGGCCTCTGCCTTCTTTTCTCTCCCACTGCGGAACTAAAAGTGTTAGAAGGAGTTGGCGTGGACGGTGCTTAACTTGACTGGGGGAAAGCGAGCACTCTGACAACTTAGCTATCCCACTTAGCTATATCTTTTTTTAAAAAAAAATATTTTTTACATTAGATGATAAACCCCAAAACCCCACAACTATTTTCCTTCTTTTTCTTTGTTTAACACTCAGACGGCAACTATTGTTGTCTGTTATAGGAGCAAGAAAAAAAAGTGTTGCGCTACCTTTAGGTACCTGACGAGTCAGACCCAGTGCATCTGACTTTGGCATGATTTTCATTCTTAAACAAAGATGCGATGGGCACTATGACTGAGGGGTTAAGACTGTTCAACTTCTATACTGTAGATTCATCAAGTCATGGGTTCAGATCTCGATAGTGATATCAAGTGAAGTAAAGGTGGGGATTTTTTATTTTATTTTTTAGGTCAAGTTACAAAGCACAGACCAGCCAGTACTCCTTTTGAGTATATGTGTGCAGAACACAAAATATGCATGTTAAAGATCCTGTAATTTGCCTCAGGTGGGTTACGGAAATGAATATACTCAGCATGCAGCCTGAACACAAAAAAATTAACTGCTCTGAAGGTAGGATAGACCTCATGCAGTGTTACAAGCACAGGAGAAGACCAGGCACTATGCATCCCATCCAGTAAGGGAACAGAGAAAAGAGAAGAAGAGACGATAAACGG
>CM060324.1:21817125-21824625 GCA_030674155.1 Stramonita haemastoma | reverse complement strand
TTTCATAAAATGAGGTCAGCAGCCAGTGACAGTTTTCATTATATGAGTAGCAGCAGCAATACAGTTTTCTAAAATGAGGTCAGCAGCCATGACAGTTTCATTATGGGTCAGCGCACAATGACAGTTTTCATAAAATGAGGTCAGCAGCCAGTGACAGTTTTCATAAAATGAGGTCAGCAGCCAGTAACAGGTTTCATAAAATGAGGTTGTCAGCAGCCAGTGACAGTTTTCATAATATGAGGTCAGCAGCCAGTGAGTTTTCATAAAATGAGGTCAGCGGCCAGTGACAGTTTTCATAAAATGAGGTCAGCAGCCAGTGACAGTTTTCATAAAATGAGGTCAGCAGCCAGTGACAGTTTTCATAAAATGAGGACATGAAGTAGTGGGTTGTATTCTCAGCAATGGTGTTTGGTGAATTAATTAAATCAACCCTTAGCTAGCCAAAGATTTTGGCTAGAAGGAAAACCCTATTTGCCAGGGAAATGTCCCCCCCACCCCCAAAAATGGCTGACAGTTGACAAAAAAAATCTTGTGATTTAAATTCTGAACTAATGTAAGTAAAAGTTTATTTTCTTACAGGAAAATGAATCAACAATGTAGATAAAAATATGTTCTTAGGGTTTATGAAACATTTGACCTGTAAAAAGAAAGTACTGGACATGAGTTGAGCATGCATTACTCTCTCTCTCTCTCTCTCTCTCATCCATTGAGTCAAATGACTCCTCAAGGAGTTAAGGGAAAAGTCAGTCAGTAAAAGTACATCTCCAACAGAACGGTGTGCTTACTTTCATTTTGGAGTGTTTTACTTTGTTACTCACACAGGCTTACGAAAGACTTTGACATGGACTCAGCAACATGTAAAAGTAACTTTATGGAAGGGATGGAGGGGGGGAGAGGAGGGGAGAGAGAGAGAGAGAGAGAGAGAGAGAGAGAGAGAGAGAGAGAGAGAGAGAGAGAGAGAGAGAGAGAGAAGACGAAGACAGAAGACAGAGACAGACAGACAGACAAGACAGACAGACAGACAGACAGACAGAGAGACAGAGAGAGAGAGACAGAGAGAGCAAGGAGAGAGAGAGAGACAGAGACAGAGAAAGACAAGAGAGAGAGACAGACACAGAGAAAGACAGAGAGAGGGAGACTGAGAGAGAGAATGGTGTGTGTGTGTGTGTGTGTGTGTGTGTGTGTGTGTGTGTGTGTGTGTGTGTGTGTGTGTGTGTGTGTGTGTGTGTGTGTGTGTGCGCGCGCGTGCGTGTGCGTGTAATTTCCAGTATTTACAAAATTTTGTAACATTTTTTTTATCACAACTACAGCCCCTCAACACAGTCTTACAAACTTGCCAAAGTTCACAAAAGACACACACACAAACAACCCTTCCCCCAAATCCCATGCTAAAACAAACACATACAAAAGGCAACAACGCTACTACAGACATATAGCAACACCCCCCCCCCCCCACTCACACACTCACACACACACACACCCTCACCCTCACTTTCCTGCCCACAACCAATAAGCCAAACACTGGGCACTAATGTACCGTTACCGACCCAGAATCTGTAGTACATGACTTTATCCGGTTAAACTGCCTCTGAGTTTTTAATCCTGTTCACAAGCTCATTCATGTCTTAATCCAAGGCTTTGCCAGCTATCAAAGGCTGTTTGATAACAGTGCTCTGATGACTTAAACCTGTAAAAAAACAACAAAAAACCATTGTGGCTATGAGTGACATTCAGGTTATAGAGAGAGTTCCCCTCACGATGAAACCAAACTGTCACTTGCTGCAGTTTTGTCGGGGAGGGATGGTGTGTGTGTGTTGTGTGTGTATGTGTGTGTTTGTGTGTGTGTGTGTGTGTGTGTGTGTGTGTGTGTGTGTGTGTGTGTGTGTGTGTGTGTGTGTGTGTGTGTGTGTGTGTATGTGTGTGTGTGTGTATGTGTGTGTGTAGTGTGTGTGTGTGTGTGTGTGTGTGTGTGTGTGTGTGTGTGTGTGTGTGTGTGTGTGTGTGTGTGTGTGTAACAGTCTAGTGGTTACAACACAATATTCAATTCATTATTTGAAGGTAACTGAGGATGTGGGTTCAAGTTCTGAGCCACTGCCATGTTGTTGTTTTTTTTTGGGGGGGGTGCTGTCTTTGTCTTCTGTGATGGCCCTGTACTGCTGTTCCTATGCCGCTCATTTCAATCTCCCCGCCACAGTCATACCCAGATTTGTTATGTCTCATCTCTGGGATAGGCAGTCCACAGGGAGCTCATCAATATCAGGCCGCTGTGGGGCCACCAGCCAGAGGGGGCCCTGCACACCACCTGTTCAAGGAGATTGATAGATGGTGATAATGACCACAAGACTCTCCTAGAAATGGTTGGGGTTTTTATGTTGATCACTCAGACAGCAACTGTTCTTTCCTGACATGGAGTGAAAAGGCGTTACACTGCCATGCCGTTACGTGGCTGCCAAGTCAGGCTCAGTGCATCTGACTTTGGCGGGCGAGAGCATTACTATGATCTTTTTAAGTCTTTCTGAAAAAGAAATGGTAGGAGAGTGGACCAAGACAGGCAGACAATAGACAAGAAGGAGGTGACAGGAAGAAAGAGGAACAAGGCATGAAACAAGGAAAGGGACAGAAAAGAGGAAATTCCTGGCACAGAATTTCCAGAAGGTGGAGATACTATTTATACTGACAGTACATACACACTAAACCCCCTCCGCCCAAACACACACCACCCCCAAACTCCCCCCCCCCCCTTACACACAGACACACACACACACACCATTCCCACCCCACTCCCTCACAGACACAAACCCTACCCCCCCCCCCCCCAACACACACACACACACACACAACACTGGCAGCAAGACAGAGAACAAAGTGACTATTGACAGTCAAGTCCAGCAGGGACAGACAGCACAGCACAGCAGCAGCAACAGCACAACAGCTCATTCAGGCAGCAAAAAGCAAGCAGGCTGACAAAGAAATGGCAGGGGGCCAAACCCGAGCCATGTCACTCAGTCAAGTCACACTAGACTACAGCCAGCACTTTTCAGCTGTTCAGGCATTACACAGCTGCAGCGGGAAGTCACTGGCTGTGGCTGTTCTTTCTATCAGTATACTGAACCACCGCCAAGAGATTAGCCAGTTCAGTGAATGTTCAAACCATACATCCCGACCCCCCTCCCCTGATCTGCGCTCAAATTCTGTCGAAATGTGTGTCTTCTCTCTCTCTCTGTCTCTCTGTGTTTCTCTCCCTCCCCCCTCTCTCTCTCTCTTTTCTCTCTCTCTCTCCCCCCCCCTCTCTCTCTATCTCTCCTCCCCCCCCCCCTCTCTCTCTCACTATCATTTATCTCACACAGTGGATCAACAATCATTAAATTTGAATAGTATTTTCTCACAGGAAAAATTGAAATGTTCTGCAGATTCGCGTATGATTATTTGTTCAGTTATCTGGTATTGTCTCCCCATCCTGCTCATATCCTCAAATGTTGCGTACACATTAAAACCTGTTCCACTTTTCAGGAGAGTAGGCCATTGTGAGGGATCCAAGGACAAAATTGACAAAACTGCATATGCACCGAGACTGGATGTAAAAAAAAAAAAAGCACATGAGTACTTATTCCATTATCCTTGAAATAAAAGAATAAAATGAATAAAAACCAAAGCAAATGTGTGTCTCTTGTACTGTCACTATTCTCACAGTCTTGATTGACAAAATATAGCTTTAAGTTTATCAGTAAGAGGAAGGCAGGAGACTGGTAGGAACAAAAAAATGTTCCATGGATTCCTGTATGATTATATTTTTCACTTTTTTGCTATCATACCTCCACCCTGGATTGTTCGGTACTATACTTATTATTTTGTATTGTAAATACCACTTCCAGTCACAGCTGATTTCTCTGCATGAAATTGGGTTTGACTTCCTGTGGAGAACTACATTGCGATTTTAGTAGTCACCCATTGTTTTCATATTTCCTGTCTGATATATATTTGATTGTGTATTTGTTTCCCTAAGACTGTGGTTGTAACTGTCTCCATCATTGCTGTCAACATGGAGTCATATTGTTGTTGTTGTTGCTTCTGAGCATTTCTAAGGTTAGGCACCCTGGGGGTCACCCATAACAGCACTCTGTTTCATGCATCACATCTGGTATCACTGTGAGACTGTAAATATACACTGGATAAAGATCGTGTGTATAAGCAGTGTCAAACACTTAAACATGATCATAGGCGGACATATTCTGACTTAAGTGCCTTGATTTGTTTTTGCAAGATATAGTGCTATGTAAATGCCATGTAGCAGCAGTAGTAGTAGTAGTAGTAGGAGTAGTAGTAGTAGTAGTAGTTAGTATGTAGTAGTAGTAGTATGGTGGTAGATAGTAGAGTAGTAGTAGTAGTAGTAGTAGTATAGTAGTAGTAGTAGTATGTAGTAGTATCATTATTAATGTTTTTTTAATCTCAAAAGAGATACATACTGTTATGCTAGGGGCTTGTCATTGACAGATGTAGACAGTGCCTGCAGAACATTCCAGAATGCCGATAAGAGCACACTCCAACTTCAGTGGATTCACCCCCCTCCCCCAAGGCTAGGTACTTCTCAAGGATGTAGGTACACAATCTCCACATACCATTCCAAACCATAACAACACTGTAATTATCAATAAAGGCCTTGGCACTTTGCCTACAAATAACTGACAAAACTTTTGGCCTGGATCAAGAGTGATAACCTTCATACTTTAGTGACTCTAGCCAGTGCTGAACTTCTTCCCAGGTTCTCGATGCTAAAGGTTACGCAACAGATTTACCTGACAGCTGAGTGGAGACAGACGATTTCCAGTCACTGTCATCAACTGAATACAAGGTTCTACCCTTCACTGCTGTACACAAGGCTTTTGTCATCAACCCTAAGGTTTTTGGCCAAACACTCTCTGTCAGTTACTGACACTCTCCCCAAAAGTCCTTCGGATGAGACTTTAAACCAAGGCCCTGTGTGCGAACGCACGCAGAACATCTTGCGCACACATTAAATCCTGTTCCGCTTTTCATAAGAATAGGCTATCATGTGCTGGTGGGAACAGATGACATTTACAAAACTGCATACACACGGGGACTGGGTGTAAAAAAGTACAATAGTGCTTATTCCATTATCCTCGATATAAAAGAATAAATCAAATTAAATCAAACATATGCGGAGAATCAATGCTTACATTGATCAAAATGTTGTAATACTTTGAAATGTCATGCTGTAATGGTTTTCAGCTATGGCAAGCTCTTAATCTACCTGCAGATGAGACTATAAACCAAGGTCCTCTGTGTGTGTGTGTGTGTGTGTGTGTGTGTGTGTGTGTGTGTGTGTGTGTGTGTGTGTGTGGTGTGTGGTGTGTGTGTGTATGTATGTGTGTGTGTGTGTGTGTGTGTGTGTGTGGTGTGTGTGTGTGTGTGTTGTCTGTTGTCTGTCTGTCTGTCTGTGTGTGTGTGTGTCTGTGTGTGTACACATGCTGAGCATCTTGTGCACACTTTATAATCTGTTTTGTCTTTTGGAAGAGTAAGGTATTCGTGCCGGTGGGAATGGATCACAAAATTTACAAAACCACATGCACATTGGGACTACATGTAAAATATTTATATAAAAACAGCACATCAGTGCTTATTCCATTATCCTTGAAATAAAAAAACCCCACAAAATTAAAAAAATAGATAACAACCTTACTGTCTTCATAGGAGTAAAATGTTATTTGAAGTCAGATGGTGGATGCCTATATGGTGAGGTACTTGAAAACACTCTTTACCATAACCAGCAAATGCAGAAGAAGAAGAAGAAGAAGAAGAAGAAGAAGAAGAAGAAGAAGAAGAAGAAGAAGAAGAAGATGAAGATTGCAAAGAAGATGAAGAAGAATGGAGAAGATGAAGAAGAAGAGAAGAAAGAAGAAGAAGAAGAAGAAGAAGAAGAAGAAGAAGAAGAAGAAGAAGAAGAAGAAAGAAGAAGAAGAAGAAGAAGAAGAAGATGAAGATTGCAAAGAAGATGAAGAAGAAGGAGAAGATGAAGAAGAAGAAGAAGAAGAAGAAGAAGAAGAAGAAGAAGAAGAAGAAGAAGAAGAAGAAGAAGAAGAAGAAGAAGAAGAAGAGAAGAAGAAGATGCAAAGAAGAAGAAGAAGAAGAAGAAGAAGAAGAAGAAGAAGAAGAAGAAGAAGAAGAAGAAGAAGAAGAAGAAGAAGAAGAAGAAGAAAAGACCCATGCATACCATGACTTCTCATCCAGTGAGTACCTTCAATCTCACTGTAATGATTCTAAGGTGGGATGAGCCAGGCAGGCAGGCAGGCAGGCAGAGACAGAGGCAAAGACAGACAGAGACAGAGACAAACAGAGACAGAGAATGACTGAGAGAGAGAGAGAGAGAGAGAGAGAGAGAGAGAGAGAGGAGAGAGAGAGAGAGAGAGAGAGAGAGAGAGAGAGAGAGGAGAGAGAGAGACAGACTCGAAATGGTTTATTCAGTTTAGGCTATGGCCCCTTACTGAAGGGGGTACAATACACCAGTTTCAAAGCCAAACAGTGGCCAGGTGTTCCAAACCATATTCTGTAAACATGTCATTTTCAATGTGTAGATTAACACAAAGCACAACATAGCAAATTGTTTAAGTGACCTAAAAAAGAAAATCTTCACTGTTTTGATTGTGTTCTTTTTGTTTGTGTCATCTATAAACTTTGTACAAATCAGCAGATAACAAAATATAATCATTACACTTTTACCTGTGTCTGATACACATTAAAACGACCATGATTATCACTAGCACACTTATCATGTGATGATACATACATTTATATTTCTACACATATTTATCATATTTTTGCCATACTTGTACTTCATATAATTCTCAGAGCATCTATTTACCAAAACATGACGTGCCTGTGATACCAAAAGAATGAAAATCCCAGCTATGATATCAGAGACAATGTTTGCAGTCCATTTATTGAAATATCTACTCAGCAATACATGCACATCTGAAAACTTTTGAATCTTATGAGCAATTCCAGCAATAAACATACCGCTATTTAAGTGAAAAAGATGAGTTTTTTGATAGTAAGTCACTACGAATACATGATACATTCTTTGCCAAACCTAAATGACTTTTGACAAAATTAGCATGATAACATTATTTCAGTAATGTTTTAGTCCTTTTCCGAAAAATTACATTTTGATCAAACAAATTATCCTCCTGTACCTTCTTTCGTTAAAAAACTGAATAACTGAGTAACTAGCTAGTGTAAGATATACTGTAGAGCTGTTGAAAAAAACAACAATAACAAAAACATATTCAGCTGTCAATTTTCAACATAAGTTCCCATACAGTATCTTGTAACAAACATCAAAGTAATTATAACAAAATATTTTTGTCATTTATCTTTGACACATATTTATTGACATTCCAATAACACAGTAAGAGCAACATGGGTTTAACATGGTTTACTCTCTCTCTCTCTCTCTCTCTCTATCTCTCTCTCTCTCTCTCTCTC
>CM060324.1:21806618-21817025 GCA_030674155.1 Stramonita haemastoma | reverse complement strand
TTTGAAATGTCATGCTGTAATGGTTTTCAGCTATGGCAAGCTCTTAATCTACCTGCAGATGAGACTATAAACCAAGGTCCTCTGTGTGTGTGTGTGTGTGTATGTGTGTGCGGTGTGTGTGTGTGTGTGTGTGTGAGTGTGCGTGTGTGCGTGCGTGTGTGTGGTGTGTGTGTGTGTGTGTGTGTGTGAGTGTGCGTGTGTGTCTGTCTGTCTGTCTGTCTGTCTGTCTGTGTGTCTGTGTGTGTGTGTGTCTGTGTGTGTACACATGCTGAGCATCTTGTGCACACTTTATAATCTGTTTTGTCTTTTGGAAGAGTAAGGTATTCGTGCCGGTGGGAATGGATCACAAAATTTACAAAACCACATGCACATTGCGACTACATGTAAAATATTTATATAAAAACAGCACATCAGTGCTTATTCCATTATCCTTGAAATAAAAAAAACCCACAAAATTAAAAAAATAGATAACAACCTTACTGTCTTCAGAGGAGTAAAATGTTATTTGAAGTCAGATGGTGGATGCCTATATGGTGAGGTACTTGAAAACACTCTTTACCATAACCAGCAAATGCAGAAGAAGAAGAAGAAGAAGAAGAAGAAGAAGAAGAAGAAGAAGAAGAAGAAGAAGAAGAAGAAGAAGAAGAAGAAGAAGAAGAAGAAGATTGCAAAGAAGATGAAGAAGAAGGAGAAGATGAAGATGAAGAAGAAGAAGAAGAAGAAGAAGAAGAAGAAGAAGAAGAAGAAGAAGAAGAAGAAGAAGAAGAAGAAGAAGAAGAAGATGAAGATTGCAAAGAAGATGAAGAAGAAGGAGAAGATGAAGAAGAAGAAGAAGAAGAAGAAGAAGAAGAAGAAGAAGAAGAAGAAGAAGAAGAAGAAGAAGAAGAAGAAGAAGAAGAAGAAGAAGATTGCAAAGAAGATGAAGAAGAAGAAGAAGAAGAAGAAGAAGAAGAAGAAGAAGAAGAAGAAGAAGAAGAAGAAGAAGAAGAAGAAGAAGAAGAAGAGAAGAACCCATGCATACCCATGACCTTCTCATCCAGTGAGTACCTTCAATCTCACTGTAATGATTCTAAGGTGGGATGAGCCAGGCAGGCAGGCAGGCAGGCAGAGACAGAGGCAAAGACAGACAGACAGAGACAGAGACAAACAGAGACAGAGAATGACTGAGAGAGAGAGAGAGAGAGAGAGAGAGAGAGAGAGAGAGAGAGAGAGGAGAGGAGAGAGAGAGAAGAGAGGAGAGAGAGAGAGAGAGGACTCGAAATGGTTTATTCAGTATAGGCTATGGCCCCTTACTGAAGGGGGTACAATACACCAGTTTCAAAGCCAAACAGTGGCCAGGTGTTCCAAACCATATTCTGTAAACATGTCATTTTCAATGTGTAGATTAACACAAAGCACAACATAGCAAATTGTTTAAGTGACCTAAAAAAGAAAATCTTCACTGTTTTGATTGTGTTCTTTTTGTTTGTGTCATCTATAAACTTTGTACAAATCAGCAGATAAAAAATATAATCATTACACTTTTACCTGTGTCTGATACACATTAAAACGACCATGATTATCACTAACACACTTATCATGTGATGATACATACATTTATATTTCTACACATATTTATCATATTTTTGCCATACTTGTACTTCATATAATTCTCAGAGCATCTATTTACCAAAACATGACGTGCCTGTGATACCAAAAGAATGAAAATCCCAGCTATGATATCAGAGACAATGTTTGCAGTCCATTTATTGAAATATCTACTCAGCAATACATGCACATCTGAAAACTTTTGAATCTTATGAGCAATTCCAGCAATAAACATACCGCTATTTAAGTGAAAAAGATGAGTTTTTTGATAGTAAGTCACTACGAATACATGATACATTCTTTGCCAAACCTAAATGACTTTTGACAAAATTAGCATGATAACATTATTTCAGTAATGTTTTAGTCCTTTTCCGAAAAATTACATTTTGATCAAACAAATTATCCTCCTGTACCTTCTTTCATTAAAAAACTGAATAACTGAGTAACTAGCTAGTGTAAGATATACTGTAGAGTTGTGGAAAAAACAACAATAACAAAAACATATTCAGCTGTCAATTTTCAACATAAGTTCCCATACAGTATCTTGTAACAAACATCAAAGTAATTATAACAAAATATTTTTGTCATTTATCTTTGACACATATTTATTGACATTCCAATAACACAGTAAGAGCAACATGGGTTTAATTACTCTCTCTCTCTCTCTCTCTCTCTCTCTCTCTCTCTCTCTCTCTCTCCCAAAAGAAAAGACTACTGATGAACTAGGAGATGTGGATAGCAGTCGTGAGAGGTCAGACAGACAACAGGGTAGAAGTGAGATCAGGGACTTAAACATAGGGGATAAATATGGGACTCCTGATTTGGTTCAGCCTGAGATAGAGTCAGATAAAGAGGGAAAGGAAACAGCAGCACTTCCCACTAATTCTGACAATGCCATGCCTCAAACAGAACAACCTCCTGCTAAAGGCAAGCAGTCTCAACATCCCGACATTAAGAAAAGTGGCAAAAGGAACACAGGCAGAAAAAGGGTTATCAGTCAAGACAGTATTGTCCACAGTTTTCAACGTATGTTGTCAAATGAGCGCATTCAGGGTGCTCAAGACAGGGGACGCACCAGAACTCGTATTCAACGGGGCTCCCCTCCTAAATAGGACATCAGCCGGGCCAATGACATTAGTAGATTAGAAAGGGGAAAAGTCAGGTATGATGACTCTCACAAAGTAAGCAAGTCAGAAAATGTATATTACTCAGTAAGTAAAGCAGAAAGTATTAGAATTAAATTTTTAAACTTTAATGTTAATGGTCTATTTTCAAAACTAGACAACATTGACTTCATTCAGTACTTAAAATCCCATGACTTTATTTGCCTCACAGAAACATTTGTAGCTACAGAATTTGAATCAGCTCTTTTCAGTGATTATGTCATTTTCAATTCTAAAGCAAAGAAGCTATCTAAGCAAGGCAGGTATTCAGGTGGTGTTATTGTTTTAATTAAAAAGAAATTTGCGAGTTTAGTTTCACAAGTTGAATACAACTTAGACAATACAGTAATAGTGAGTATTGATAGAAAGCTGTTTGAAACAGATTTAGATATCTTTTGGATTTGCACTTATGTACCCCCTCATGATTCTGCTGTATGGAAATGTAAAGAAAATGGTTATGGTTTAGAAAAGCTGGAACAATGTTTTTTGGACTTACACGCATCTTACAAATTTCATACCTTACTATGTGGAGATTTAAATGCAAGAACAGCTTCTGAAAATAGCATGTGTATCAATGTAGATAACATGGAAATCTATGAGGAAAATGATGAAAAGTCCCCTTTTCTGAGAAAATCTCAGGATGATTCCAAAAATATGTTTGGGGATCAGCTGCTAGAGTTGTGTAATGCTTTTGATTTAGTTATTTTGAATGGTCTAAGTGAGCATGAATGTGATGGAAGTTATACTTTTATATCTAGTGCAGGATCTAGTACTGTTGATTACTTTGTCATTTCATATAATTTGCTCATGATGTCCCATGATATATCATTCAGTGTGGAAGATTCGACTGAATCTGATCATTTACCTGTGGTATTTACTTTTGTATCATCCATTATTAGCTGTGCCGGGAAAGACAAGGAAATTAAAAAGTTTTGTGTTAAAAAGCATGTATGGAATACAGAAAAAGAACATGAGTTCTTGAACAAACTAAATGATACCTCTGTAAAAGGTAGATTGCAAGATGCAGAAAGTATTTTAGAACAAGATGTGAATGGTGCATTGGATATTTTTGTACATTGCTTGTTAACTGCTAGTGGTTGTATGCTGAAGAAAGTATATCCCAATGCACCAAAGAAATCTTCCGTGTGGTTTGATAATGAATGCCATCAAGCCAAAATGAAAAGTCGACAGACATTAAGAACTTTTAGGAAATCTAGAAAAACTGACGATAGGTTAATGTATATAGAAGCAAAAAAGAGTTACAAGGTAATACTTAAAATAAAGAAAAGAAAGTTTAGACGTGACCAAGTATTACAGTTAACATCAAATATTTCAGATTCTTCTAAATTTTGGAAACAACTAACTGAAATGGGTTGTGGGAAGCAGAGATCAATTAATACTAATAATATATCTATAAGTGAGTGGTATGATCATTTTAAAAAGGTGTTTTCTATTGATGATGATATGTCAAGAAATATGCAAAATGGCGAAATTGGCTTGACTGAACAAGAGGATCATATATTAAATTCTGAAATAACTGTAGTGGAAGTGGCTAATGCTGTTAACAAATTAAAATGTGGCAAAGCTTGCGGAATGGATGGCGTTACCACAGAAATGTTGAAGATTGGTAGTACAATTACAGTTCCTTTTTTACATAAATTATTCAATACACTATTTTCAAAAGGCATTTACCCAAATGAATGGGCCAAAGCCATTGTTATACCAATCTACAAGAAAGGTGACATTGAAAATGTTGACAACTATAGAGGGGTTTCTCTGCTGAGTACAATTTCCAAATGCTATAGTATAATACTAAACAAGCGGCTTTATGCGTGGTTGGAAGACAATGAAATGATCTCAGAAGGTCAGGCTGGTTTTCGTAGAAATTATTCAACAACTGATCATATTTTTTGTCTACACTCTATTATTCAAAAATGCTTTTCTCAGCGGAGTAAAAAATTATATGTTGCTTTTGTTGATTTCAGAAAAGCTTTTGATTCAGTAAGACATGACAAGCTACTACAATTGATAAGAGACCAAGGTGTTAGAGGAAAATTTTTCTGTTCCCTACATGCAATGTACAGTAGTTTGATATCTTGTGTTAGATCCAACAACAAATATTCAGATTTTTTTGACTGCCCTTTAGGGGTTCGACAAGGGTGTGTCTTGAGTCCTACTTTGTTTGGAATGTTTATTAATCAACTAGCAACTCATATGTCTGAGAAAGGAAAACATGGTGTACAACTGATACCAGGTGCTGTAGAATTGTTCATTTTGCTTTTTGCAGATGATGTTGTTTTGTTGTCTTCTACTCCTGTAGGCCTGCAGAATCAGTTGAATATTCTCCAAAAGTGTTGTGTGGATATGAAATTAAACATCAATACAGATAAAACTAAAGTTATGGTCTTTAGGAAAGGAGGGATTTTGGGTAAGGATGAGGAATGGTTTTTAGGAGATAAAAAGCTAGAAGTTGTAAATAAATATTGTTATTTAGGGTATGTTTTTACGACAAGACTTTGTCATAGGCTGGGTACAGAACATTTGTGTGTAAAAGGGAAAAAAGCACTAATAAGTTTAATTAGAGCATTTCAAAAAAACAAAGATATTTCTTGCCAGGTTTATTTTAAAGTTTTTGATGTAAAAATTAAGCCAATATTGCTATATGCATCTGAAGTATGGGGTTTAAATCGCTTAGAACATGTAGAAAAAATACATCTGATGGCTTGTAAACGTTTTCTGGGAGTTCCTGTTAAAACGCCAAATAAAATGGTTTATGGGAAGTTGCCAGATATCCTTTATTTATAAACTCATATATTTGTGCAGTTAGATATTGGTTAAAATTACTACAAATGAGTAATCAGAGGTTGCCAAGACAGGCCTACGAAATGCAATTAATTCTAGATCAGAAAGGTAAAAAATGTTGGGTAGCAAGTGTAAGGGAATTGTTGTGCAATTCAGGGTTTAATATTGTGTGGCTACAACAGGATGTTGGTGATATTCAGGGATTCCTTAGTGCATTCAAGCAAAGATTAATAGATATGTTTATTCAGGAGTGGTCAGGTGTCATGAGAGAGAGTAATAGGTATGCATCATATAGATCTTTTAAGACTGTTTTTGAAAAAGAATTGTATCTTCATAGTATTGATATTTATTGTTTCAGAGTTGCACTGTCTCAGGCCAGAATGAATGTTCTTCCTTTAAATAACAATCTCAATAGATACAGCAACAACAACCAAGATAAAAACTGTTTTTTGTGCAAAAACGTTATTGAGGATGAATACCATCTAATATATATTTGTCCATTATATACAGATTTACGAACCAGTTACCTGAAAGATCTTCTTCATGTGCCTATGCCTTTTCTTCTTCAGGCACGTAGTAGATGTCGTTCAGTGCAGTTAGCGACATTTTTATTCCGTGCTGTTCAGAGAAGAAAGGCAGTGGTAGAGCTTATGTAAAGTAAGTAGATTTAGATCAAATAGTGAAAAAGATGCGTTGTAGCAGGTGTGTACTGTTGCTTTATGGTGAGACTTTGAACAAATTTGTATATGCACGCACATCCACTCCCCCATCTCCCACTTTGTTTTGAATTGTGGCCCAAGGCTGATGTTCAATAAAAACATTTTCATTTCATTTCATTTCTCTCTCTCTCTCTCTCTCTCTCTCTCTCTCTCTCTCTCGAGAGAGAGAGAGAGAGAGAGAGAGAGAGAGAGAGAGAGAGAGAGAGAGACAAACAGACAGACAGACAGACAGACAGACAGAAAGACAGACAGAGACAGACAGACAGAGACAGAGACAAACAGAGACAGAGAATGACTGAAAGAGAGAGAGAGAGAGAGAGAGAGAGAGAGAGAGAGAGAGAGAGAGAGAGAGAGAGAGAGAGAGAGAGAGAGAGAGAGAGAAGAGAGAGAGAGAGAGAGAGAGAGACAAACAGACAGACAGACAGACAGACAGACAGAAAGACAGAAAGACAGACAGAGACAGACAGACAGAGACAAACAGAGACAGAGAATGACTGAGAGAAGAGAGAGAGAGAGAGAGAGAGAGAGAGAGAGAGAGAGAGAGAGAGAGAGAGAGAGAGAGAGAGAGAGAGAGAGAGAGAGAGAGAGAGAGAGAGAGAGAGAGAGAGAGAGAGAGAGAGAGAGAGAGAGAGAACTCAAACTCAAACTCGAAAGGTTTATTCATGAAAAAAGGCCACTGGCCCATACATGAAGGGGGTTTCCGAATAACGATAATTGCTTTAAGCTGACACACAATACCATTCCATGCCATGGAAACCACAGCATTGATTTGTAATGTACATCAAGACACGACACTCTTTACAGTCTGGATATGTTACGGCATTCCGAGCCTTTCTTTTGTCCAGTCTTTGTCACACACCCTTCCACCTAGGCCAGCCTAGAAAGCGTTGTAATAGTTCTCTAAGTGTCGCCAAGTCCCTTGAAGCACGCGATAGGGTCTCCGTGTGTAGTGTGTTCTGGATTCGCTTCCCATTCCGCAAACTGGCGAGTTTGACGCGTTCCTCTTTTAACATGTTTTTCTCTTGCTGTTTGACAAACCAGTACACACATACTGGCTCAGTGTCTGGTTGGCATGCTACTGGATCACAATGTCATCTGACTCACAGGTCACAATATCTTCACCATCTGAATGATGTAGGACAGACTTTCTAAAGTGTGTATTTCTTTGTCTGTCTCTCAGCCTTTTCTGTACGGATCTATCAGTTAGAGTAGCGAGGAGAGAGAGAGAGAGAGAGAGAAGAGAGAGAGAGAGAGAAGGAGAGAGAGAGAGAGGAGAGAGACGAGAGAAGAGACGAGGAGACAGAGAGAGACGAGAGAGAGAGACAGAGAGAGAGACAGAGAGAGAGACAGAGACAGAGAGAGACAGAGACAGAGACAGAGACAGAGACAGACAGACAGACAGACAGACAGAGCAGACAGACAGACAGACAGACAGACAGACACAGCAGACAGAGACACAGAGACAGAAACACAGAGACAGACAGAGAGAGAGACAGAGACAGAGACAGACAGACAGAGAGAGAGACAGAGAGAGACAGAGACGGAGACAGGGACAGAAACAGAGAAACAGATAGATGACATGACTTACTCAATATTCTGGCAAAGCCGAAATCACAGAGTTTCACCTGGCCTTCACGTGTGATCAGGATGTTTTCTGGTTTGACGTCTCTGTGAATGGTCTGCAAAACACAGGTCAAACAACGCTGTCAATAACAACATGCATTATCAACAGACATGGATCTCTCTCTGTGCGTAGAGTAGGCCATCGTGTGCCAGTGGGAACAGATGACATTTATAAAACTGTATACAAACGCGGACTGGATGTAAAAAAGCTCAAGAATGCTTATTCCATTATCCCTGAAATAAAAGAATAAATCAACTCAAATCAAATCAAATCTGTATCTATATAATTATATATGTTGTGTGTGTGTGTGTGTGTGTGTGTGTGTGTGTGTGTGTGTGTGTGTGTGTGTGTGTGTGTGTGTGTGTGTATACATATTACATACACATTGTGTGTGTGTGCATACATATTACATATTACATTGTATACAAATACAAATATGTGTGTATATATTATATATATGTGTTTGTATAAATATAAATTATACATTAATGTATGTATGTATGTATGTATGTATGTATGTATGTATGTATGTATGTATGTATGTATGTATGTATGTATGTATGTATGTATGTATGTATTGTGGGGGCGGGATAGCTCAGTGGTCAGAGCACTTGATTTCCCCTAACCAATGTTAAGCAGCATCAAGCATGATTACCAATGGGATGGGTAATCGTTTGCACACCTTGGCTTCAGTGCAGTCCCCCTATCCACCCAGCTGTAAATGGGTACCTGTCCCCTTTACAGTCAGGGAAGGTAAAATAGTGAGGGAGAGGAGATGGGTGCTGTTCTCAATATGCTGGCCCCTAGAGAAGCTGAGGTCCCAAATGCCTCTGCTTCCCTACGATCACATAAGTTATAGGACACTTTATATATATATATATATATATATATATATATATATATATATATATAGTTATATATATTATATGTATATATCTATCTATCTATCTATCTATCTATCTATCTATATATATAATATATATATATATATATATATATAAAATATATATATATAATATATATATATATATATATATATATATATATATATATAAAGGAACTTAGGGCACTGGCAGGTCTGACCTTAAAGTTGACCTGGGAGAATGTAAAAATCCCCACCCTTAATTCATCAGACGCCACTGAGATTTAAACCCACGACTTCATGGACCCATGGGGTAGAAGTAGAACAGTCTTAACCACTCAGCTATAGCGTCTGTCATGGGAGGAGATAGTGGAGAATAAAAGAATGGAAAGATGAAGTAGTACAATAAAGAGTAACACAGATTAGCAAAGTTCTGAGAACAGGGAAGGAGGGGGGCAGGGTAACCTAATGGCTCCAGGGTCAAACTTGTCTTCTGATGGCAACCAGAGGTGTGGATTTGAGTGTCTGCTGGTGTGTTCTGTTTGAGGGAATTTTTCTCCGAGGTCACATTGGTACAGACTCCATTCTCCTGAAAGTCCTTTCGATGAGGCAATAAACTGAGCTCCTGTGTGAACGCATGCATAACATCTTGTGCATGATATGTTAAAATCTCTTTTACACCAATTACCATGTTCACAAATACCTTTTTTTTTTTAATCATTCAGGCCTTCTTGAGAAACACAAGAAATTCAAATGTGTCTGCAGTTCTGTAGCTTTATATTGACAAATAAGAACAGAGAATTTAGAATAGAAGCTGGATCATGTTAAAGCTCACTTTCCCAACATTTGACAGGATACTTCCATGAAACCAAGCTAAACATTTGTTTGTGTAAATTCATACAACCAAAGTCACTGGGCAAACTTCACCAGGGACAGAAAGCCATACACACACGAAAACAGAAGTCGTACAACAAGACTGCTTTTTTTGTGTAACACAAACGTACACACACCGTTTTGCCAAAAATCCCTTTCATCCCCGACACCATACCTCCTTCTCCTTTGAACCCCCTCCCCCTTTCCAATTCCCCACCTCTCCCTACCCCAGAGCAGTAAAATCCCTTGGCAAAACACAAGTGGGCACAATCATCCCCCCTTCACCCATTAACCCATTGGCCACCGCGCCAGCAAAAGACAGGACAAGGGTGGGAGGGGGGAGGGAGAGGGAGGGGCTGTTAATGCCCTTCCCTTGTGTCAACACTTGTCAGGGGCAACAACAGCTACCCGCCAAACACTATGGGACAAGTGGAAAAAGCTTTTAACCACGTCTCTGGGAGACTAGACCCTCTCCACACGTACACCAGGCCAGATAGGGGGTGCCTGGAAGGGGAATAAGGCTCCCCAGTCTGATTTGGGTCTGCTTTTTGGGGGGAGGCAGATTTTCAGTCAGTCTGAGTTGGGTGTAAGCATGCACGTGTGTGTGTGTGTGTGTGTGTGTGTGTGTGTGTGTGTGTTTTGTGTGTGTGTGTGTGTGTGTGTGTGTGTGTGTGTGTGTGTGTGTGGTGGTGCATGCGTGTGTGTGTGCGTGCGTGCGTGCGTGTGTGAGCATGTGTGTGTGTGAGTGTGTGCGTGTGCGTGCGTGCGTGCATGCGT
>CM060324.1:21781618-21789118 GCA_030674155.1 Stramonita haemastoma | reverse complement strand
GAGAGAGAGAGAGAGAGAGAGAGAGAGAGAGAGAGAGAGAGAGAGAGAGAGAGAGAGAGAGAGATCAAATTCTTTTATTTCGAGGATAATGAATAAGCACTCATGTGCTTTTTTCACATCCAGTCCCCCAGAGAGAGAATTGAATTGAATTGAATTGAATAATATTTATTTTTCAAAGGTAACAGAGTAAGCATTTACATACTTTTTTTTCATCCGGCCCTTGCCCCGACTAGGGGATATATTAAAAAAAAAAAAAAAAAAAAGAAAGAAAGAAAGAAAAAAAGACCCTACCAAAACAGGAAAAAGACAAGAGAGAGAGAGAGAGAGAGAGAGAGAGGAGAGAGAGAGAGAGAGAGAGAGAGAGAGAGAGAGAGAGAGAGACAGACAGACAGACAGACAGACAGACAGACAGACAGACAGACAGACAGACAGACAGACAGAGACACAGACAGACAGACAGACAGACAGACAGACAGACAGACAGACAGACAGGTAAGCACCATCATTGGATTGGATTGAATTAGTTCCACTTTTCGTAAGAGTAGGCCATTGTGTGCTGGTGGGAACAGATGACTATTTACACAACTGCATACACACGGGGACTGGAGGGAAAAAAAGCACATGAGTGCTTATCCCATTATCCTCGATATAAAAGAATAATAAAAATAATAATAATAAAAAGAGAGACTGAGACACAGAGAGAGAGAGCATCGATAGAGTCTCTAGCAGCATGGATTTACGCCTGATCAATAAAAATGGCCTAACAGTGACTGATAGGGGGTTGATAACAGTCTGGAAGAGGTTGTTCAACTTGTCCCCAAAGCTCTGGGTCTCACAGCCCACAAGGCGCCAGGCTAATTGTGGACTCCAGTAGCCACCGACAAAGCGACCATTAGACCATTAGTAAGGACGTGACACACATCATTAACCCAGTCCCTAACAGGACAACATCGATCAACCCATCGCCGTAGAAATGGCCAGTGAGCTTATTAGCAGTTGATGCATAAATGGTCATAGTCTATTTTTATTATGTGTCTAAGTAATGGATAATACTATGGGGAAAGGATTCGCGAGTGAGCGGGGGTGAGGGGGTGAGATGGGGAAGGAGAGGGGTGAGGTGTGTGTGTGTGTGTGTGTGTGTGTGTGTGTGTGTGTGTGTGTGTTGTGTGTGTTTTGTTTTTTCGTTCCCTTTTGTTTTGCTTTTGTTTGGAGAATGTTACTTATTTGTTGTTTTTTGTATGTGTGTGTTTTGTTTGTTTGCTTGATTTTTATTTATTTATTTTTTGGGGGTGGTGGTGGTGGTTGTGGTGGTGGTTTTTTTTTTTTTTTTTTTTTGGGGGGGGGGGGGGGGGGTCGTAGTTTAGTTTCAAAATTTTCATTAGTTGAGTTTTGTTTGTTTGTTTTTGTTTTATTTGTTGGCTTTTTTTGTTACTCTGCAAGAGCTCTGAGATTCACCAATTGTGATATTTTTGTGTATGCGACCAATTTGGCACACCATTAGATACCCACATTCCGACTTCGGGGATCACTGTCGTCTTCAGGTGATGTTTTGAGCATCTAGGCTACGTCTTTCTCTGTGGCTCAGTGGATCGGTGGTCAAGGTGGTAACTGGCCTGCCTAGAATGCGAAAAGTCCGGGTCGGAGTGTGCGGTGGTTCGAATCCCGTTTGGGCCCAAAACTTTTCCCCCATCCATTAGACCATGAGTGGGGGTCTGGGCGCTAGTCTTTCGGATGAGACGATAAACCGAGGTCCCGTGTGTCACACGTCTTTATTTGGCGCACGTAAAAGAACCTATGGCAACAAGAGAGTTGTCCCAGGCAAAATTCTGTAGAGAAAAGCAACTCTGATAGGGAAACAAATACAGTTGCAGACAGGAAAAACAAAAAGGAAATAATGTGTAGGCGCTGCACTTGTGGCGACGTGCTCTCCCTGGAGAGAGCTGCCCAAATTTCACGCAGAGAAATCTACTGTGACATAAAGTGGTATAAAATATAAAAAAAATAAAGTATATTACCTAATCAGACAGGTTGCATATGAATGGAGAATACTTAATGCATTTGTTTTTCTGCATAGAAAATGAAACCATTCACGGCAAAACCCAACTGTTTATCTAATTTCTATCCATCTAGAATATAGATAGATAGATAGACAGACAGACAGACAGACAGACAGACAGACAGACAGACCGATAGACAGACAGATAGATAGATAGATAGACAGACAGACAGACAGACAGACAGACAGACAGACAGACAGACAGACAGACAGACAGACAGACAGACAGACAGACAGAACAGACAGACAATACATACATACATACATACATACATACATACATACATACATACATACATACATACATACATACATACGCACGCACGCACGCACGCACGCACGCACGCACGCACGCACGCACGCACGCACGCACACACGCACCACACCACACACACACACACACACATACATACATACATACATACATACATACATACATACATACATACATACATACATTTTCTATCCATCTTTATAGATAGATAGATAGATAGATAGATAGATAGATAGATAGATAGATAGATAGATAGATAGATAGATAGATAGATAGATAGATAGATAGATAGATAGACAGACAGATAGACAGACAGATAGACAGATAGACATAGACGATAGAGGAGAGAGATAGATAGATAGATAGATAGACAGACAGACAGACAGACAGACAGACAGACAGACAGACAGACAGACAGAAGACAGACAGACAGACAGACAGACAGACAGACAGACACATAAAACAATTTTTATTTCATGTTGTTTATAGATAGGTAAAACAATTATATTTTCTGTTGTTTATAGCCCCATAAACTAAAAAGGCAAGACTAGGGCTGTTGAGGTATATCCATGTCAGAAATTCCAATAACATTCAGCTCAAGTTCAACCTCAACACCATCTAATCCCTTCAAATATACAACACCGTCAATATTAACAAAAAAAAGAAAGAAAAACAAACAGTGACCAAGCACTGTAATTGTTTTATTCCTCCAAGACCAATAAAATCAGGCTCTACCGAGCACGCCAGCCATTCCGCTTTATCTGTTAATCCCAGGTAATAAAAAAAAGAAAGAAATTTTTTAAAAAAAAATAACAAACACTTCAATGAACAAAAAAAAAAAAACAACAACAAACGTGCCACCTTGGCTAATTACACTGCAGATTGGACATCCTGTGCTCGTCCCAGCGTTCACAATATCCTGCCTCGTCGCCAAAACAAAACAATACATGCCAAATATCAATTAATATATCAAAAGAAAATCTTTGTAAGATTTGCTCGAAAAAACGCAGGAGAATGGACGAGCAAGTGCCGAAAATAAGCAAGAGAGATGATAAAAAAGGTAAGTGAAAAAGACAGAAACAAAGGGTTATAGAAAAGAGGAAACTTCTTGCATATAATTTCAAGAATGTGCGGAGGCTATTTATACTGAAAGAATCCAGGCACACTGCAGGGAGGGGGTGGGGGGGTGGGGAATATGTAAGGTAGATTGATAGATGGATAAGTTGATAGACAGGTAGATAGATAGATAGATAGATAGATAGATAGATAGATAGATAGATAGATAGATAGATAGATAGATAGATAGATAGATAGATAGATAGATAGATAAAATAGATAGATTCATAAAGTATGAAAAAAAAAGATTATTCCATAGATAGTCAAGTCAAATTCTTTTATTTGAAGGATGATAGACAGACAGACAGACATATAGATAGAGAGATAGATAGATGGACAGAGAGAGAGACAGATAGATAGATGCATAGACAGCTAGATAAAAAGGTAAAGGTGTCCCATAACCTATGTTGTAGGGAGCAAGGCATCAGAGACCTCAGCTTCTCTAGGAACCAGCATGTTGAGGGCGGCCCCATCTCCTCTCCCTCGCTGCTTTACCTTCCCTGACCCTAAAGAGGGCAGGTACCCACTTACAGTTGGGTGAACTGGGGGACTATACTGAAGCCAAGGCATGCAAACGGTCACCCATCGCTAGTGGAAATCGAGTGCTCTGACCACTAAGCTATCCCGTCCCCTAGCTATATAGCTAGACAAATTGATAGATTCATAAAGTATGGAGAAAATATTACTCCAAAGACAGATAGAAGCATGTCACTTTATATTAAGGCAGTACTACCCACCAGTAATAAGACTTGAGTAACAAAGTTCTTTCAGATCTCAACGCTCCATATATAACGATTACCTATCATCCATGTGTGTACACATGGCAGAGTAATAGAAATCGGTTATCTAAAATTTCTAGCACCATTGTTTGCACTTCTGTTCACTCCCAGAGCTCTAAAGAATATGCAGACAGATCGTCTGACATGGTCATAATATATTTACACACGGCCTTTTGATTGGTTAGTTAAAATCAGGATCCATACGGAACATGACCAAAACTGAATGGGAAAATAAATCATTTTCGGCGTCTTTGTGTCTGACACGTAAAACAAACCAAGCTGTGTAGAGATTGATCGAATTGGAGGGCTGAGTAAGAGATCTTGTATCAAAGGTTTAAAAAAAAAAATTAAGCGGGCATTGCTTTTTAGTAGCCCTGTTCAACCCTAACTTTTCTATTTTCTTCACGTTTGCCAACATATTCCTAGCATGACGAAGGCAGAAAGAAAGATAATGAGTGCATCTGCTGCTGCTGCTGCTGCTAATGATGATGATTATGATTATGAACTTTATCTCACCGGAGGAAAAATTCAGAAAAAAAAATTAGCCACTGGATATGCATAATGAACATTTCATATTCTAGATAACCAGTCGCACCATCACTGAGTGATCGACTGGGACAGAAATTGACGGATACTGATTGATTACCTTTGTTCCCAAAGGGCTACAGATAAGTATTGACATTTTTTTCATCTGGCCCTCGCCCTGAGTAGGAACTATTATCAATAATCACAACTCATAAGAGAGAGAGAGAGAGAGAGAGAGAGAGAGAGAGAGAGAGAGAGAGAGAGAGAGAGAGAGAGAGAGAGAGAGAGAGAGAGAGAGAGAGAGAGAGAGAGAGAGAAGAGAAGAGAGACAGACAGACAGACAGACAGACAGACAGACAGACAGACAGAGAGACAGAGACAGAGAGACAGAGACAGACAGACAGAGACAGACAGACACACACAGACAGACACAACAACAGACAGACAGACAGAGACAGAGAGACAAACAGACAGGCAGACAGACAGACAGGCAGGCAAACACTCAGACAGACAGACAGACAGGCAGACAGACGGACAGGCAGACAGACTGACAGACAGACAATCTTACTTACACCTCTTCGGCCACCCAGTCAGCAGTCTCTATAGCATAGGCGTCAGGGGCTTCCCCCATGATTTCTACTGGAAAAAACTCACGTTCACACTGTCCTCTGCCTTCTAAACCGTCTGTTCTTTTCCTTCTTTTCTGTGTCTCGTTTTACATCATACAGAAGAAACCCATTAACAATCTTCCTTCAAGATGATGTGGTCGCCTTTTTTTTCTCTAATAACTCTCACGAAGATGTCCCCCCAAAAGAACTCTTTCCATATCAGACTATTACTGGTTCCAAACTTACATCAAACCGATAAAAACCATGAATATTCAGTTACTTGTTTTTATGTATTTTCTTCCACTCAAAGCGAAGAAAACTTCAGACTAAAAAATGTAGCCACTGAACATGCGCAATGCTAATTCCAAAGCGCAATGGCTTGTGGTTAAGGAGAATCTGTTCACACAGTCGCCTTATCAACGGTGCTAAAACAACAATTAGAAACGGCTTGCTGTGTAATTACAACAGAAGTGACAGATATGTAACCGTCAGCGTATGCTGGGGGTTAGTCATTCTTTATATTTACTGCTTCCTTTGGTGATTATAGGTGAAGACAAAAAAAGAAAACAATGAGGAGAAAAAAAGATATTGTGCAACAGACAGGTCTGAGCTAATTGTTCTTTCAGGCTTAGAGTTACAGGTAGGGTTGTTAACAGCGGGTTACAGGTAACAGGTAGAGAGAGATTGGTTTGTGAACAACAGCTCGATAGCCTTCCTTATTGGAGGCACAGTCACTTATGTGTTTAAAAAAACTCGCAAAAGTATAAGTGTACTTTTACACGTCAAAGATAAGAAAAGTATAAAGTTATAGGTTGAGCTGTAAACAATGGGTGACAGGAAATAGGCAGAGATTGTTGTGATTTAAAAAAACAAACAAACACCCTAACAGCCTTTATCATCATCACAGGAATCATCACCATAGAGATTATCATCATCATAGGGATCATCATCATCATAGAGATTATCATGGTAGGAATCATCGTTAGAGGATCATCACCAGAGAGGTAATTATTGTAGGGATCATTAATAGAGGATCATCAACAGAGATCATTATCGTAGGGATCATTATTAGAGGATCATCAACAGAGAGATAATCACCAGATGGATCGTCATTAGAGGATCATCATGGGAGGATCATCATCATCATCATCAAAGAAGTTATCATCAGAGGAATCACCATCGTAAGGGGGAGGAGGAGGGGTTTTGTGTTAAGCCAATCAGAGCCAACTACATAGGACAGCGTTCACATTAAAATACCAAAAACTTCGAGCCCAACCACTCAACATTCTCAACCTAGCCAAAAAAATCTCAAGTACACTTATGTCAGTAACTCGATAACAACCTTATCATGAAAAATATTTAGGTTACCCCAAAAATTTTGGGAATGTGAAGTGAACAGTAAACAGCTTAGTCCTAAAGCAAAGACGTTTTGATAAAATACTGGGAGCAGACGGTGTCACCTGGCAATTCTCCACATTAAATGAAGCTCCGACCGTCGTCCACAGCGATCAAAGAAAATGGCAGGGGACATGAGATGGCTGGTCCAAAGAATGAATTACCATGGATGGATTGCTCCTTACATAGCATAACATCTTGTTGTGGTTCTTGAAATTCAGTCTCTCTTTTCCCTCCCAGTCCGCGTAGGTGGATGTTTTGTTGGTTAGTTAGTTTTATTTTACTTTTTTCTGATTCCACCCTCTCTTGTATAGATTCTGTTTGGGTTTTTTCTTTTGTATCTTTGATATTTTGAGAGTAAACTAGTTTAGTTGGTTTTCATTTTCTTTCTTTTTTCCCCCTTCTATTTCGTTTATTGTTTCTCTTTTATTGTCTCTTCTATAAACCGAGGTCCTGTATGCGAACACATCAGAAGGTTTGTGCACACGATAAAAAAACCCGTTCCACATTTGAGAAGAGTAGGCCATTTCGTGCCGATAGGAACTGATGACAAAATTAAAAAAAAAACACACATGCACACAGGTGTTGTATTTAGACACCGTCCCTGAAGTTGTAATGCGCTACTTCAATTGGTAGTAAACAGTCACATACTCCAATCTCACCACTGGTGAACCACACAGCTCTGATGGAGGAACGGGGGATAAAAAAAAAAAGCTATGGTCGGATCATGGAAGACAGAGTATGCTC
>CM060324.1:21776618-21779118 GCA_030674155.1 Stramonita haemastoma | reverse complement strand
AAATCTCTTCAAATGAACACACCAGCGTGCTACAATTCCCAGTCTATTCTTCGCCTGACAGTATTCAATCATCTTTTAAGTACTCCCGACGAATACATAAATAATCATGTGTTTCGCAAGGTTCAGTGCTTTTTTTCATGCATACATCCTTTATAAGGTCGACCTGTTTCGCACAGGAAAGCTGTAATGATCCCGTCAAAAGAATATCATCCTCCATTGTTCCTATGATATACGTTGCTTGACTAGTTTATAACCTCATCCCTCAGTTCTCAGCGATACGCTATATCAGTCAACAGTGGTGAGGTCCCCGACTTTGTTATTATTATTTTTTCTTGGGGCTCAGGTGGGAGAAGACGGAAGAAGGGGGGGGGGGGGGGGGGCTGAAGGGCGAGGGAGGAAGAGGGAGAGAAGGGGAAGGAAAGGAGTGGTAGTGGTAGGGGGATGTGAAACCACTTTAATAATTATGTGGAAAGGGGTGAGAAAACTTTGGCCCGTCTTTTCACCTGTTCATTAATTATTTTTTTGAAAGAAGGAAGGTTATAGAGCTGTTTAGACGTTCAACTGCCTGACAAATAAACTGCGAGGTCCTGAGTTTGATTCCCAGCTTTGCTCTTTCCTTCAAGTTTGACGGAAAAACCGAGCTCAATGTCAAGTTTATTGAGGGAGACAGTGGGACCTGTGCACTTACGGACCTACGCACGCTAAAAGAATCCCAAAGAAAAAAAATCCTAACCGTATCGGCGAAGTCGGAATGTGGCTACCTTAATGGTGTGTGTGTGTGTGGTGGGGGGGGGGGGGGGGGGGGGGGGGGGGGGGGGGGCAATACGATAAAATCCCATCATTTGGTAAATCTTAGAGGTCAAGTCGAGGAGCAAAAAAAATCTTCAATTTCAAGGATGAATTAGCACTCATGCGTTTTTTAAATTCAATCTCTGCGTCCATGCAGTTTTGTAAATTTTGTCACCCGTTTCCACTGGAACACAATTTCCGACTCTTCTCAAAGGCAAAACAGGTTTTAATGTGTGGGCAAGATATTCGGGTTTGAGGTAGTGGGCCTGTTCACCCATTGAATTCTGCATCTTGGATTATGTTTGTATGTTCCTGCCAGCTGTGGAGAGAGAGAGAGAGAGAGAGAGGGGGGGGGGGGGGGGGGGGGCTGGTTGAGTTGTTCAAGATTGATAAGCACAAAAAAACGAAACTAAGCTTTCTTTGCATTTCTTTCCGAGAACATTTACAATCACCCACATAAATTGTGTGTGTGTGTGTGTGTGTGTGTGTGTGTGTTGTGTGTGTGTGTGTGTGTGTGTGTGTGTGGTGTGTGTGTGTGTGTGTGTGTGTGTGTGTGTGTGTGTGTGTAAGATAATAAAGTATTCATATTCGTTATCTGATTAACACCCCAAAGAAGACTTGGCTCCAACAAAACTGTGTCACAAACTACAAGGGTATTGGCACACACCCTTTGTTTTCTGACTGATTCGTTTCCAACAATGAAGGTCCCTTTTAGAACAACAAAAATGAAGTCACTCACACAATAGGCATGACTCTCAAATTATTATTTTTTGTACACCATTGTAAGAACAAACCAGAAAAGGTCGAATAACATGGTTAATGAATAGATAGATCATGTAACATTAACCGAACTAAAAGTTGTCATGAAAGGTGTTACTACAAAGACGCTTATCTCAGAAAGTGGAACACAGCAGCATGGGTTTCCACGATGAATTTGTTCTGGAGATTTGGTTACTGCCATGTTCTGTTGAGAAAAGGCTAATTAAGTAGAGCTAGAGGGGGGATGGGGGGGGATGGGTGGAGATGAACGGATTTTTGAGAGTACTAAGGCAAAAGTGGCCAGGCAGAGAAGAATAGACTGTAAAGGCATGGGAAATTAAGCATGAGAAAGTTCAAGAAACAAAGTACAAAAAACCCAAAAGAGATGAATAGAAATTGAGGAATATTATTTCTGGCACATAATTTCCAAAACCTGGGGATACTATTTATACTGAAAGAGCCATAACACCCCCAGGATGGAGTGCTAAGACTTAAAAACGCCTTTATGCTGTAAAATGTTATGTTGAGACGGCCTTCAGCCATGACAGGCTCTTAGCATAAGAACCTGTATTCTCTATTAATTTAGTAAAAAGGAGACAACATTCCCTGAAGTCGGAGTACAGCTGTCTGTCTATAGGGTGAGCTACCTGTAAAAAGTCTTACAGACACATCTCTCGTCCAGCCTGTACTAGTCTTATGGTCCTACCCTGATTCCCATGTGGGAAGACTAAGACATAATGCACAATGTTCTGGGTGACCTTTAGGGTGTCAAGCATTGTGGACACACAAGGACAAGAGCACTCATTTCAAAACAAGGAAGTGCCCTTTTGGAACACCCCCCCCCTCCACACACACACACACACCTTCACACACACACACACACACACACCCTTCACACACACACACACACACACACACACACACACACACACACACACACACACACACACAC
>CM060324.1:21761618-21774118 GCA_030674155.1 Stramonita haemastoma | reverse complement strand
CATTATAAACCTTGAGTGGTGGTCTGGGTACTTGTCTTTCGGACGAGACAATAAGCTGTGGTCCTGTTAGCAATTCGCATTTAGCACATGTAAAAAAAAAAAAAAAAAAAAAAAAGCTGAAATAAACTAACAAAAATACACTAACGGCAAGAAGACAGTTCTCCCTGGCGAAGTTCAGTTGAAAAAAAAAGCCACTGTGATAGGCATACAAATACATAATATTATGCAGACATGAAACAAAAAGAAAAAAAACTCCAATAGGTGGTGGTGCTTTTGTGGCAACGCCCTCTTCCCAGAGAGAACAGCGCCATCTTTATACAGAGAAATCTGCCGTGACCGAAAGTGGTGTACAATACAATATGATGCAATACAATTCAATACAATACAAAGCAATACAATATAATGCAATACAATATATGCAATACAATATAATACAATATAATGACAATTTAATGCAACTTATACAATACTATACTATACTATACTATACTATACTATACTATACTATACTATACTATACTAATACTATACTATACTATACTATACTATATACTATACTATACTATACTATACTATACTATACTATACTATGAGGTTTGCCATAGACAGATATACAAACTCGTAGACTGACAAAGATAGACAGACAAACACACAGGTAGTCAGACAGAAAGACAGAACACCAAATCAACATGAGAATGAAGACTAGACTTTTGTGACATGGGTGAATATAACAAACAAGCAAACAAACAATCAATGAAACAAACAAAGAAACGAACAAAACCCCCAACATTAAGATAGATTAACAAGAGACAAAGAGAAACAGAGAAAGACTGAACCATTCCGCGCTTTCTATCCAAGGCCAGCCCAAAGAAAAGCTTATTTTTTACTATGGTTGTCTCATATCATATCTTTCTGATGTCTGAGTACACTGTTTTGTTTCGTGTGCCATCAATATATGACCTCCCATGGAGCATACATACAGAACAATGCGAGATAAGAATCACAGAGAGAGAGAGAGAGAGAGAGAGAGAGAGAGAGAGAGAGAGAGAGAGAGAGAGAGAGAGAGAGAGGAGAGAGAGAGAGAGAGAGAGAGAGAGAGAGAGAGAGAGAGAGAGAGAGAGAGGTATATGCTGGCGCAGATACTTGAGCTCATGGATATTAGGCTTATGTCTTTCACTGCTATGACTGCGGGGATCGGATGAAAAAAGCACATGAGGGCTTATTCCATTATCCTCGATATTCGAGAATAAATGAATGAAAAGCCTTATATATAGATCTATATGTATACATACCATGCGTGTATTAAATGTTCGTGTTATGTAGTAAGACCTGATCCGATCAAATGTGAGAGTGTGAAACTTCTTCGTCGTCGTCTTTTTTCCTTCTTCCGCCCCCCCCCCCCCCCCCCCCCCCCCCCCCCCCCCCCCCCCCCCCCCCCCCCTCTTTTTTTCTTCTTCGTCTTCTTTCCCTTTTTTCTTTATTTTTTCTTCTTCTTCTTCCCCCCTCTTCCGATTCTTCTTCTTCTTCTTCTTCTTCTTCTTCTTCTTCTTCTTCTTCTTCTTCTTCTTCTTCTTCTTCTTCCCCCCTCTTCCGATTCTTCTTCTTCTTCTTCTTCTTCTTCGTCTTCGTCTTCTTCTTCTTCTTCTTCTTCTTCTTCTTCTTCTTCTTCTTCTTCTTCTTCTTCTTCATCATCATCATCATCATCATCATCATCATCTTAATATTTGTTCTTTCTTTCTTTCTTTCTTTCTTTCTTTCTTTCTTTCTTTCTTTTCTTTCTTTCTTTCTTTCTTTCTTCTTCTTAATTTCTTCTTCTTTTTCTTTCTTCTTCTTCTTCTTTTTCTTCTTCTTCTTCTTCTTTTTCTTCTTCTTCTTCTTCTTCTTCTTCTTCTTCTTCTTCTTCTTCTTCTTCTTCTCCCTCCAATTTTTTTTTTCAATTACCCCCATTCCATGTCGTCTCTTTGGTGCATTTTCCTCCTCCTCCTCATACCTCACGCCCCCCCCCCCCCCTCCCCCACTCAGCTCTGCAAAACACCAAAACACAGGCTATATCTTACCTGACATAATTCCAGTGAAAATTGAAATTCCTCATGGTGACCAGGTAAACTAAACACCACCACTTCAGACAGTATCAACCCCCCAAAAAATGTGGACATAAACAAAAAAACAACTTCGTTCTTTGCTTGTCACCGGAACACTACAAAACATACACGGCATACACTGCACTTCACTACACTGCCACCAAACTACGAACCAGCCACGGCAACCCAGCCATTCCTAACAGTGTCCACCGCGATAATGACAACTCCAAATAAACACAACCAAACCCTCGCCACGGTGGCTCTAAGTTACCATCCGACACCCCATAATACCCCCTCGCCTAACGTCAACACGCCGAAGTCACCACAGTTCCACCCAGGAACCCCCCCCCCCCCTCTCCCTCCGTCTCTCCCTGCTCCTCTCCCCCTTATCCCCCCCCTCCTTCATATCTCCTACCCCTCAACTTCTAACCCCCCCTCCCCCCCCTCCAACGACAAGCTTCGCTTGATAGCACAAAGCGAAAAGACAGGAGCTTACCCCCCACCCCCACCCCCTCCTACCCTTCCTGCTTCTTTCTGCTCCCCCTCCTTCTTGCATTGTGTGGTTTCCTCCCTTCTGTTTCAGGGGGTGGGGGGTGGGGGTGTGGGGGCTTTTTTTCTTCTCCAGGGTTTAAGGGGGTATAGTGCTTCTACTGTCAGTGTGTTTTATATGCAGGTGATAGTCCTAGCAAAGACAGTGCCCAGGGTTACCTGTCTTTTGGGTGATAGGTTCGTTCACATACATTCATTGTGGATTTTTTTTTTGGGGGGTGGGGGTGGGGGTGGTGGTTCTTATTCTGTTATTGCATTGTTTTGTGTTAGATTGTAGTTTGTTGTCTTGTTGCTTGTTTTTTTTTTTTTATTGTCTCTCCCATTTTGTTCCATTGTTTTTTGCTGTTGTGGATTGTACTTCATTGTTGTTGTTGTTATTATCATGACTATTATTATCATCAGTAGTAGTAGCATCATCGTCTTTAACATTATTATTATTAGTAGTAGTAGTAGTAGTAGTAGTAGTAGTAGTAGTAGTAGTAGTAGTAGTAGTAGTAGTAGTAGTAGTAGTAGTAGTAGTAGTCGTCTTATATCTACTAACAACTTTTGCAGTCTACAAAGGTTCTTCCTGCATTTTCCAACGTGAAAAAGAGGACTTGATGTAATAATCAAAATACAGATGATTTTTTTTGTGGGTCATTACTTTTACCTTTACCTTTGCTTTTTCCTGATACAAGATACAACATGTGACTATTGGGCTGCCAGTGAGGGAGGACAAATCTTCTAAAACATTCACAATGGAAATAGGTAACTAAATAATTAACAAGATAGGCTGCTAAACCATTAACAAGATAGGTAGCTAAACCATTAACAAGAAAGGTCGCCAAACAACGAACAAAACAGGTAACTAAGCAATAAACAAGATGAGTAGCTAAAGAGTTAAAGAGATAGGTGGTGGAAGTGGTGGCGGTTGTGGAAAGAGGGGGGAGGAGGAGGGGGGGGGGCTAGTGGTTAGAAACTTGCAGTCCTGATCTAACGTTCATGTTTAAGGGCCCACCGAGACACCCAATCAAGGGGATTTTCCCCCTACAGTTAATATAACTACTTATTCTACTCCCTTGAAAGTTCTTGGGATGAAATTATAAACTGGGGTCCCATGTAATGTGTAAACGCACTGGGGAATATCTTTCACACCCGGTCCGCTTTCTGGAAGTGTAGGCCATTTTTCATTTTCGTGCCGCTAGGAGATGGATGACAAGATTTAAAAAAAAAAAAAAAAAGAGAGACGGAAAAATGCATGCACATGGTATCCTGTGTAGACATCCTCCATGAAATCGAACTGCAGCTACCTTAGTGGTGGGCAAAAACAGTCCCATACGCCAGATTCCACGATTAGTGAAACCTTGGAGCCCTAGCCTAGTGAACGAAAAAAAAAAAGACATAGGTAACTTCAACAATTAACAAGAAAGATAAACACTTGTGTTTGCTCAGTCTCCACAACAGACAAGGCCCAAAGCGGCTTATCGGGTGATTCTTGGGCCATTCAGTACAGTCAGTCAGCACTCAGTACACAATCGACATGGTACAGTGGAATGCTACCCACAACTCTATCGCAGAAAAAAACATGGCAGCAGCTGTAGAGAGAGAATGCCACCAGTCTACTATACCAGCCAGCATATAAATGATCGGTGTAACACGTACACAGCACGCACGCACGCGTGCGCGCACACACGCTCGCACACGCGCGCGCGCGCACACACACACACATACACGTGCACACACACAGAAGCGCATGCGCGCGCGGGCGCGCACACACACACACACACAGAAGCGGGGGCACACACACAACACACACACACACACACACACACACACACCACACACACACACACACAAGAGGGTCGGGATAGCCTGGTGGTTAGAGTGATGTGCATTGCGCTCGTGATTTGCTGACCCGGGTTCGAATCTCGTTCAAGAAGATTTTTTCCTCTATAGAGTTATCATTAGTGCCGACCCCACTCCCCCAAAAGTTCTTTGGATGAGACTATAAACCAAGGTCCCGTGTGCAAACGCACACAGAACATCTAGAAGACCTGCCCAAACCCGTTCCGTTGTTTGGAAGAGTAGGCCATTGTGTGCCGGTGAGAAAGGATGACAAAGTTTATAAAACTACTAACACAAGGGGAGAGAGAGAAACCATGAATAGAGAACGATTCTCCATTGCTTGGAAGAAGTCTTTTCACCATGTCCACAGCACGCTGGATCCTGGGCAGAAGCCTAAGATTTATCACAAATACCTTTTTTTTCTTTCCTGGGTTAGAGTTCCTGGATTTACAAAAGATGAGATTTTGCGTATGCGACCGTTTTTGCCCACTATGAATTAAGGTAGCCGTATTCTGACTTCAGGGATGATGCAGGAAACGATCACATGGTGACCTTAGCTGTTGGAAAATGGCTGTTCATAGAATCCTGCCAATGGTGACCTGGAAGTAGCATAAATGGCATTGCTGGGCAGGGCTGAAGGGAGCTTCCGGTGTCCACAACCAGCGACTGGTGGCCGGCCAAGTGACATACATAATATCTATAGACCATAATCATTATAGTTTATAGATAATATCTGTAGACTATGATTACTATAGTTTACAGATAATATCTATAGACTATAATTAGCATAGTTTCAGTCCCTAAATCGGATTTTTTTGCTCCTCGGCTAGAGCTCCGAGGTTCATCAATTATGAGACTTTGCGTACTCAACTGCTTTCCCCCCCCCCCCCCCACACACACACACAATGAAGGTAGCTGCATTCCCACTTCGGAGATCCTAAATCGGATAACTTTTCTTGAACTTCAGTACAACAACCAACATTGCAGTTGCATCCTATTAACCAAAAACAAGAAGACAAGATTGCCAGTTTTTCTTTCTTCTGAAACCATCAAGTTTTGAAGATTAGGGCTGTGAGTTATTTTTTATATACAGTTTATGTATGTATCTTGATAAATCAATAATTAAAAGAAAATAACCAAAGCAGTTAGAGTGTAATTGAACCATAGAACTGGCCCAATATACCCCCTTCCCCACCTCCCCGAGATAGTTCTTACTTTATATGGTAAAAATGAGTCTTTCCTCTGCATGATGAAAAGTATACAGCTCTTTCCTATCATCAATTTGTTTATAAACAGTTTGAAATGTAGTACACAGGGATAACCTAACACAAGAACAGTTTTAACTTTTTTTCCTTTTTGACGCAATATTTGTTTGAAAAAAAGTGAAATGTAGGACAGATGTATGAATTGACACAAGAGCAATGTTGGTAAAGAACAGCATCTTCCTGGCTAAAATCAACTCTTTTGATAGCCAGTGTTCCAAACTGCTTACGCAAATGGTTTCCTATGCATTCCTCACACAGAGAATGCCAACCTCAGAGAAAAGAGAATTCATGGTGTCAAAAGGAACAGTGATACTAGAACCCTGGCTAACATGTCTCAACCAAATAAATTCCAGCAGCAGTATATTTCCATGTTCGTTGCTTGTCAGGGCTTCCAGCAAGTCATTTTACAGCTGGAGGACTTATTATGTCCGAGTTCATGGCATGTTAGGTGTAGGCCTACTGCGCGTTGGCTGATAACGCTGAACAACATAGTTTGACCATGGTCTACATTTTTTACCAGTATGTCTTCAGCAAACGGCTTTATTGCAGGGTATATATTATATCCTCGGTGGTCCTTGACTTCCTCTGCTCAGTTCTGGGTGAAAGGCCAGAAGCACTGGTGACCATGATCCACTTTTCTACCCAGATTTACGATAACTTAAGAGTTCTGAATAAACATTCGCGTTGAGAGCAGCTGGCAACTTATTGATCATGAGTGATCAGTGTGTGTGTGTGTGTGTGTGTGTGTGTGTGTGTGTGTGTGTGTGTGTGTGTGAGTGTGTGTGTGAGTGAGTGAGTGAGTGAGTGAGTGAGTGAGTGAGTTTGTGAGTGTGAGTGTGTGTGTGTGTGTGTGTGTGTGTGTGAGAGAGAGAGAGAGAGAGAGAGAGAGAGAGAGAGAGAGAGAGAGAGAGAGAGAGAGAGAGAGAGAGAGAGAGAGAGAGAGAGAGAGAGAGAGAGAGCATTTTATTTTCAAATTTAATCAGTTGAGCTCCATAATTCACAATGGTTATGAAAAACCAAACCAGACAGGGCAACTTTCCTCCATGAGTGGGTGGACGTATTTCACCATCACCTCCCACTCTCACCAAGCATAGGTGATCAACAAATACAGGCAACAACCACCAAATTTTTCTTCTTATCTGTTCAACGCTCAGACAGCAACTATTGTTAAGCGCCTGGCAAGTAAGGCACAGCACTTCCAACTATGGCGTGAAGAAAACTGTTCTTTCAAGTCTGTGGGGAAAAAAACACGGCAGGAGAATAGACCAAAAATGCAGAAAATAGACAAGGAGGTGCTGACAGGAAGAAAAGGAACAAGGCAGAAACAAAGAGAGGGATCAAAAAGAGGAGATTCCTAGCACAGAATTACCAGATGGTAGGGATGCTATTCATACTGACAAGCCCTTGGTATCCCCAAGGGGAGAAACTGCCTTTACCCTAAATAGGCTTAAATAAAACACCCTGTTAGTCACACAGATCATGCATTGCCATTGGAAGACAACGGAACATATTCACTCATTTATTCATTCTTTATATCGAGGATAATGGAATAAACACTCATGTGCCTTAAAAAAAAAAAAAAATTACATCCAGTCCTTGAGTGGGGCATGCAACCCAGTCCAGCCCGCTAGAAGAGGCACTGAAAACAGGGACCTGGCTTATCCCTCAACCCAGTGGCCTGAACTTCTGGCCTGACTGAAGACGATGACGAAAAGATAGTTTTTGCGTCATTCATCTCATCTTATAGGGTTGAAACATGAGACATTAGACCTGGCAGATCTAGATCTACAGTTTTTATTGCTGCACTGAGGCAATTTGTGTTGTTGTTGTGCGTTCCCCAGCTTAACACCATGGGCATAATCTAGAATATACACTCTTGACTCACTCATCTTACCTGGCAATCACTGTGACACTGGATGAGAAGTTTGCATGTATGACTGTTTTCATGTACCTCACCATACAGGCAGCTATACTCCGACTTCAGATGATTTTTCTCCTTTAAAGGAGAGTGCGGGTTGATATGTTAAGAGCTTGTCATAGCTGAAGCTTGTCTTAACACATTTTACAACATAACATTTCAATGTAGGTCTGGCAATTAGCTGACATCAATAACTGGCACAGCTTTTGGGCTGGGCCAGAGGCAGCTTATAAAAACTACGCTGTCCTTATCAATTTTTTTTTTTATCTTGTATTTTTTCGTTTTCTTTTTTCCGAAAAAAACCATCTTTCATCTCTATTTGACTCTTAACGAAAGTTTTGGAAGTAATCTATTTTCTTCTCCTTTTCGTCCTCATTCTCCTCCGTCACGGAAAGAATAAAAACGTATGTAAAACTCTATCACGTATCAATAAATAAGTTAACTACTGACAACCATACAAAACAAATTCATGACACGTCAGACTTGGGGTAGCTATATATCTATAATTATATAATATATTTATATATATATATATATATATATATATATATATATATATATATATATATATTCACCTGACCAATGCAGGAGAGAAATTGACCGCTATCCTATCTGTGTACATATTTGCTCATGTCCACTTCAAAGCCAAGGCCGGCCTATAATCAGGTCTGTGTGTATCGGTACAGGCTCTGTTTGATTTGTGTTTTACGCCGCTCTGCTCTCCCGGTCAGAAACCCCACACTGTTTTGACGAGAATGTCAACTGACCAACACTTGAAGGGAGCAAATCTACTTGACCAGCAACTGGGACATTATCACTGTATACAACACTAACTGACCAGGCTGACTTTTGACGTCAGAGTTAACTGGGTAGGAATCCACACAGTACACTGACAACAGAGAAATGGTGGATCAGTGGTCCAGAGGTAGTGACGTGTCTGCCTTGAAGGCGGGAAGCGTGGGTTCGATTCTCGTTTGTACCTGAGCTTTTCCCCCTTGTACTCCTACCTTGAGTGGGGTCTTGGTGCTAGTCTTTCAGATGAACCGAACTCCTGTTTATAACGCGCATTCAGCGCACATACAAGAGCCCAGGGCATCAAGAGAGTTGTCCTTAGCAAAGTTATGTAGTAAAAACTACTCTGATAGGGAAATTGTATTACTACTTTCAGTCACGGCAGATTTCTCTGTGTAAATTTTGGGCTGCTCCCCCTAGGGAGAGCAGGGTGCCACAGGAGCAGCGCCATCCATCCCATGATACTGTAAACCCACGTCCTATGTGTGAGTGCACTCAGAACATTTTGCGCAACTTTAGAACCAGTTCCACTTTTTTTTTGGAAGGGTAGGTCTCAGTTTATTGTCTCACTGGATGACTTTCGGGGGAGTGGAGTCAGTAGTTATGTTAACACCAGGGGGGAAAAATCTCCCTTGAATGGGTGTCTGGTAGTGGCTTGAAGCCGGGCTCAATCCCAGGCCATCAATGTGTGAGCACAACCCTCTAACCACTGGGCATCCAGCCCCCTGACAAACCAACCCCCATATACTGGTGTGGTATTTAGACATTCTACAGACTGAATATGATAGTGGTGAGACAATTACTACACAAAAATCTGACCAATAGTAAAGCTTCAGAAGGACAGGAAGCTGTTGGCTATGTAAGACTGACAAGGGGAACTGAAACAAAAATAACAAAGTAAATCTATCTATCTATCTATCTATCTATCTATCTATCTATCTATCTATCTATCTATCTATCTATCTATCCCTTAGTCTGGCGACCTTGGGGGCACCCCTGAAGACTTGACAACCACTTCCCTCCACTCCTCTCTCTGTTTAGCCTCTCTTAAAATTTTGTTGAGGTCTAGGCCTGTCCATTCGCTGATGTTGTCCTCCCATCTCTTCCTTGGTCTGCCTCTTTTTCTTCCTCCTTGGACAGTGTCATGCAGTATTGTTTTTGCAAGTCCATATGATCTTGTGACATGCAGCACAAAATAAAACAAAAAAGAAAATAAAGACAAGCAAAGAAAAGACAAAACAAAAGATAAAAAGGATAAATCTACTTCCTAGTGTAAGTGTCTCAACATAATAATTATAAACTGGGCTAAAAATGGCGGCAACTCCGGAAGTACAAGGTGACATCAACAAAGTTTCACCTTCCTTCCCTCCTTACCTGGTTGGCAAAACATCAACGCCTCTTGTGGGGAAGAGGAGGGGAGGGGGTGTTAAGAGGGAATACTTAAGCTGCCATTGAACCACCAATCCCTGCTGGAGATATGGGTGATTCTAATAGAATGATACCAGGCAGTACAAAGTAGCTCCTGATAGGCCATTGATTGATGACAACACAGTGGAGGGGAGGGGGGCATTAGGTTCGCAGTAGGCTAAGCTATTTTTCTGCTGGCCAAAGTTGGTCAGCACTTTGCTGACCTTGTCAGTGTGTTTGATGTCTGCTACGTATTCTTCTTCGCAGTAATGGTAGGCCTAAAAATAACACTGTGGAGAGAGAGAGAGAGAGAGAGAGAGAGAGAGAGAGAGAGAGAGAGAGAGAGAGAGAGAGAGAGAGAGAGAGAGAGAGAGAGAGAATGGTTTTATGGAGTTAAACTATAAATCCCATTCAAAAGGGGACAGTGGAATGGGGGAGTGGATATAGAACACATAGCACTATTTGATACATAAAGAACATTGCATGACAATCTGGATAAACATCATACTATGGATTCCATATCATGGCTTTAACAACTGTTTCACAAAGGAATATTTTTTATCACCAACCAACATCATTTACCTGATCACAGTGTTTTCACATCGTGAAAGGGAGAATGCCAATGCAAAATTATTTAAGCCCTTTCACATGGGGACAGTGGGGTGGGAACAAAACAAAGCATCCAGACATATTTGAAATACACAGCAAAAATGTCAGCATGGTGGGCGTACCACATTATGGAATGTATTGTATCAGTATGTATAATCATGATATCAACGGATGACTAGCAATGGAACATTGTGTGGATACCATATTCTATCTATTTATTTATCGTATTCTTTTATTTCGAGGATAATGGAATAAACACTCATGTACTTATTTTCCTCCAGTCCCTGTGTGCATGCAGTTTTGAAATTTTGTCATCCTTCCCACAGGCACACAATGGCCTACTCTTCAGGTATGGGCAAGATGATCTGCGTGTGTTAGCAGACGAGACCTGGTTTATAGTCTCATTGGGAGGCCTTTTTTCTTCACCCCCTGCACCCTCTCTCTCTCTTTCATTTTCATGATATGTATTGCATCATTATGTATAACAATATCACCAGTGTATGATTACCAAATTTCTGTATGCACTATATCAAGTCGCTGAGTGATGGTATAGCCTTATATATTCCACTGGTCACTGCACATTGTATGTTACTGTCAACACACTGTGGAACAGTCACACCCATTGCCTCCTCATTACTTGCTGTGTCACCACCACATACTGCCACACCATAAGTTTCTTCATCAACTAAAGGATATATCCACTGTCACTGTCTGAAGGTGTGGTTGACTGAAAAGTCAATGCTCTTTTACACCAGCTTGTGGGTCATCTGAAGACAATGAAAGAGCAGAGGGTGCACAGGGATGAAGAAAAAAAAGTTTCAGCAATAACAGTCAGTCCCTAAATCGGAGTATGGCTGGGACTATAATATAACAACAACAACAACAACAACAACAATAAGGGCGTGGCCTCCTCGTGGCTCAGAAGTATAACATAAGTTACTTAGGTAACCCAAACAATGTTTCCCCCTCTCCTCCTTACCTGCCGGGCAAAACATCAGCACCTCTTGTTGGGAGGAGAGAGAGAGAGAGAGAGAGAGAGAGAGAGAGAGAGAGAGAGAGAGAGAGAGAGAGGAGAGAGAGAGAGAGAGAGAGAGAGAGAACACTGAACACTGAACACTGAACACTGAAATGATTTAATGTACATTGGCCTTGGACCACAATACATTTGATGGGCTTGGGATTTAGCAATAGGTTCATTCTTCATTGGCAAAACAAATGCATAAACAAACAACGATTATGTCTGATTAAAGAGGAAAAACCACCATTACTCCATTTCATGGTTATAGACCCGAAATCACAATAACCCAGCCATAGAAATAAAATGATGTCGCAGAAAAATCATACATATTAAATAGTTATCAACTTGTAACAGTTATTCAAGAAAGTGCTAATGTCAACATTGTTTTTCTTTTGTTGATAGCATGAAAAATATACCTAGACAAACTATGCATGTACTCATTATTTGTTACTTTGAGCAGATTTTGCATTAGTACATTGATACATTTGCTTAAAAACTTATCTCTCAAGCTTGTGTACATATAACATTCCAATAGAAAGTGAACTTCATTTTCAATTTTCGTTTCACAAAATGGACACAATTTGTCTCGATTACTATCACTATATCTATACACATTATTATTAAGAGGTAAAACATTCAATCTTGCTAGCGCAATAGCCACACGAAAGCAGTAGATATCCATGGAGTTTAAATACTGCTCTTTTGCAAAAATACTTTTAAATGATCTATAAATATCATACCTCTCTTTATCTCTTACAGTCCCATCCCATTCTTGTATAAACATATCCACTAATCTTTGTTTAAATATACCTAAGAAAACTTTTACATCCCCAACACTTTGTTGCATCCAAACAATGTTAAAGCCTGTTTCACACAAAATTTCTCTTATTTTTGAAATCCAGCAATATCTACCACTTCTATCTAACTCTAATTGCATGCAGTAAGCATTATATGATATTCTACTTTGATCCATTTGCAATAACTTGAACCAATACTTGATAGTGCTTGTACAAGAGTTGACATAAAGTGGATACCTA
>CM060324.1:21744118-21756618 GCA_030674155.1 Stramonita haemastoma | reverse complement strand
CATCCGTATTAACATGAAAGATAAGACAGTGAAAAAAAAAAGATAAAGCAAATAAAACTTCTTTCATACAGTATTCTTGTGTGTGTGTGTGTGTGTGTGTGTGTGTGTGTGTGTGTTAAGAGAGAGAGAGAGAGAGAGAGAGAGAGAGAGAGAGAGAGAAGAGAGAGAGAGAGAAGAGAGAGAGAGAGGAGAGAGAGAGAGAGAGAGAGAGAATTGATTTTCATTTTGAAGATAATGGAATAAGCACTCATGTGCTTTTTTTACATCCAGTTCCTGTATGTATGAAGTTTTGTCAATTTTGTCATCCTTTCCCACCGGCACACAATGGCCTACTCTTCCGAAAAGCTGGACATGTTTTAATGTGGCTGCAAGATGTTCTGCATGCGTTCGCACACGACCTCGGTTTATAGTCTCATCCAAAGGAATTTAGAGGGGAAGAGGAGTTTTGTGTGTGTGTGTGTGTGTGTGTGTGTGTGTGTGTGTGTGTGTGTGTGTGTGTGTGTGTGTGTGTGTTTATTATTCTTTTATATTGAGGATAATGGGATAAGCACTCATAAGCTTTTTTTTCCATCCAGTCCCCGTGTGTATGCAGTTTTCGTAAATATTGTCATATGTTCCCACCGGCACACAATAGCCTACTCTTCTGAAAAGCGGAACAGGATTAACATGTGTGCAAGATGAGAGAGAGAGAGAGAGAGAGAGAGAGAGAGGAGAGAGAGGAGAGAGAGAGGAGAGAGAGAGAGAGAAAACAGACAGACAGACAGACAGACAGAGACAGAGACAGAGAGAGCAATCAGTCCAGAAAAAACCCAACAATTAAAAGCTTTTGTTTTGAGACTTCTTCATCTGCATCACAAAGGTAAACAAAGTATTCCAGTATAGTATATAATAATAATAATATTTTTTACATGGGATGCTCCTGTTAACATACTACTCATGACTCAATTATGCATATTTTGTGAACCCAGATAATGTCAACATGATTACCATAAAAAGGTATCCACATAAATTAAAAGAAACACACAAGACAGATGTACACATAACAAATGTGGCAAAGAATTATCATCAAGGGATAACATACATCTCTCTCATTATTGTATTAACATGAAACACCAACATCTCTCTCATTATTGTATTAACATAAAACACAAACAGTTGTTTTATCACCCAAAACTTTCAAGTTCAACACTGCCAACAATTTAACGACACTTTATCATTATCATTATTATCCTTATTATCACTGAATGATTTCAACACACTGAGGCATTAAAAATGTGGTGTATCTATAAAAAACAAGAAACAAAACAAAAAACACCACCACAAAACACAAGCATGGAATACAAACATACTCATGGAGACATTCTGAAACACAGTGCGAACCATTACACATTGTGGAGGGAAAAAAATTTGTAAACCCATTAATGAAAAGAATACATAGACAGCACAGATTGCATTCGTTATTCTTTTTACACTAATCACTCTGTACTGAGCACCATTTGTAATTTTAAAACTCTGCACTTTTGTCAAACTGACCCTCCCCACCTTGATGTTAAAAAGTAGTAAGTAAACAGTCCAACATCTATCATAACCATGTTTTCACATTATCTACACAGGTAGCAATCTGTTACACATTATTCTACCCCCTCATCCCCCCAAAAAAATCCCCCCAAAAACCCCCCACAAAAAACAAACCAAAAAACAAAAAAACCCACAAAAAACAACCTGAGATGTAAGATTGGGATTTTGTGCATCTCTGATGCTTTCCTATCCAAACAGATAGGACAGTGTGAATTTTTACATATCCTTTAAATGATTTTTGTTAGTTTGTTTTTTTCCCCTTTTATTCACTGACAATTCCTTGCCTGTTGATGTGAATGAGATCAAATTTAGCAACATCTGCCCTAGGAAAAAAACAACGCACACATACCTAAAAACAAAACAAAAAACCCTAACCAACCCCTCCCCCTCTAAAAAATAACAACAAAATAACAAATCCCAAACAAAACTACCATGATGAAGAAGCCATGCCATGCAGACTACTTCATTAAGTCTCATTGATGAACGACCTATAAATAAACATCTTTTTCTGCAGCACAGCACAGAGCACAGGCATGATTATTATCTGCAATGTGCATGACACAAAACCATAATTATTTCATTAGATATCAAAACTGTGCTTAAAAATTCACCCTATCAACACTACACTGAAGAGGACAGAAATGATTTCAATGAACACCTCAGACAAGTAAGAATATTTTGCAATGAAAAAACTTAAACAGTTTCCTAACAGTACTACAATTCAAATAAAAGACAAATTCTCACAGATACAAATATAGGCAAGTTGCTTGCTTTCAGTCAAATCTTTCCTTGCTTTTCATAAACTCTTCCTGAAGGGCGTAGTCGAGTTCTCCACAACAGAACACACTCAGACTGCCTCACATCAGTCACCCACCATGCTCCTTAAAAAAAAAAAATTTTTTTGGTTCCGCCCTAAAGCTTGCAGAATCAAGCAACAGGTTCTGAGTAAGAACACATGTACAACATTTTGTGCCCTTAGGAGCCTCTCCATATTTTTTGTGCAGAATAGGGCAGTGATGGCTTGTGATATGAACGCCATTAAAACACTGTCAATATACACCAGAGACTTTAAAACTGTATGGAGGTGTGCAATTGATGAGGCACTGACCAAGGGGCTGATATGGAGTAGTGAACAGGGAATATTCTTCTCAAGGTGGGACATCCTGAAAATCGAAAATAACACCTACTGGAGCGAAATTTTCATTCAATAACTCTTCCCTTCTTCAGTTTGATATGCGTGAATATGAATTTCTCTTCATAACAGAATACAGCTAATGTAAATAGCTTGCTCATAGTCTACAGCTGTTTATGCTGCACATAATTATCTTCAAACAATATTCACTACATGTAAGCAAAAGCCTTAATCTTCCAATGTGTGATGCCTGAAGCTTTAGCAGATCAAATTCAAAACAAACTGGGGTAGATATTACTACTACTACTACTATATGGGATTTATATAGCGATGAATCTTGTCGAGTACATAAATCAAGATTTGTAGATCAACACAATGCCCTTTTCATGCCTCTTATTCTTGTTGGTGTCTTACAGTTACAGGATTCAATCAGACTTATAGCTTATTTGGAGATAAGCAAAACAACATCTTAAACTTTATCTATAAACAAATAAACCATCTTGCTGCAGTCCAACTGGGACCCCCCCCCCCCCCCCCCCCCCAGTTTTGACACAAATTTCACTGAAATTTAGAGACAAACTGACATTTTACAAATATATAAAAACTCCAAAATGTTTGAGGAAAGAAATCTTCAAGGCTCTATTTTTGATTAAAATAAAAAGAAAGTGAGACTAAGACAACTTCTAATTTTAAGTGCAGCTCTAAGAAGTGCCAAATATACATGCATAATTGTCACAAACACTACGTCTCATTTTTACTTTCTTTAAAACGACAAAAAAACAACCCTGCAATGTACACAAGCAATTTTGCCCAACATTAAAGGCAGTTTTTTTATACCATGAAGACAGATGTTTGGTAACCAGCATATCTGTTGTGTATTTAAGACTTGATCAAAATGTGGGGGATGATCTGACAGTTTTTTGAATAAGTGATTAGCATGAAGAAGGAAAACAAACCCCAATGTACACTACAGGTATAAATAGTCATGCCTGTAGTCTTTCAAGCAGCCAACAGCAGTAACAAAGAGCTTCATTCAGTTGGGTGGACTCCCTGGTTAGCTATGACCTCTACAAGCTTATTAGTCAGACTTTGGTTTCATTCTGGCATACAATAACTTTATCACTTGTGTATTATGCAAAGCAATCTAAATGCTAGTTTACTTATGCATACACACAAAATACATACACACACTTCCATTCCCCCCATCTTTAAATTGGCATTTTCTGAATAAAGCAGCAAGACTGATTGCAAAAAAACATAGTTGGCAGACGAAAGTTTCTGTATAGAGCAACATTCAACGCTTGCAGGTTAATAGCTTTATTCTGAGCGGTAATATAATTCTCAGCTAAGCAACTTTCGTTTCAATTGGCTGCTGAAAGTTTTCTTTTTGTTGTTGTTTTGAGTTCACACCAGAAAGGTTTTAAGCAAAAAGAACCCCCCCAAACCCCATTACACATGTGACTCAGAATCTTTAGTTTTATAGTCAGGAAAAAAACCCAAACCCTCTCACAAACATTTTACATGGGTATCCCTAGCACTGACCTGTCCCTTCATTAAATGCATAGGAATAGGAAGTGTGTGCCAGCACACACTGACACATTCACACTTATTCACAGATGCCCTCAGACACAGTCCTACCATTCCTGTACATTTACTCGCAAATGCAGACAGGTATAACCCTCTCAACTGGACACACATTCCGACACAGTTATTCTAAGCCTATGGCAAGAGTGTTAAGCAACTTGATTACACAAAGCATCAAAACAGACACTTCTCTTGACACACACTATGAGACTGACACCATCATCACAAGAAAATATGTATCATAATTGTTTTTAAAAATTCACAAAATAAAAAGGATGATTGGATGAGGTCTAGATAACACGGACACATGAGAACGGATGACAAAATTTACAAAACTGCATAAACATGGGGATTGAATGTAAAAAAAAGCACATGACTGCTTATTCCATTATCCTTGAAATAAAATATAAAAAAACCCACAGAAAACACTTGAACTGATCAGCAGCATATCCATTCAGATATAAATATCATGACATTGATTTGTAAAGAGTCTGTACATTATGTACCCCTTATGTCTCAACAAGACAGACTTTTCACCTCAATGTAAACTTCTGTCTAAACAATGTATGCTGTTATTCTAAGCCTATGGCAAGAGTGTTAAGCAACTTGATTACACAAAGCATCAAACAGACACTTCTCTTGAACACACACTATGAGACTGACACCATCATCACAAAAAATATGTATCATATCTACCTTAACTCATACATCAAACACAGAGAAATTTAAAAAAAACAAAAAAACAAAAACCCAAACCCAAGAAGACCGTTTTTTACCACAAATACAAAATGAAAAAATAAAGTCCTGAAAATCTGTTATGATTATTTTCACTAGCTGTTAGTTTTGTTTCAGGACTCTTTTCAAGCCATTTAAATCATGAAGTGCCACAAATTTCCCATACCCCCTCCCATAAATGTGATTGTAACAGATCACAGGTGCATACACATATTTTTTTTAAAAAAAGCACATGCCTTACAGCAAAAGGAAGGCCCTATTCATTACTTTGTTGGTCCTCTATGGGAAGATGGGTCACTGCAGATGGCTATGGTCAGCATTCATCATTACTAACTCCTTAATGGTCCCATCAATGAAAGTCAAATGGAGACTGTTCAGGCATGTTAATGATCTGCTACATAGTTTCCTCTGATAAAGAATTCAGCATAACTTTAGAGTTCCACCAGCAAAAGTGTTCAAAGGTCCATGTATTGCTTTAAAGGTTCTTTGGTAGAAACAATAAGGGATCCACAGACAATTTCTGGCTCCTTTATCAAAGAATATGAAATTCCAATCTCATTGAAGGAATCCACAAGCACAAATTTTTATGACTGAACAATATATATCCTTATCATTGAACAAATACATGATCTATTTTGAAAGCTACAGTTGGCATTTGTGATTCCCAATACTACATTTTTCCTTCGACAGCTGCACTCAGCTTTTTGATTACATTTAGCAGTTTCTCTGACAAAACTCACAGGAAGTTCATGTAAAACAAGTGCTCTGATTTTTGTTTAAACAAGACCTAGTGCTATATAAATTCAATTTACTGTTATTATTATTAAATACTTTAGAGGTTTCACTGTTTAAGTTGTATGGGATCCCAGAGCCACTTCTGGGGTCCACATGCAAAAATAATTATTTTCTCAAATAATGCATCATTCATTTGTTGGCCCTATTCAACTTTTTGATTATAATTGGATGTTTCTCTTTGATCAGTTATTACAGATCAATCTACTATTCAAGCAATTCCATCATTCAAATCACAAAGGATCCCCAAAACGTAAAAAAATGTCAACAACGCCAACTACTATTTTTTAAAAGGGCTAAATTATCCATTCATTGCCTATAATCAACTTTTTGATTATCTTTTGAGGGTTTTCCAGTAAAAGTCATACAGTGTCCCATTGTTACTTTTGGGGTTTTACAATAAAAATCATCAGGGGTTCCAGTACTTTTTAAGGGTTCCATAGGCACAGAGCAGTGGCAGAGACGAAGAAAGATGGTGAACCCTGGTGGTATTGCGTGGAGCTCCTACAGTGGACAGTGATAATAGAGACAGGTGACAGAGGTACAGATTAATTAAGTTTCTAAATCAACGAATCCATTTGATAGTCACAGCTTTTTGAATACTCTGCACCTAGGAGATTCTGTGATAGACTCTGTAAGTCATAAGGGATCCTGGCACTATTCACGGGGTTCTTCTGGGTTTTACTAATTCATAAGAGATCCAAATGTCATTTATGAGGGATCCTCTAGCAAAAGTGAGCTTTCACTGGCCAGGTCTTAAAGGTGTTCCATGGTCACTGCACTAGTACAGGGAACACTGCTAAACTCATACAGGGATTCCAGTAGTGACCATGGAACATTGCTAACTAAACTCATACAGGGATTCCAGTAGTGATCATGGAACACTGCTAAACTCATACAGGGATTCCAGTATTGACCATGGAACACTGCTAACTAAACTCATACAGGGATTCCAGTAGTGACCATGGAACACTGCTAACTAAACTCATACAGGGATTCCAGTAGTGACCATGGAACACTGCTAACTAAACTCATACAGTGATTCCAGTAGTGACAATGGAACACTGCTAACTAAACTCATACAGGGATTCCAGTATTAGTTTTTGGAGTCCCTCTGGTGTAAGTCATAGGCGGGTCTGAGGACTAATTCAGGATGCTACGAACCTGGGCATGGCTGTGGCGGGGAGATTGGAACGAGCGGCGTGGGAACAGCAGAGATAGGAACATCACAGAAGATGAGGCAGCAAAAAAAAAAAAAAAAAAATCAGGGTGCTACTCTAGCATATAACACAGGAGTAGAAGGGTGCACAGAGCATCTGACAATAAGAGTTCAGGGGAGGGATGAGGGTGTTGTGACTGAAGCCATGGGGAGTGCCTACAGTACTTTTTGATACAGAAGTCTTCAGAAGATCCCTGAGAGAGGCTCCTGGCAGAGCACTGTGGTTTGAACTTCAGGAGTCACAGACGTACTTTTTGTGGGTCTCTCAAGGCAAAAGACACAAGACAATGTATGATGATGTCTGATGACAAAATTAAGTTATCAGAAAAATAGATTTGGGGTGGGGGGTGTTAAAAATAAAAAATGCCCATGTTATTCTTGAGCGTCTAAGGAGGAAAAGAAAAGGGAGGTCTGTAGCTCCAATTGTCAAAATAACTCGGAGTGCTCTCTGGAAATCTGAGGAGGAAAACAATGGAGACAATGACCACCTATTTGAGTATAGAAATCAGCACAATTCATTCCAGCACCAGCACTATTCTCCTCTGCATGGTAATACATATTCTTAAAAATAAGACTATGCGACTAGCTATTTATTGACACAAAAACATACTTGATGAGATTCAAAAACACATGAAGCATACAGAAACTAAATAATCAAATCTATACATTTTTTTTGAATACATATAAAGGACCTCTGTCACAGCGACTACAATTTTTCCAAATCCCTGAATATAACTAAATCACATGTGCCAGCACAACAGCCTCAAGCTTTTTGCATAGATATCAAAACCAATTAAAAAATTTTTTTGGGGGGTTGTCATTTTTGTTTTTCAAAACATTCTGTACATTTTTATCTCAAAGAAAACTCTACTGTCTTTCACATATTCCTTTCCCTTCATGTGGCCTCTTTTCACATTACACACCTTCACAAAATAAGTTAACAAAAATAAAACGAGGTTGCTCAACTAGTTACATATCAGTCTAGAAGCAATACCAAAACCAGTTCATAATTTGTACCACAATCTTTGTCAAGTTTCAGCACATGAGGCAAAGGACATATATCTAAATAATTAAAATGAAAAAAAAAATCCCATGAAAAGCAGCAGAAAAGGCCATTCACAAAAACACAATCATCATTTGTGCACATGGTTCTAAGCCACCAAGGTGTGAGCCTATCCCGTTTCTTGCCCACTGACTGTGACATCTATATCAGAGCTGACATACCCCCCCCCCCTTCTCAATCTACATGGCAAGGCTGGGCTGTGAGGATCTGTCAGGGTAGAGCTGCCATTTCCACACACATCACAGTACAATATGCATTTCAGCAGTCAATGCAAAGGTATTTCGATGTATGAACAAAACTATTCCCATGTGTTTATGCCATAGCAAGGAAAGATGATCAATCACACTGCCCTTCAGACTTTGTGATACATGTCAGGTAGTCAGTGATTCTTTAAAAATAAAATTAATTAGGTTAGTATTTTTACCCCTAATATCTCCGTAGCATATCACTTGGGTATACGGATATTGCCAGGAACTCAAAACAGCATGAATGAGTGTCAGATGGTTAAGTTCAACATCCACTCGACACACACCATTAGACTTCACGACACAGCATACAATGTCACTGACCTACCTACATACATACAAACACTGTGGTGATTTAACAGGTCTCTGTCATCTTCCTTCACAGCTGTGACTGACAGGATCTGTTGCCACAGCAGGATGGTTGGTGCTCAGCCGGACACTATTCCCAGTATCATTACTGTGGCAGCCAAGTATACATGATATAACCCCCCCCCCCAAACTCTGCAATGCGCATGGCCATCTCACTGTACATAACTACAATGAAAAATCACTGTTATAACAATCCAGTACAAATACATATGATCAACACTGTACCATAACATTCCAAGGTCATTGTGGTTATCCAGCAAAGAAATGTAACCCCCCCACTCCTCCCAATTAGAATGAACAAAGAAAAAAGTGCCAATTAAACCTGCAAAAAAATATAAGCGACAGGGGTGTGAAAATAACAACATATATGAATATAAGGAATAGGTAGGCAGGAAGACATAAGCACAGGCAAGGTATAGTATTAGGGGCACAAAAGAGGAAAATAGCATACTTTTGTAAGTAGGTTACTGACAAAAAGGGCCAGTAGGTGCAGACTGTTTACTCACAATCACCACAGAAACAACGAAAACCATAACAAAGAATTATTAACACAACAAGTGGAAGAATGGTCAGCAGACACCCTTAATATTTAACTGATATGAGAATTGCAGGTACGAAAAACTTCCAAGAGAAGCAAATGAAATAAAAATTAACAGGAGAATGAACAATGACGTTCAATAAACTTTCTTAGATGACAAGCGCATAATGCATAATAATATTCCACAGGCACAAGGGCTTTTAGTGTGCATTAATGATAGTCAATAGGCACAAGGACTTCCAGTACGCATAGTGATATTCATTGGGCACAAAGACTTTCAGTATGCATTCAACAAGCACAAGGACTTTCAGAATATATGATAATATTCAACAGGCACAAGGACTTTTGAATAGAAAAAAGTAACATTAACACACAGTCTGAATAGGTAAAATGATATTCAATAGGCACAAGGACTTTCAGAATGCATAATGACAGATGGCAAAGTGACATTCAACAAGCAGGGTGAAGTCAGGATGTAGGCACAATGGTACTGATCAGGTGCAAACTTCTGCTGAGGACACAGGAATAGAATGACATTCTGTAAGTCTAAAGACAAACAGCAGACAATTCATAGATATAAGGACAAACTAAGACGCAAGAAGACAGTCTGCAAATACAAAAACAAATCAGTGCAAACACATACAATCAGCAGATGTCAAGCTATCAATTGGCACAAACATGTTAAAGTTAAAAAACCAAAAAAAACCCCAGTACATGTATAAAAATTCAGATGGCAAAATGAAATTCAACAGGCTTGATCTTAGAAAGCATGAGGATATCCACAAGACATTAATGTTTCTTACGGACAAAGACGTCCGTCCAACGGGGACAGGAGTATTCAGCTTGCACAAAGATATTCGATGGGGGAAAAAACCTTTTCTGTAGTAAAGAAACAAACAGGAAGACTTTTGAGGAACCCTGAAAGCATTCAGCTGAACACAGCAACAGTCAGTAAGTACAGAAAAATCAGCAAGAATCACGAGGCACTGGGTTAATTCACCATGTTCAAAAACAAGTGTTGAAGACAAGCTAAACAGCACAGAACGCACTAGGATATTATTTTCTGTTGATAAGCAGTTACTGAAACAGAGCCGCTGCCTTTGGGATATTCTACCGTGATGACAAATAAGCTCCATGAAGAAAAACAATTTCTGATATAATGGTATGTTTATGGATACAGGTGAGAATGAAGACAATTCTGATAGGCATTAAGACAGTTTCAGAGTGTGACGAATGATAAGTAGCTACTGCAAGAGTGTTTCCAGATAAGGTCAACCATGCAGGAACAGGGAACTTGTCAGCGAATACAGGATGTCGGTAAGGATGCTCTAGAGGATGGTTCAATGTTCTGACAAGTTCAGTTCAGAATGATTATTCTGGTTTGAAATTAGAACAACTGTGTGGCAAAAAGAAATTGTTCTGTGTATAATAGGATGTCAGTTACGAAAGTGTAAGTAAAGTATTGGTAAGTTAGACTTAAAATGAGAACAATTTTTGTACACAAACATAGAAAACCAAACGAAAAAAGACCTCAAAAAGGCCCAAACAAACTTATGCAGTCAGTCAGAGACTACCAAGTGAGAAGAGGAAGTGTGATTTGCAGACTAAGTAAGCTGCAGACACAAAATGGTTGGAAAATAGTATTTATTTTCACCAGTAAGATCACCCTTTGGGACAGGTTTCAGCTATAATATCAACAGCAGATAAAAAGAACAAGCAAGCAACAGCAGTGAAGACAAGAGTGGCTGGGATTATGACAGCTCTGACACAAGACATGGGCAGTTAAGGACCCCTGGAAAAGCCCTGTACAGCTGGGTTCAGGACAAGGCAACAAAGCCTTCACTTTCACTTCAGCATGTAGTGTTAAACAGCTATACAACTACAAAAATAGATTTCATTTTGTTTTCAATCAATGCTACCAGTGCCTATACCATCTTACATGTGTGTTCAGTGTGGCCACACCTATTAGCCTATATGAACAGATTGTTTTCAATCAAGCAATCGGTGCCTTCACCACCTTCCATATGTACTTGGGAGTTATTCAGAGTGGATGAAACTATTCTTACCTGTATGGACAGGATTAGTTTTCAGTCTCAACAAACAGCTCTCTAGCCTCTTTTTGTTAGTGACACTTTCCTCTATACCTTCATTTTCATGTTTTTATTCCAATTCTTTTCCCTTTTAAATTTTGTGACTTATATAACCCTTCTTTTTCTGAGGTTTTTCCATCAATCTCAAGTCATCATTTCCTAAGACTTGATTTACTTTCGCAATACTTGCCAATATCAGACTTTCTATACATGTGATAATTTTTCGATTACTTTGAATCAGAAAACAAGTTTACAAATACGGTAAGAAAAATATTAAAACCATAACATGTGTAGCTATCACTGATACTTTTAAAAATACATTAACTTTTTTCCAACCAAACAGGCAGTATTATCTTCTAAAAATTTACATCATAACAAGACATTAAGTCACAGTACATACACACGCATGCATGCATGCACACACACCCCCATCCAACAGCAGACAACAAAGAGCCATATATCTAAACGGCTGCGTAGCTTGCTTTCCAACACAGACACAGTGAACATAAAGCAGCCACAGCTTTCAAATACACAGTGATTTTCTACCGCTCCCACATTGCAGCAGTGCATTCACAGTTGAATAGGCACAGTTAGGATGAAATTACAGTCAGTAATGGTACAGCGATTAAAGTCACAATATTCAGAGCGTACGTCTAACAGGTGCGGCAATAACTCCCTCTGCAATACTGCCAAACGACCCGGTTCAACAGACCAGATGATACCTTTAATTGCACCACTGTAAGCAGCAAAGTTCTCATTTCACAAAGCACAAGAACTAAGCCTCGCTCCACGGAGACACGCAGCACTAATCAGGCGGATCACACGACAGAAGACAACTCGTCCGTTGAGCAAGTACACTAGGGGTGTGGGTGGTGTGCAGCATGATTTCCAGGTAGAGATGCTCCCTCCATCATCTCCATTTGTAGCCACCGTTGATAAGCTGATTACTGCTACAAGGCAAGAAGCGAACCTCAACCAAAAATAAAAGAGACTTTAATTCGCTCTTTGTCTGTCTTTCTCTGCTTGTTTGGTTTCTCTGCAGTCTGGGTGGCTTTCGTCGCTCAGGTCAGTAGGTGTTTTCGTGGCCAGCCAGGACGTACAGGTTGGAGGGAGCGTCCATTTTGGCAGTGGGTCGGCTTTCCAACACGATCACCC
>CM060324.1:21736618-21739118 GCA_030674155.1 Stramonita haemastoma | reverse complement strand
ATCTGGAAGGTCTTTCAGGGAATGGAGTTGGTACTGATGTAATTTCCAGGAGAAAAAATCCCATCAAACAGGTGCCTTGGTGAGGCTTGAACAAGGGGTGTCAGATCATGAGCACAATACCTAACCACTAGACATCTTGCCCATAAACAGAAATAAAGAAAGCTGGAATATCCATCTCTGCATTTCAAAGGCATAGCACTGGCACTGACCTCATTGTCTTTGAAGCTGCGTCCTTCCATTCCATGTTCATGGAATGCCAGCACACTGTCTGGCAGTATCACTGTCAAACACATCAACAAGTTGTCTTTCAATATGTCACAGGTAGCAATAACAAAAGAAGATACAGTAGCAACATCTATTAAAAAAAGGCCACGCCCCATTTTAAGGTAGACATTTCTTAAATATCCCAAACAACACATTACTGTTAAATGTGTGTTGCAATTTCACAGATTCATTCAAATTGCTGAGTAAAACTGCCCCCAACATATGAAGGCCTTACATAAGTTAAGTGCAAACATTACAAGTAACATTGATTTTAAACAGTTTTGTTGTTTAATTTCAAATGAAATATTTTTTGTTCTATGGTCTGTAAAAACTGAAAGTAAGAATACTAGACCGGACGAATAGATATTAAGAGAAAGAAGGAGAGGGAAAGACAGAGTCAAAGACGGAGACAGACAGTAAAGAATGTGTGACAGAATCAGAAAGAGCAGAGGACAAGAAACAGAAAGGCAAAAATAAAGTATGAAACCTAACACAATGATCAAAGAGACTAATAAACAAACTTTATCTATTGGTCAGAAAACCAACCGACCGACCGACACCACACACACACAAAACTGTCAACAGCAAAGCACAAGGCCTGTGGCAGCATGACATACAAACCACAACAATGAACACACTCAACAGAGACAGTGAGACAGACACAAAGCCAGGCAGACAGCAGTCTCTCCCCAGGCAGGAGGCACTGACCTAAGGACTGCACGAAGTTGTTGTACTGCATTTCTGCCGGCTGTTTGCGGCTGGATTTCAACCGCCCTGCCGTGTTCACCACTTTGATATTGCCTGAAACACACAACGTTGCTGTATCAATCATGGGGTCCGGAAATACTTGGACTGTACAGCACTGCTTTGTAATGTGCTGTATTGTAGTATAATAATATATAACACAGTAGTCATCACATTGTAAGATTTCTCTGCACAAAACACGGACTTTGGTCATCTTCCTATGTTTCTGTCTGCATACATGACCACTCAATATATGAGGTAGGCTTTTGTGTATCCTCCCTCAACCACCACCTCCAATAGAACTCTCTAGTGGTGACTGTTAAATTTGCATACATGCCACTCACAAGATCTCTTCTGAAAGATTTATTCAAATGACTATTTTTTTTCCGCTCCTCAGCTACAGCTCTGAGGTTTACCGATGGTGACATTCTGTTTATGCGATCATTTTACCACCCTTAGGGTAGCTGCATTCTGACTTCAGGGATGATGTCTAAATATAACACCAATGTGCACGAGCGCTTAAAAAAAAATTATCTGTTGCTACCAGCATGGATAGGCCTACTCTTCGGAAAGGCAGAACAGGTTTTAAGAGGCTAACATAACATTTTCCAGCATCTCCATTGTTACTTCTAGCCATAGAAAAACAAGCCCCAAGCTCTAATGTAGGAACGGAAGATTTCTTTCCTCCCTACCAGAAACAAGAGCAAATAAGATTTTAAAAAATCATAATCCTATACCTAGCTAGGCCAAGCCTGCCAAACAAGGTACCACATAGCACCATGTTCAACCTTGCCCAAACCACACTAATGCAACTTATTCAAACACACACTTATACTGCATGCTGTTAGACAGATCTCCAACAGCTTATACTTACGTTCATAACACACAAGCACAGTATCCTTTTCCAGCTGGGACACACAGACGACTGGCAGAGTGTTGTCATCTGTAACAGATCAAGTGTAGCCTCCATGTAAACTACCATCTGAACAATGGGGAATAGCTTTGGTTCTATATTAAAAACAAACCACTTTCAATTCCTGAATATTCTGATCCCCACTACATAGTCTCGATGAAGAAAGCTTTCAACCACCCAAAACTAAACACAATATTGATAAACTAAATGTGTGAAAATGCTCACAGAGTTATTTACAAATGGTACATATATAATCATGAAAAGGACAAACGCTTGCTTTACCAAAAAATGATTTTACCCCCTCCCCCCCCCCATACACAAATACACACACGCACGCACGCACACAGCACCACGCACACACACACACACACACACACACACACACACACACACACACACACACACACACACACACACACAGAGCTACCACTGCTCTAGCCTTACTGAATACTGACCTGAAAATTCATTCTCTGTGAACCAGCTGGAGGCAGAGTTGAGGTTGATCATGTCAAACTTCAAATGGTGGCGGTCTCGTCTGAAACACCATGTCACATATAATATAACACACTGTGCACCCAT
>CM060324.1:21711618-21731618 GCA_030674155.1 Stramonita haemastoma | reverse complement strand
GTTCTGCATGTTTCAGACTCAGTTACATCAAACAGTTTTAGTTACAATGTATCACACTCACAGCTTGAAGGTTCAGGAATTGAACTTTGTTACCAAATCGAATCTCTGAATCTCTAAATTCAGTCATGGTCCGTTTTTCCCTATAATTGATTATCTAGATTCAGCATATTAGTGACCTCTTCAGAAAATAGGTCCAAGCCCATGAGCACACAAAAAGCCCCATATAAACAACAACAAAAAACAAGTAGGGGGGGGGGCAAATGAGGTGAAGTACACTGCAAAATGATTTTTTCCCTCTTTGGGTAGGCATAAGCTCTTGCACGCGCCTACCTGCCTACACAGCTGGGGATCTCCCCCCCAGAGCCAACACCAGCGCTGACTCCCTCTACTCTCCCCACAAGTCCCCCAGACGAGACCACAACCCCAGGCACGCAGAACATCCTGCGCACATGCCAAATCCTGCCCCGCTCTCTGCAAGAGCAGGCCACCGTGCGCCAGTGGGAACAGACAAAGCAAGCATCCATAAAAAACAAACAAAAAAACAACAAACAAACAAACAAACAAACAACAAAAACAACAACAAAAAACCCCAGCACACACACGGGGACCGGATGCACAAAAACACACTAGTGCCCACTCCACCACCCCCAACAAAAAACAAAAACAAAACAAAAAAAAACATGAAAAAAATAATAATAAAAAGAATAATAATAATAAAATAAACATAAATAAATAAATAAATAAACCCACACATTCTACACTCTAAACATACACACACACACACAACACACACACACACGAGCACAAGCGCGTGCACACACATACACACACTCACGCACACATACATACGCACAAAAAGAAACACGCATAAACACACCGGTGCGCGCCACACCCCAAGCAACACACGCACCCACACACATAAGCATGCACTCCCACACATTTGAAAACAAAACAAAAACCAAAAACACAAAAACCAGCTCTCACCAGTCCATAAACACACACACACACACACACACACACACACACACACACACACACACACACACACACACACACACACACACACACAAACACACACACCATATCCCCCCCCATGCGTGTGCAAACACACACACACACACACAATCATAATCGTAATAATAAAATTGTTTATAGCCCTACAAACCACAAAAGCCATTATCAGGGCTGTCACCTCATTCAGTTTCAGTGGTAACTTTCAACTTCAGGCTTAAAACCAACACCTTCTACTACTTTTAAATATCAAACTTCCCCCATCTGAAAAAAGCCACATTAATAAATGACACAATACATGAAATTACTTCAATCCTTAACACAAATAAACAAGACTGTGCTGAGGATGCCAGTCAAAAAAACCCCCAAACCCCCCCCCTAACAAACAAACATGTTTAAGTACAAAAATATACACAAAAAGTGCCACATGGGCAAATACCACTGCAGAATGGCCATCCTGTGCCCATCCCAGTGTCTAAGTATCACTACCTGGTCCAAAAAAAAACAAAAACAAACAAACAAAAAAAACAAACAAAACAAAAAAACCAAACAAACAAAGAAAAAAACCCCAGTGTGTCGTATAATGAAAACAAAAAAAAAGAAAACCAAAAAAATATATATATATATATATTTAAGAGTTGCTTGAAAAGAGGCAGAAGAGTCGACTGGAAAGGCAGAAATAAGCACAAGAAATTATAAAAAGATAAGGAGAAATACAGAAAAAGGAGAGATAGAGAAACCGAAATGTCAAGTACAGAATTTCCGGACAGTGGGGATGCCATCTATACAAAAGCAGCCCTCGGCATCCCCAAGGCACATAAAACACACACACACACACACACACACACACACACACACACACACACACAGCCACACACACACATTGGGATAGGTGTGCATGTGCAGGGGTGTGGAAGTGAGTAGGCGTGTGTGTGTGTGTGTGTGTGTGTGTGTGTGTGTGTGTGTGTGTGTGTGTGTGTGTGTGTGTGTGTGTGTGTGATGTGTGTGTATGTGTGTGTGTGTGTGTGTGTGTGTGTGATTAGAAGTATAGGAGTGGAGTCATGGTTGGAATTTAGTTCGGGATTATCACTTAGATTATTATAACTATAGACATTATAACAATCCTAAAGCACAAAAACAAGTTGAAAATATGATGGAAAATTTAGATTTAGTAGATATTTGGCGTGAGTTACATCCAGAACTCAGAAGATACACTTGGAGAGGAAGCAGACCTTGTCAACAGAGTGTCTGGACTTCTTCCTTACCTCAGACTTGCTATGCAGCTACATAACTGATGCTGACATCCTACCTGGCTATCGCTCTGATCACTCCTTGATTTTGATCACTCTAGAACAAGGTGACAAAACTAAAAGAAATCTTCTTTGGAAATTTAATTGTTCACTCTTAAGAGATAGAAACTTTGTAAACGAAGTAAAACAGGTGATTGACACCGTTACTGAAGAATACGCAGCATTGCCATACAGTCGCTGTGACCTAGATCAAGTTCCAAAGTCAGAAATACCGTTTGTTATTTCTGATCAGTTATTTCTGGACACACTGTTAATGAAAATAAGAGCTAAAACCATTTCATATGCATCAATGAAAAAAAGAGAAGATAAAGAAAAACAAAAAGAACTTGAAGATAGAATACATTCATTGGAAAAAGCGGTAGTATTGTCTGAACAAGAAAAACTTGAATTGGAAACTTGTAGGCAAGATCTAGTGACTCTACGAGAAAAAAAGATGGAAGGTGTATTGTTGCGTTCTTGGGCTAGATGGGTGGCTTATGGCGAAAAAATCACTAAGTATTTTTGTGGGCTCGAAAAAAGAAACTATGTTAATAAGCATATACAGAAACTAACATTAAATGACGGTTCATTTCTAACTGAGAATAGTGAAATTATTCGAGAAGTTAACTCTTTTTATGAAACGTTATATTCTAAATGAAATGTAGACGATTGCTCAATTATTGACTTGGTAGAGGAGCTACCCAAAATAACGGAGGAAGAAAGAACATCCTTGGAAGGAAAAGTGACTTTAGACGAAGCGGGCATTGCTTTAAAGCATATGAGTAACAACAAAAGCCCCGGGAGTGATGGTTTTATGGCCGAGTTTTAAAAATTTTTCTGGTTACAACTTGGTCCATTTGTGGTACGTTCACTTAATGAGGGTTTTGATAAGGGGGAGTTATCATCAACACAAAAGGAGGGTGTTATCATATGCATACCTAAGCCCGATAAACCAAAAGACCTATTGAAAAACTGGAGACCTATTTCACTTTTGAATGTTGTGTACAAAATTGGCTCTACATGTTTAGCAAATAGACTAAAGCAAGTACTCCCATCTATTATTAATAACGACCAGACTGGTTTTATAGCAAACAGGTATTTGGGAGACAATATTCGTCTTATATATGATTTAACTGATTATCTACTTGTGTCAAAGAAACCAGGTGTACTTTTATGCCTGGATTTTGAGAAAGCGTTTGACACTGTGGATTTAGACTTTTTGTTTAGAGTACTACATGCCCCTTGGCTTTGGCCCAAGCTTCTGCCAGTGGGTTCGCACTTTCTATACTCAGATAAAGTCGTCTGTCTCAGTAAATGGTGGTTTGGCTAGCTGGTTCCTGATTGAGAGAGGGTGTCATCAGGGTGACCCCATATCTCCCTATCTTTTTGTTATCTGTGTAGAAATTCTGGCTAATATGATAAGACAGAATAAGAATGTTAAAGGAATTAAGATAAACAACACAGAAAATAAGATATCACAATATGCAGACAATACAAATATATTGCTAGAAGGGGATAAAAAGTCCTTTGAGGAATGTCTTGGTGTTATTGAAAAGTTTGGTAAAGTGTCTGGACTAAAGTTAAATGCTGAGAAAACAAATGCCATATGGCTAGGAAGTAAACGAAATTCGCCAGTTAAATTTATGCCACATCTCAGTGTTCAGTGGAACCCTTCAAAATTTAAGATATTAGGTATATGGTTTACAAACGATCTGGAGAAGTGTGAGATAATAAACATGGAGGAAAAGTTTTCAGAAATTAGGGCATTATATAGGACTTGGCTAAAAAGACAAATAACTCCGCTTGGCAGGGTAGCAGTTCTAACATCACTTGTTTTATCAAAAATAATTCATTTATGGATTTTGTTGCCAAACCCCCCCAGATCAGTTAATTAATGAACTTCAAAAATTTGTTTTCAAGTTTGTATGGGGTAAGAAAAAAAGATAGAATCAATAGAAAAACATCAGTAAGAAGCATAACACATGGTGGGATTGGAATACCAAATGTATGACAACATATTAATGCGCTAAAATTAACCTGGATCCGTAAAGTGAGTTGCAGTGCTCACAGCTGGAAACAGATACTGTGCTCACTTTATCCTAAAGCCGAAATTATTGACAAATTGGGATCTGATTTGCCCGGTAGCAACAGATTAAACAAATTTTGGAAAGATGTATTTAAAGCATACAGGGAATTAGGCAGTGCTGTTAAAGTGGAAACCACAGAAGAGCTCTGTTCTGAGCCTTTGTTTTGTAACCCCAATTTGAAAATTGGTGGTAAAACTTTCTATAACAAAAACTGGATTGACAAGAATATTTCATGTGTTAGACATCTACTTGATGATGCTGGTAACTTGCTTAGTTTTCAATGTTTTGTTACAAAGTATGGAACTATATAAGATTTTGTTACATAAAATGGCTGAGTTTGCGCACTGAAAAAATATTCAAGGGAACTGGGATTAGAAATTATGTGCTCTGATGAAAATGAAAGGAACAAATTAATGACAGTAATCTGCTCTGTGCCAAGGGGAGCGATGCTGTACTATGAGTTACTGACTAAAAACACTACTGACCCAGCTTATAGTATGAAGTGGAATGAAAGATTGCATCAAAATGTTGAATGGTCACAAGTATTAGAAAAATTAGGCAAATTCAAGATGTAAGACTAAAGTGGTTTCAGATAAGAATTGTACACAGAATAATAGCAACAAATGTCATTTTACAAAGCATGGGTATCAAAGAATCAATTAATTGTTCCTTTTGTCGTATGGAAAAAGAAAGTATTCACATATTTTTGGTATGTCCTATTGTAAACGAATTCTGGCAAGAATTCCAAAATAATATTAATAGAAAATGTAACATTGTGAATCTGCTGCTCAACGAGAGCATTGTTCTTTTTGGATGCAGTAGCAACTTTAAATCTGACAAGATTTTTGATGTAATACTACTGCTCGCCAAATTTCACATATATAAATGCAGATGCCAAAAGAATTGGCCTTCGTTTGAAATATTTACGCGACAACTAAAATCAAGATATGAGGTTGAAAAATGTGTTGCATCTATGGAAATGTCTTTTTTTTAGTTTCGCTGCACAATGGTGTACATATCTACCTCTGTTAAATTAGAGCAAACTGTATTACTGCTGGATGAGTCGGTCTGAAAGGTAAAATCTGTTTATTCAGCTGAGCAGTTTAATCGTGGTGGTGTGTGTGTGTGGTTGGTTTGTTTGCTGTTTTTTTGTTTATGTTTTGTGTTTTTGTGTGTGTTTTTTTTGTTTTTGTTTTTGTTTGTTTTTTGCTTTTGTTGTTGTTGTTGCTGTTGGTTTTGTCTTAAAATAATGTTATGTCAGTTTTGCATTTGGAAGTTAGGTATATGTAGGCATATGTATGCTTCAATATGTCTATATGCTTGGGTCCTTTTGTTTGTATGCATGCATGTACATGATTGTATATGTATGTATGACCATTCAAGTTCATACACTATCTAAAACATATGCTAGTAGGTTGTGTATCAGTTTGTAATCTTATCCTTCTTAATTTTTTTTCTTTACAAACTTTGATATGAATCATTTGTGGATTGATGCTTACATTATACTGGGCTGTGTACATTATTTGAAAATTTAACCACACACAAAAAAGTATATTTATATATATATATATACACACACACACATATATACATATTGTTATGATACTTATGGAGGCAGTCAGTTAACTTTATGAGAGCTAAAAACAAACAAACAAACAAACAAACCAGCTTTATGAGAGCTTCTTCTTAAAAACACGACAAACTGCCCTGAGCAAACTTCAGTCCACCTGTTCCTGTCTCCCTACCTGGGCATCAGCTTTTCTGGGATTCTGTTGAGCTGTACAGACAGACGACTGGTCTGTCGGCTGTGTAACATCATCAGGTCGTGTCTGTACAGGGCCCCTGTCTTCCCTGTACAACAAACACCATTATTTCTTTTTATTTCTTTCATTCCTCACATTCAATGGGTTCATCAAATTTTATATGCATAAATATATATGCTTATGGTCTTTTCTAGTGGCCTCCTTTAAAAAGTATCAGTTTTTGTTCTGAAAGATGGTCTCTCAGTTTCAGTCCCAGATCTTGGCCTTCTCTTATTTCAAACGACTTTCAAAAAGACTTGCAAACAACATATGTGAATTCTCAAGCTTTTAAAAACCCTAATGAACCCTGCAAAAGGAAATATTTTGAATCTGCTACCTGTGTAAAGAATCATAATAATAATAATAATACATGGAATTTATATAGCGCTATATCTTGTAAAAAAACAAATCATATGAAGAAGACTCCAGCCACACTGTATATTCACTCTAAAGCTGACATAAAGGAGTGAACAAATGTTTGCGTTTATCATTTCAGCCAAGACAGGACTTTTTTTCTTATGAGAGCAGCCGTTTAGAGAACACTTTGCTTGAATAAAACTTAAAATATAACAATACATTTAATAACAACTCAAAAAATTTAAAGACAAACATGCTGCCAGATCACAAAAGATGCATTATCATCTTTGATAATCTTTTATCATGGGATGGAAGGGGGCATAAAGCTTTGAATTTCATAGGCCAAACTACTGGCATTTCTGCCAATACTGCTGTTTAAACTAAGCTAAACAAAAGGTTTCCAAGAAATGAATAAGGTTTTTTTTTTTCATGAAAAGCACATCTGTTGTATACAATTTCTTTTCAACAGAATAGTTTTTAAAGTACCTTTAAAAAATATGCAATTCTAGGAAAATAACGATTTCTTTATGATGAGGAAAAGCATCCTCCATGTGCAATAAGCAGAATGACAAGAAAATGGAGAGAGCTGATACCCACCTGACAGCGACATGAGCACGTTTTTGATGACATACACCCACTGGCATCTTCTGGCATGTACCTGAAACAAACGCCTTAGGGTAAATGGGGTCATAGGGTAAATGGGATCATAAGGTAAATGGGATCATGGGGTAAATGGGATCATAGGGTTACTGGGATCATAGGGTAAATGGGATCATTTTTTCCATGTCTAAACATTGTGCAAATCATACCTCAAATTAGTCTTCAATGATCTAAAACAAAATTCTCTGAAGAAAGCAGAGAAGGCAAGAAATGAAGGGAGGAAGAGAAAGGGGAAAAAAAAGGCAGGGTAAAACAAATACACAGAAATAAAAGGCCAACACACACACACACACACACACACACACACTCACACACACACACAAACTTACAGTCATGCGCAAACACACACACACACACACACACACCCACACAAACCATATGAGCATACCTTAAGGTGGACCACTGCGTCACTTTTAGCAAATTTTTGTTTCTCAGAAACTACTAAAGATATCTGCATGAAATTTGGTACACATACTAAGTGCATTAATAAAGCTATCTGTGCAAAGTTTGAAGTATGTAAGTCCAACAGATATGATAATGTGATAATTTTTCCAAAAAAATAGGGGTCAGTGTTTGGCCCATCTGCTGCTTTCAAAATATGCAATGCATGATGAAGTTTATCATTTTTCCTGTTTGATTTGACATCACTGTGTGCAATGATCACAAAAAATATAGTTTAGTTCATAAAATATATTTTTCTTTTTTTTTTCAAAAATGCCAAAAAAATTTTGCTCCAGTTTTTAAATTTTTATTTCATGGTATTGAAAAACTATAATAGCTACAGAGTTCAAACTGTCTCATTGCACTTAGCACACATTTCTACACCAGCATACCAAATTTCAGTGGATTATTTTCATTAGGTTAGAAGTTACAGGTGGGCCAAATAACAGTTGCGGCCAAAAAACCACGTTTTGAGAAAAATGCCCCTAAAAATTTAGTTAACAATTTAATCAATGAAAATCATGTTTAAAACATTACCAAAAAATTACGCATGGTAAAATAACAATAGGCCAACACTACTGAGTGATTAGAAACAGCTTTTCTCATAGAATAAATTTTTCAGGAGGCTCCTGGGGCATACACCCCCCTCTTTGCCTGCCTGGCTATGTTCATGTTCCGCATGCATTACACTTTTTTTTTTTTTTTCCTCTTCTTTTTGGCCCTATCAGAATGATTTTCTAGTGGCTGTTTTCACTCTGAGAATGTCTGATTTATCTACAAACACTTCTGCATTGCTCACTGCCACAAAATCCAGTCCAGCAAGCACAATATTGCTGGAAAAGTATCTCGACTCCAGACTGCAGGCTGACTGTCTTCTTCATCTCAGCTTTGAATACATTGTTGATAATGTGATAACTAAGATGTGTGAGGATGCAAAACAGAATGCAAAACAACTGTGTGATTGTGGAAAATACAGGAGAAAGTAAAAAAAAAAAAAATTTTTTAAAAGGAGGGGGGGGGGGGGGGGGGGGGGGGGGGGCAGAGAAGAAAAATTATGGGTGAAGGTTTTTCTTTCTAACACCATTCACTGTGTCAAACTCAGTAAAAACAATTTTTTTGTGAATTATCATTAAACTTAAAACTGCCTCTGAAAACAAAAACAACTAAATAAAAAATAAAACTGAGAATATGGGAAAAAAGTGAGTGTATACTGAATAGCCCTTGTCAGAGACTGCAAACCAGAAATTCAGGCACTACTGTATTCCTGCTAAGTACCAACAACACATAACTTATTGGGGAAAAAAGTGCCCTGCTATATTCCCAAAATAGTAATAAATCGATGGAAAATGTAGCTATAATTTCTCTTTGTGCACCTTTATGTTGTCACCCAACTTTCCAAGGGTGACACATCACTAATGATGTTCTGTCGTTTGAGAAGTTGTGGGCCCCGTGGATCGGTTTATTTTTCTTGCGCATCGAGTCTATATCAAAACTAGTGTCGCTGTCAGCCACTGATACACGTTTTTTCGGAGCAATTTTCGCATCAATGAAGTAAGGGAGTGGTTATCGGCAACATCGCGAGTTGATGTGCATGGCACAGCAAAACTAGGTCACCACTCCAGCCAACGATTGTCAGTCTATTTCCCGTTTCTTCCATTTTTCATTCTTTCTACCAAAGGCATTAGTCCAACACTTGTTTTCGGCATATTTTGGCATTTTTGAGACTTTCAGTAAAAAAAACTTTGGCTGAAAACAGGTCGAATACGTGCATCCAACAGACTCGATCCGCCATCTTGGATAAAAGTCACATGACTCTTAGAACCAATCAGCTATTTTTTTACGGCCACAAGCCAATCAGAGACTTCGACTCAACCGTATGCCTGTAGAAAATGACTCTCGGGTTCCTTCGGATTTGCTCTTCGTGTGTTTTCCGTGAGTGAAATTATCCATTGAGAGGTGATGTCAGAAAGTAGGTCAGTGAATGACCTTCACATTGATACCAAACAAGGGGGGGTAGCGTCGGCAAGCGCCACGATCTCCAAACTGATGCAAACTTCGTGTTTTTGGGCCACAATTGCTCTAAATTTCACCCACCCCTACCTCAGAAAATGATTTTATTTGCAATGAAATTGGTCAAAACAAACAAAATGAGTGATTGAAAAGCAGAGTTGACACATTACTTGACCAAATGCAACCATAATCCCAAAAGTCATTTTTATTTTTTTTTGGGTGAAAACCTATGCCGTGGTCCCCCTTAAAGCCTGTTCTGCCTTTTAAAAGAGTAGGTCATTTTGTGCAGATGGGAACTTATGACAAAAATTTACAAAATTGCAAGCACACATGGACTAGATGAAAAAAAGCACATGAGTGCTTATTCCATTATCCTTGAAATAAAAAAAATAGAATAAATAAAGTAAACACATTTACACACACACACCTTCACATATACACAAGCAAGTGCACAACCACACGCATGCATGCACAACCACACGCATGCATGCACACACGCACAACCACACGCATGCATGCACACACACGCACACATGCACGTGCGTGCACACACACACACACACACACACACACACACACAGAGAAAAGTCACCACAACTTACCAACTCCAGAGAAGCCTCATGGATCTCGTTCAGGTTGAGGTTGTACAGGCCTTCATCAGCTCCAATCAGTATGTACTGATCTGTTCACACAACAGCCGTTTTCAATGATCAGCTTATGCTTCTTACTAAGGTATCACGGACTGTGCAATATCAAACGTTTCTTTGATGGACACTATAGCCGAGTGGTTAAGACTGATCGACTTCAATCCCATGGGTTCATGAAGTCATGGGTTCAAATCTTGGCAGCATCTGGAGAATTAATGGTGGGAATTTTTACAATCTACAAGGTCACCTTCAAGGGCAGATGTGCCAGTGCCTTAGTTCCCTTTGGGCATATACACATGCAGAAGATAAGATGTGCATGTTAAAGATCCCATAGTTTATATCAGCATTCAGTGGGTTACTGAAACATGAACATACCCAGCATACATCCCCAAAGTCATAATGCAGCTACCTGCATGGTGGGCTAAAACTGTCCAATATGCAAAATCTTACTGTTGGTAAACCTAGTACCTCTCACCAAGGAAACAAAAAAAAACCCCAACAACCCCCCCCCCCCCCCCCCCCCCCACCCCCAAAAAAAAAAGAAAAAAAATCTCATCTATATCTTTGTTTTCAAGAACTTAATTTCATTTCTAAACATACTATCCAATACATTCTGTGCAATAAATACTTGTGACATCAACAGAATATCTACCATGTTTTTACTGACTTCCCAAAGGCATTAGACATGGTATGATGTCTTTACACACACACACAATCAGGACAAAATTTTATTGTTTTTATTTTTTATTCTTTTTTGGGGGGCCATTTTAAACTGAAGATTACAGGCACACATATATATGTTAGACACATACACTCACACAGGAGCAAGTCATAACACACAAACAAGCACAAGCAGGAAAACGGGATAGCCTAGTAGTCAGAACATTGCACTTGCAATTTGACGACCCCGGTTTGATTCCCGTTCGAGGGGATTTTTACCATGGAGTTAACAGCAGTGCTGACTCCACTCTCCCCAAAAGTCCTTCAGATGGGCCTAAAACCCAAGGCCCTGTGTGCGAATGCACACAGAACATCTTGCGCACAAGTTAAATCCTGTTTTGCTTTTTCGTAAGAGTAGGCCATTGTGTGCCGGTGGGAGCAGATGACGATTTACAAAACTGTATACACACGGGGACGGGATGTAAAAAAGCACAAGAGTGCTTATTCCATTATCCTCAACACAAAAGAATTAAGGAATGAATGAAAAGAAAACCAGAAAGAAAGCAGGAACAGCCAATACCTCGCGATTCAGGATGGACCCAGCTGGCTGTGTGGTTGATATGAAGTGGGCAGCCGTTGAACACTTTGGAAAAACAGGCCCCCATCTGCACACATCCACATTGCTCTGGACAACAGCACTGGCACACAGACTTCACAACACACAACACAAACACACAAGCAGGACATCTCCCCTTCCCAGCTGAGGTATGCTACAGTGTGTCACAGTATAGAAAGAATGAAACCATATCTTTCACAGCAGAGTAGGGCACCTGCAGCTGGGGGTATGGATCACAAACACACACACACACACAGAACAGACATACACAGCACAAAAATACACCACACAAACAATACAAACAAACACAACACAAAAACACACAATGTAAACACACACAGCACAAACAAACACAGCACAAACACACATAGCACATACACACAACCTACAAACATACACAGCACTGACATACACAATACAAACACACACAACACAAACACTCCTTACTCCAGACATAAGATTGTCAACAAGTCAGTATATGAACCCCATTTATCTATGAATATGGGGAGGGGGCAAGATAGACTAGAGGTTAGAGTGCTGCGCTTGTGATTTGATAGCCCTGGATTGAGCCCTGGTTCAACCCACTACTGATATGTTTATTTGCGGGGGAATTTTCCTCCTCAAGTAACATCAGTACTGCCCCCATCCCATGGAAGAGACTATAAACTGAGGCACTATGTACCAACACACAAAGAACACCTTGCACACACATTAAAACCTGTTCTGCCTTTCGGAAGAGTAGGTCCATCATGCCAGTAAGAATGGATGACAAAATATTCATAAAAAAAAAACACATGCACACTGGCAATATGTTTAGACACCATCCCGGAAGTGGGAATGCAGCTACCTTAATGGCAGGGCAAAACAGTCGCACATGCAAAAACCACACCATTGATGAACCTTGGAGCTCTAGCTAAGGAAAACCCCCACCCCAAAACCAAACAAAAACCACAAAAAATATGAATACTTTCTGAAGACAATAAGATACAAAGGATGGAGTTTAGTTGTTGCTGTATACAAATTAACAACAGGAAGATAAAACAGATAAATCACAAGCCTTGAGTGTGTATGTTGCCATGTATATATCAATACAAAAGAGACATTCAGAGAGACACTCACATGGACTTTCGGGGTGGGCGGAAGACCATTGCTGACTGGACGTGAAGAAGACTGCACACAGAAATTGAATTCAGATATAAATAAGCACACATAAAATATAAAAAAGAAAAAAAACCAACAAGACATTTCCCTTGTAGTTCAACTTAGCATTTACACATTATCTCTTTTCTCTCCATCTTCATTGTTCTCCCTCTCATTAATTCCCCCTCTCATATTTTGCTCTGTCTCTCTCTCATACACCCACACACTCACATACACAATAACATATTAAGTTCACTCACTCACACATTCACATTCTCACAAAATATGCACACAGACACACACACACTCACACCCACATACAGCAGTCAAAAAGTACCAGAACCAAACCAACAAATACACAAGACAACACTAACAACCCTCGCACAAAAAACAGATCCACACACACATACAAGAAGCCTTACACTTTCTGAATCTTTATCCTTGTTCATCCGTCTCCTGGGGGGCACTTTGGGAGGGGGTTCATCCTCCCCTCTTGACGCCACAGCACCGTTCTCCTCCAAATGCGATAACAAAACTCTGTTCACCGATTTCTGCTTGGGGGGCAACTCTGGTGGTGTATCCTCACCATCCTCAGTTCCCTCCCCTGCACCACCATTTTCTCCGAACAGTTCTCTGTGCTCACGTTCACGATCCAAGCGATCAAGTTCTTGCTGCATTTTCAAAGGGGACGGGGTGTTAGGCGTCAAGGTCAACATGCGGTCAATGAGGCTGTCAAGGTCAGGGCCATTGTCGTCCATCAAGGCGTCAGCAATGGAGGCTGCCTCTTCGGGGTTCAGGTGTCGCCTGGAGGCACCGGTACTCTCATCCTCCTCCCGTGCATTGGCTGCCAGCTGATGGCACACACACACACATCAAATGGCAATGAAAAGAAGTGGGCATACTGGTATGCACAGGAGTGTTTGAGAACTCATTTGTGTGAGTTTATGACTGGAAGAGGTATCACTGATTTGTGGGTGCTTTTTATATTGTGATAGTGTGTAAGCTGATGTTTGAATACTATGTTGTGGTATTTCTCTGATATTATGTTTACATGTTTACTGTTTTTATGTGTGGCTCGTAACCCGTATGAATTTCTCTGTTTCTGAGAGAATAAGTATTGGAATTTGAATTTGGGTCTTTTTTTTTGCACACCTCTCTCTCCTGCAAACCATTACAACAACAGGGAACAGAATACTGCAACAAGCCTAACATTTCTTAAAAGTGCAGTACATATTTGGAGTAAAGCCACATGCCGTGGATGAGTAGAGTTAGAGCCATCAAAGATCAACTCCATGAACTATACAATTTATCACACAGTTAATAGCTCACTACTGACGATCAGTTGAATTAGCACTTTTAATAACATTTTGAAAATATTTGACACTCACTAAACGAAGCATAGCAAAAAGATTAAAGGCTCCAAATAACATATGTATATCTAAATAAAATCCCACATTAAAATAAAATGACACAATAACACAGATAAAAAAAAGACAGGCAGACAGACAGACAACACGATACAGAGGAAGAACATACCCTTGGGGGCAAAGCTGGGGGATTGACTTGCAGGTGGCTCTGAAAACAGACACAAACCAAGTTCTTGCCCTCACTCCGGCAAACATCTGATCACAAGTCTTCACTTCAAATACTGCTTTATGCCTTGCAGTCAGTTCTGACTCAACAATCAATCAGTCATTCAAATTCATCATTCAATACAGGTTAAAAGCTGATCAAAAGAAACTCGTTTCACATGCAGGTATGTAACACAGCAAAAGAAAAATCCCACAATTTCTGTTTTCCTCCTCTGTTTAAGATCTACTCATTACTATACAGGCAAACTTTCATGATAAAAAATATTCATCAAAGGAGAGGGAAATATGTAGGGTCCTAGGAAAGACAATGTAAGCCTTCCTACTGTAGAAAAATACATGACTTCAGCATACCTTCAGTCTTCTATGACAGCATAACACTTACACATCCCCATGTATGATATCTATTCATCACTAAATAATGTAACTCTCACTGATACTGAAGAATAAAAATGAAGCAAAGAAAAATTATTCTCTCATGAAAACTGTTTTCAAGCAATGTTTTTTTTAATAAAATGAATCATATATCATTCAATTAAGGGAATATATGCTAAAGCAGTTCACATCATAAGGAGAATGCACTGACTTAAAAATAACCCAAAACAACCAGCTATTCACTTATATAATTAACAATTCTGAATCTACACCCGAAAGTCCTGTTTCTTTCACAAAATTAAAAATTGTGATTCTACAGTACACTAAGGGTTCTCAAAACAGAAAGCTTATCAAATAGGACAGGTGTTTTTTCCAGACAGCCATCCTTTTCCTGCATGAATTCCCATTACACACATGCACACAAGCAAGCATTTGTACACACACACATATACCTGGACAAGGGCCCAATATATGTGTACACACACACACAACACAACTTTTTACATGCATACACACACACACACACACACACACACACACACACACACACACACACACACACACACACACACACACACACACACACAAACCATTCGCTGAAAAACTTCAGTTTCACAATTCAAAAATGCTTTGATGCATAGGAATGCAAATTAGAGAGAGAGAGAAAGAGAAAGAGAAAGAGAGAGAGAGAGAAAGAGAGAGAGAGAGAGGAGAGAGAGAGAGAGAGAGAGAGAGAGAGAGAGAGAAGAGAGAACCTACCAAACAACAAAAAACAGAGCATACAGAAAACAGACACAAACTAACTACACAACAAAGAAATGATTCAAAAGTACAGGTAGATCACTATCACTACAAAAGATACCTGTCTAGGTGACAATATCAGAATTGATACTATACAGATAGTGAGAATCGGGTAAAGGAAAGACAAGAAACTCATCAATAAAAAGATAGGACTGAAAAGTACCAGTTCTTAATTTAGTATTCAATCTGTGAGCACAGTCAGATGTGTGTTGTGTGTGTGTGTGTGTGTGTGTGTGTGTGTGTGTGTGTGTGTGTGTGTGTGTGTGTGTGTGTATACTGTTGGTGTGTGTGTGTGTGTGGTGTATACGTGTGCGTGTGTGTGTGTGTGTGTGTGTGTGTGTGTGTGTGTGTGTGTGTGTGTGTGTGTGTGTGTGTGTGTGTGTGTGTGTGTGTGTGTGTGTGTGTGTGTTTATATGAATGAGTGAGTTAAAGTAAATGCCATTCATATATATGTGCATGAGACTGTGTTCATTTGCTTTTGTCACCCTGGTTTACAATTTACTATTTCCAGGTGAGTTGCATTCCACATTAGATTTTAGTACTACAGTGTGCAAGTTTGTCAAGTTAAAAGAACATACATGTGAAGGAACTACTATTAGATTGTGCAGATAGTTTTGAGTTACAAGCCAAAATATTTACAAACACATTCACAAGTTAACACTCATATTTTTCACATACATGCACGCACACACGCCCACATGCACACACACACGACCACAAAAAACAACTGACATCAAAGGCATGAAGGGTTTTTCCTCATTCTTTGGCTGGAGCTCCAAGGTTTACCTGTGGTGTGAAACTGACTTATGCAACCGTTTGCCCACAATTAAGGTAGCCACATTCCAACTTCAGGCATGATGTCTGAACATGACACCAGCGTGCATGACTTTTAACAGATTTTTTTTCATCTATTCATACCGGCACCCAATGGCCTGCTCTTCCAAAAGGCAGAATGCTTTTTAACATGTGACACATGCTGTTCTGCATGCATTCACACATAGGATCTTGGTTCATAGTCCTATGCAGGGAAGTAGAATTGGTACTTATGTTAACTGCAGGTGAAAATTCTCATAAAGGATGGTTTGAACCTGTCTGTTAGATTGTGACCTCAATGCTCTAACTACCAGGCTATCCCCCCATCCCCACCCCCCCCAAAGGTATGAAAAAAATAAGTTAAGGAATTTATAGAACTAAAGGATGTTAAAAAACAGAACTGATACATATAAGTCCATGGACATCTTTTTTTCATATTTACAACATAGTACTTTCACAACATAAAGTGACTTGTATACTACATGAGTCATATGTTTGTAGAAGTCAATGAAAGAAAGACAACACAGTATGAAAGTCAAAGGAAAGAAGAAGCAAAAGATTAAGTGGTGTATGGACAGATGTGATGACAGAAACAACATTTAACAAATGATTAAAAAAAGGTCAATAAAGCTCCCATGAATGTGATTCTTTACTGAAATTTCACAGACATCTGATAAATTCAGAAAGCAGATTTTCCCCATCAACATTATTATATACTAATCTTTTAGTCCCTGACTTTTTCGATGCATGCTGAAGATCACATAAATATGTTTGATACAGATTCTAACATTTATGTCGGTGTTTGGTGAATTTTCATTAAATTCAAATATACTCAGCATGCTCCATGTAGGGCTTGTTTCTTTGACCATAGGAAAAAATGCTGTACAGAACAAAAAAAAGAAAAAAAAACTCGTCCACTCAATGAAAGAACGAGCAAGAGCTTCCCAGCCTAGACTCAGCTGAAAAAAAAAAGAAAAAAAGGAGGAAAAATTAGAGTACAGGTCAGCTGTGTTGCCTATAAGAAAGGATTCTTAACCCCTGAAAGAAGTGGAAAGTGTAGTCTTCTCTGTTTTAAACCATCCCCAGCACCTCTCCACCAGCAAGACCGAAGACAAGGTTACACAGCTAAGGTAGCTCTCATCAACGTTTTGAGAACATTAAAAGTAATACACAGCAGGCGAATTTCTAAACGTGTTGTAAACATTGACATACGGAGCAGCAGTTATGAATATTAACATTGAACATTTGGAAGCTTGCTTTAAATGCACCCCGTTATATGAATGGTTTATAGCAAAGATCACCAAGGCTTTAGCGATTCCCAGCAGACAACAGGTTTTCAGAGTATCAGTCGCACCCACGACTACATTAGTGAGCACAGAAAAGCATCATACAGTATGATCTCAACACAATTATGGTGAAGACAACGTAACAGGGTGGTGGTGTCTTTTTACAATGACAATATACAGACTTTCCCGTCTGAATGACAGGAACTTATAAGCAAAATGCAATGAAAATAACAAATATACACGCTCTCTCTCTTTTAACACACACACACACACACACACACACACACACACACACACACACACACACACACACACACACACACGTAAAGACAAACAAACACACATGCACACACACACAACACACACACACACACACACACACACACACACACACACACACACACACCCACACACACACACACACACACTCACACACACACACTCACACACATACACACAGAGAAGATAAACCAAATAATATAAACACATCAACTATGAGCAAGATGAACAAAAGTGTCAGCATTGAAGGCAAAAAAACACAAAAATCTACAGCTATCAGCCACCAAAGAAATTCTTTTTAAACAACAGAGTGAGAAAACCAAATGCAGAGAACAAGATCCAACAGGTAGAGAGGGCAGGTGAGTGAACAGGTGTAATTACTAAACGAAGGTGCAGCATACCTGGGTAAGACCTGTTCACCTACACTTTCAAGCACACGCCTGCCAAACAGAGTGGCCAAAAGCCAAATGACATGACACAACCAGCTGTTTTGGTAACACCGCACAATCAAACAGACAAAATAACATTAAACAAAAACAACCAACTAGTGTCATGCAGAGCTGGGCATGTGGATGACACATCAACAAACCAACACAGAAATTGTGATAACACTTATATGCATCATTCAAAGCACACACACACACACACGCCACACACATTTGGATTTTTTAAGACTAAAAGATCTCGCACTTTTTAGAAAAAGTTACGGTCCCAATTAACAGTGTTATAATTTCAAACGAAACAGATTCATACATAATAACATATTTAATTGCACCTTTGAAAATTAAACTCTACAGTGCCTAACAACTGTTTTACTGAACTCTATAATACATGAAAGCTGAGTGAAAAGAATCCCCCCACAAAACAACCCCCCCCCTCATCTGTTTTTCTACTTATAACTTTTAAATTATGATAAATTTATCGCTTTATAATTTTTTAAGTATAATAACTTTATTAGTCAATGCCATCAATGTGACCTTGAGTTTCGAGGTCATAAATTTGTCTGAACAAATTCAAGTGACAGCAGAAGACTCTTGTTTTGTACAAGTCATACAATTTATTTGTTCTCCCTGAGTACCACTTTTGGCAATGCAGACTACAAAAAGAAGCAATAAAGTGATCAAGCTGTGATGTACAAATAAACTATCCACCACTGTACATCCATGAGATCATACAACACCTACTTCCATTTTGCAATGGAATATCCCCATTCAGAAATCACCAATTTGCCAGTCATTTTATCTCTAAGGATCACCCTCTTTCAAAAGGTTGATAAACTGCACTGCAAGAATGGCACAGAAGGAATAAACCAACTATTTATTTGTTGTGAGTGTAGCATCATCTTTACTGATTCTCTTTATTTCTAACATCAAACGGAAGTAAACAGTAACAAACGAAATTTCACACTAGCTTTAATTTATCATGCAGATAAGATACAGCCATGGAGAAAAAGATAGGTCAGGCTGTGTTCATCATGGTTTTAGCTTCTTGACAGCTTTCTTCACTTCTCCCACTGCAAATTATATCTATCCTGAAAACTTTCTGACACCATTTACACCATACTCCAGCATATTTCTGAGATTACCGTTTTATACTGCAGTCATTTTCTCTTTTACACAATTGTATTCAGATTTATATGAACAGATTTATCTCGTCCTCTCTTATTTTTTTTAAGAAGAGCCCCACTATAATGATACTCCGGATATTTGTATGAAAAGATCCTGGTTGGTTACAACGGCAGTCTTCCATACTTCAAGTATCACAGAATCATACCAGTGCACACACTGGCAGAAGCAGTACCATAACTATCCAGGAAATCTTTTTTTAAACCAGCTATTCATCATATCACATTTCCCTACAATCATACTGATCATACCACGGGCATGTACTTACTTGTTAGATATGTCATTGTCACCCCATTGCGTGGCTTCACCAGCCTGCTCAAAAATCAAACACACACACAATAATTCTTCAAGATGTAATAAACAATGTAACTGAGCAACTGTATGTACACGCGCACCACTCTATGGCGGTACACATACATGCACAGACAGAGGGCCACTCACATGAATACATTAGCAAAACAGGGTCCACATTCTTCACTACTAGACACTTACACATTCTCTCTGTTGGGATA
>CM060324.1:21704118-21706618 GCA_030674155.1 Stramonita haemastoma | reverse complement strand
AGTAGAATAAGCAAGGCACAGCGCCCTCTCTCTCACCTCCAGCAGCTTGTCAGCAGGGGGACGTTTCTTGGGGTTCTTTGTCAGCGCCACTTTCACAAAGTGCTGGAAGGGAGTGGACCTACCAACAGTACACAAAATATGATAATAAAAAACAAGTCGACAGCTTAAACTTTCTTCAATTCAAATTAAAACACAAGCACACAAAAGCCATACACAAAATTAAAATAATGACCGACCAACCAACCTATCACACTAAAAAAAACCATAATCTAATGCAGACTTTATCATGGTCATTTTTGCCATCTACTTATTCTTGTCAGCCTTTTCAACCACTCTGAATAAGGGCTGAAATATAAAAAGTTACTGTTGCAAAAATATATGCAAGTTTTCGTTATTTTCTTTTATTTTCTTTGTAACCTAAACAGTCTTCATTCTCTTCCAGACAATACAACCTAATGGAATGTTGGCTGTGCAGTAACACTCTCTTCAAGACAAAAAAGATCATTCCATCCAATTTTGTATGAAGATATAAGGGTTTGAGTTTTTCGTTTTGCTTCCTCTCATTTCACCTAATAATTCTGTGGTTGCAATCTAGGAGCCATTCTTTCGTATGAAGTAATTAACTATGGTCCCATATGCAGCTCGCATTTGTAATCAGCAAAAGAATCCCCAACAACAAAACTTTGCAGCATTAAAAAAAATATATTTTATTTGGAACACTGTTGTTACTCATGCGCACTCCTAGAGACAACTCCTATTATTGCCTACCCAACAAGTACACCTTTCTGCTCAGTTTATACAATCAGCGTCAGATCCGAACTTACCATTTGCTCTTGTCTTTCAGCTGGGGAGGTTTGAACCCACTCTTTGACATCAAAAACAAGGCCCTGAAACACACACCACAGATTCAACATAAAACATTCATTGACATCAGAAACAAAACCCTGAAACACACACCACAGATTCAACACAAAACATTCATTGACATCAGAAACAAAACCCTGAAACACACACCACAGATTCAACACAAAACATTCATTGACATCAGAAACAAGGCCCTGAAACACACACCACAGATTAAACATTAAACATTCATTGACATCAGAAACAAAACCCTGAAACACACACCACAGATTCATCATATAACATTCATTGACATCAGAAACAAAACCCTGAAACACACACCACAGATTCATCATATAACATTCATTGACATCAGAAACAAAACCCTGAAGCATGCACCACAGATTCATCATAAACATTCATTGACGTCAGAAAACAAAACACTGAAACATGCTCCACAGATTAAACATAAAACATTCAAAGTCAATTCAAAATCTCTATTGCTGTTGTTCTTATAATAAACACTACCACATGCGTTATTGACCATGCCCAGGCCAATCTTCCCCTAAAACTAAATCAAAAACCCCAACAAAATAAGTATCATGAACAAAACAAAACACAAAGAAACAAATAAAACAACAGTAGAAAGGGGTTTTATAATGTAATGCTGCCTCACTTTTCAAAAACCAAGACCAGGAGCAAGACTTCTTTTTGGTGCAAATAACTACAAGGTAGAATCTACTGTTCATTAACATACTTTGTCTACCATGCCTCAATTGACCTTTTTTTCTTCTCTCCATTCCTCGCCTAGAGCTCGGAGTTTCGCCAAAGGTGAGATCCCTGGGGATGAGACACAACAAATCTGGGTGTGGCTGTGGCAGGGAGATGAGATGAGCGGTGTGGGAACAGCAGGACAGGGACATCACAGAAGAGGAGGCACAGCAAAAAAAATTTTTTTTTTTAAAAGTTCAAATTTTCATGGAATCCTTAGGTGAACATTTTTCAAGCAAAACATGTCACAAACACACGCACACTGACCTCATGGGGTGAAGGTCAAACATAGGGGCTGCAACTCTGCAAATTCGATAGAAGTGATGCCCACAGCCCAGATGTCGCATTGCTGGTTGTAGCCTCCCTTTCTTTCCACTGCAGCTACCTCTGGTGCCATCCTGCAGAAGCAGATACAGTAAGGTCAGGAATCTAATATTTTTTAAATAGTTATTTTCCTTTTTGTCTGTTTTTTTTTCTGTTGGTATTTTCTTTCTTTTAAAAAAACTCTCAAACTATCTCTACAGCATTTCATAAATGTTGCTGAACAATTGTGTAAAAAGGACAATACGAATGATGTCAAGAACCCCCCCCCCCCCCCCCCCCCCGTTTCATTTTTAAAATCTGGTTGTGCTTGTAATAAGAGAATCTGAATTCTTTTATTAAAAACATGTAATCTTTTGGATGTAGGGTTTATTTGTTATGTTGATAAACCTTTCATCTTATTATCACCGTGAACTCATCAAATTTCAAGTTCATGGCATAATATTCATGATATATGTTAAATCTTCTAAAAGAAAAATCAGAGTACATAATCACAGGGTGATTTCGTGAAGCAAAAAAAAAAGTCTCTTTTTAAGAGACTGATGCGATATCTAGTTAACTTCAC
>CM060324.1:21686618-21696618 GCA_030674155.1 Stramonita haemastoma | reverse complement strand
GAGTGCATACAGGTGTATGAGTATATGCTGAGAGAGAGAGAGAGAGCGAGAGCGAGAGAGAGAGAGAGAGAGAGAGCGAGAGAGAGTAAATAGGCAGAGAGGGAAAAAGAGAGAGAGAAAAAAAAGCATATTTGCTTGCATATGTGTGCAGTAAAGAGATCAGCAGAGTCTTAAACCTGCAGCATCTGTTACTGTCACATCATGAGAACAATGCTCTAACTGCCCAGCTAGTCCGCCCCCAAACCCTTCTCCCCTTAAATTTGACTCTAGGTCAGATTAGATACCCCGAGTATTACTAAAATTTACTCACAATATCACACCTGCATGGCAAGATGGGACGACAAAAACGACTTACCCAGTTTGACATCCCCCTCGTCTGTGATGAGAATGTTGGCTCCCTGGAAGATACAGACAAACACTGTACAAAACGGTTATTTCATAAGGCCTGATTCATGACTGCCAATACATAGCGACAAAGGAAACTCTAGCTTATTCTTATTTTTTGTTCCAGCATAGAAATTAACCAGATCAAAAAGCTGTAAGAAAAACGAAGGAATTTTTCTTTTTTCAAGCGAGGGTTTGCAAGCTACTGCTATCTTTCAACAGCAGTTTAGACAGTCCAGAATATTTCAATATTCCAACTGTGTGTCATTTTCAGTTTTCATAGTATGCTATTTAATACATACATTGAAACTTCTGAAATACAATTCTTCCCAGAACAAAGCATGAAAATGAACCACACATAATTACATAAGCCCCCTTGCATAGCCCAAACAGTACAATCATTTCTATAAGGCCAACAAAAAGCAACTAGAGAGCATGTCAAACAAGTTTATAACTCACAAATACCTTTGAAATTCCTCACAGCACTTCATGTCATTGTTGTAAAAAAAATATATACACAGCCGTCAGTCTTGGAAGACTATGGAATTGCGCTCTAAGTTCTAGAGTGCAAAGCCTGGGTAAGTAAGCATGGGCAAGCTGTTACCCATGCAGAAGAAAGTTATTTAAAAAAATTACATAATTTGTTTATTCAGTCACATAACTACATCTTACTAGAAGTTTACTTTATGTATTTGTATTTCCTTTAAAAAAAAACAACTGGGCATAAAATCCAGTAAAAAAAGACAAATTCACTACATTCTCCGAGGTATTTTGATTTTGTCTTAACATTGACGCTAATCTATCAGAGAAACTTGATGTACCTTGATGTCACGATGCATCTTCCCCCGCCTATGAAGATAGTGCAACCCTTGAAGGGTTTCGCGACACACAAAGGCAATCTGAGGTTCTGCCAGGGGACCCGTCACTGAAAGAAAATAATACGGCACATAAAAATAACAACTAAGGATACACAGTAAAACTTGAAAACACTGTAGGATATATATATATATACAGTATGAAAAAAATCAAAGTCAAACCAGGATATGGAGAAAAGGCAAAGCATGCCCAGAGGCAGCCTCTCTTGTGTTGCTTTTTATTTTATGAACAACAACAAATATCACCAAAATAGAGACCAAAATAGTGAAATTAAGACTTAACTAAAGGATCAATCTAAAAAACATTTTGGCTGACCTACTGTCAGTTCATATACACCCTATACCAACAATGACTACCTGGAAAAACTACTATGAACAAGTCTTCAAAGCAATAGATATCAATCTCTTTTGGTTTAGACCAATAAAGTGAGAATAACACATATTGTAAAATAATTTTCTGATGTTGTCACATTTGGTTGAAGGATTTTTCTCTTCTGATTTGGTACATAGGCAATAACAAAGTCAGTGACTGGCTCAACCACAAAAAAACAAGTGAATCTCTCTCTCTCACACACACACACACAAAAACACGCACAAACGCGCGCGCACACACACACACACACACAGAGTGACTGGCTCAACCTTCAAAAAACAAGTGAATCTCACACACACACACACACACACACACACACACACACACAACCACACAAACGCACACACACACACACACACACACACACACACACACACACACACACACACAGAGGCCACACGGAGACCATTCATATGTAGAGCATGGGCAACAATTATATCACATGTCTCGATTGTAGGTAATTGACTGGAAAACAGATTGGAAGTGCACACTGCAGTTTGAAGTGGAAATGCCTTAAAATCTTTTTAAGGTTCTCTACCCCAAACATGGTCACATACAAACCAAACGGAAGCATCAACATTCAGAAGAAAAAACAACAACAAACAATAAAAAAAAAAAAAGAAAACCTCTGGAAAACTGATACCGAAAAGTTGCAACTACACTCCCAACTAAACACAAAATCTGAGATTTCATGGGTCCAAAAAAAAAAGCAAAAGACAAATTAAAAAAAAAAAAAAAAGAAAATGAAAGAAAAAAAAAAAGTGTGTGAAAGTGTGTGTGTGTGTTGTGTGTGAGGGGGGGGGGGGGGGGGGGGGGGGGGGGATGGTGGTGCAAAAATGTCCACACAAACATGAAGACAGCAGTGGCTCACTCACCATGGTAAATGTCCTGCATGGATCCTCCACCACAGTACTCCATAGCAATCCACAGCTTGTCCTTTCTGAAACAAACCACAACTTTACCATTCAGCTAGACGTCACAAAGTTAGAACTACATTCTGAAGACATCTGGGGTCCTTTCCCATCCTTCCCTTCTCTGACACACAAAAAACAGATTGCAAGTGCACAGAGCAGTTTGAAACGGAAGCATCTTTAAAGATTCTCTCTATCCTAACACTGAAATTAATTTATTATTGCTGTGTATTCCCCTGCTTCAGCACCATGGAAGTCATCTGTATGAAGCTGTGATAAACAATAAAAAGAACAATGCCATACACCGTCTCATGTGATCTTCTGATTCTTCCTGCATTTCTGTCATTAAACTACAAGTACTAGGTGATAAACCTAGAGTTGTATACATGTCTAAAAAACAAAACAGAATATAAACAGAAATGTATTCATGAGGATTCTCATTTCTTAACCACCATGCCTTCTGTCAGCCTCACTTTGCTCAGCCTAAAGAATTTATCCACCCCACAAATTTTGCATTATACTTTGCATACACCATCACTTGAAACAATAATATGGGACATTATTTAAAATAAAATATTTCAAGCCTTTATCTATAGATACAAACTATATATTTAAGAGACCAGCCGCCATGGCGCAGTGGTTAGCGCCTTGGATTCTGGACTGGAAGGTTGCGGGTTCGAATCCCATAAGTCATAGAGATTTTTTCGGGCTCCGGCCGGCTCCTACCCAGAGTGAGTGTGCTGTGGGCTCAGTGGGGAGACTGGGACCACACAGTCGAGCTTCATCCACTTTACGGATGCGAATGTGAGAGTGTTGCTCAAATTACCTGACCAACACTGCAGGTGTCTGTATCTCTCGGGCCTGGTTGACGCCGGGATATATTATAACAGTAAGCGTAGAGAACAACCCTGTCAAGTAGTCTCAAAGCGGATGCACCTCCACAGCAGCATCATTACATCATCCTCATCATCATTGATCATGATGCAATAATAAAAATTGCCTCTGATTCGGTGGCCTCCGTTGCTCTGGTCTCATGGTGACCTCAGATTCGGTTTCCCCATACGCCTGTGGTGAATTTGTGTCAAATCCCTTGGGGTTGGAGGTTCGCGGGGAGGCGGTCGTTGGAGGGACGTTGTGGTGGTCGCCACCATTGGGTGGGTGGCTCACTCAGTCTGGCTCCGCGACTGAGCTAATACTGTCGTTAGTAGGGGGCTTAGTAGGTGGTGTCCTGCGTATGTTAGATCAGAACAGGCACCACTGAACACCACCAAAGTGACCCAGCAGAAGTGCAGGGCCCCTCTGGCTGGTGGCCCCGCGGCGGACTAATATTGATGGGCTCCTTGTGGACTCCCAACCCTGGGGGTGAGACACAACGAATCTGGGTATGGCTGCGGCGGGGAAATTGAAATGAGCGGCGTGGGAACAGCAGTACGGGAACGTCACAGAAGACGAGGCAGCAAAAAAAACAAACAAAAAACCCCCTATATATATTTAAGAATGGGCATAAAGTTGTTTTTTTAGATATAATTTCATTCATTCTTTTTCTTCCTCTTATTTTATGAACACACCTCTGTTGAAGACAACAAGACAAAAGTAAAACTCACTGCTTCCTTACTAGATAAGAGAGACATAATATGCAATGACAGGGCATACCTGAGGTAGCTGTACAAGTAGCCCACAATGTTGGAGTGTTTGCAGTCCTTCATCATCAAAATCTCCTGCTGGATAACGGCAAAGTCATCCCCTGTGACAGTCAGCAAAGCATCAGTTAATCCACAGTCAATTTTCAGTCACTCAAAACACATCCGATCATCCTCTGAAACTACAACAATTTGGGGCATAAACAGTCACACAGTAGATGATTTTTTTTTCTTACAAGGATTATTGCAACAGCAGGATATTTTGGTTCAGGGTTTCAAGGGTTTGCTAGTATCACAGATTTCAGATGATAGGATTTTACTATTTTTAGAGTAACTTTGTTTACTTCACTGATTCCCTGTACGCATTATTGTACACATACTACTAGTTTTACTATGTGTGCTTTCAAAATTGCAAAAAGAGTTCATTATAGTACACTTACAGAAAATATGGGGGTTATAATGGTACTGATGAAAATTGCTTTCAGGTTAATGTTTAAAAGTAAACCAAATTAAAAGGGCACCTCATATATTTAACTAAAATTTCACAAATTACCAAATTTCATGCCCTGTTGTCATGGACACAATCCAATATGGCCACCAAACCTAGAGGTTTTTTTTTTTTGTTTTTTTTTGGGGGGGGGGAGTTGTTTGCTTTTTTATTTTTTTATTTTTTTTTAAACAACTTTTTAATCAATAAAATAACATGCACAAAAGGTTTTCACACACATGCTTTATAACCCAAGTCCTTTCAATGTACACCCAAAAAATCTCATACATAGCAATTAAAAAAAAAAAAAAAAAAATCCCACCCATAACTGTAAGTGACCCCCAACTTGAAATTTCATCTACACACACACACACACACACACACACACACACACACACACACACCACACACACTATACCTATTCTTAAACCAAACAAAGTAGAAAACAATTTTTTTTTTTAAAACCAACCCAACATTTCATATGAGATAACCCAAATACATTATGTCAATCTATCCTAATCTTATGAATGCATAATGAATTCTGTTATATCACTATCAGTATCTCCACAAAAGATTATTCTCTGAGATGGGTATACCAGGAAGGTAAACTGTGTGTGTGTGTGTGTGTGAGAGTGTGAGTGTGTGTGTGTGTGTGTGTGTGTGTGTGTGTGTGTGTGTGTGTGTGTGTGTGAGTGCGAGTGTGAGTGTGTGTGTGTGTGTGTGTGTGTGTGTGTGTGTGTGCATGTGTGTGCATGAGTGTATATGAGTGTAACCACATATGTGAGTGTGTATGTTTATACATATGTATATATGTATGTATGTATGTATGTAATGTATGTATCATTATGTATGTGTGTGTGTGTGTGTGTGTGTGTGTGTGTGTGTGTGTGTGTGTGTGTGTGTGTGTGTGTGTGTGTGTGTGTGTCTGTGCATGGGTATATTATGCATGTGTGTGTGTGTACATGAGTGTATGCACATGTGTATGTGTGTGTGTGTGTGTGTGTGTGTGTGTGTGTGTGTGTGTGTGTGTGTGTGCGCGCGTACGTGTGTGCGTGCGCACACACACATGAGCACATGTGCCTGCTTGTCTGTAGACTGTGTGTGAGAGTTTTAAAGGGGGGAAGGGGGCTGTTGATACCAGTAAGTTCTGCTTGGGTGCACACATCACGGGCTTTGCAGAGAAAAGGGAAGGCATGCACCAACCCATGTGGAATGGTGACAAAGTGACGAAACAATACACAATTCACTGAGGCTACAAGGACACCTCTGTCAAGGGCCTGGTGGGCTCTTTCCTATATGTACAGAAAATATTGTTTCCCTCACTGTGTGTGTGTGTGTGTGTGTGTGTGTGTTGTGTGTGTGTGTGTGTGTGTGTGTGTGTGTGTTGTGTGTGTTGTTGTGTGTTGTTGTGTGTGTTTGTGTTGTGTTGTGTGTGTGTGTGTGTGTTGTGTGTGTGTGTGTGGTGTGTGTGTGTGTGTGTGTGTGTGTGTGTGTGTGTTGTGTGTGTGTGTGTGTGTGTGTGTGTGTGTGTGTGTGTGTGTGTGTGTGTGTTGTGTGTGTTGTGTGTGTGTGTGTGTGTGTGTGTGTGTGTTGGTGTGGTGTGTGTGGTGTGTGTGTGTGTGTGTGTGTGTGTGTGTGTGTGTGTGTGACTTTGAGCGTGTGTGTGTGTGTGTGTGTGTGTGTGTGTGTGTGTGTGTGTGTGTGTGTGTGGTGTCTGTGTGTGTTGTGTGTGTGTGTGTGTGTGTGTGTGTGTGTGTGTGTGTGTGTGTGTGTGTGTGTGTGTGAGTGAGTGTTGTGTGTGTTGTGTGTGTTGGGTTGTTATATGTTTTGGTTGAAATACTGTTTTATCATTATTTCTATGAACTCAAACGTTTTTTATCATCTCCAACTTCTTTCTTTTTACTTCTGTTGGGTGTCATAGGAGCAACACTCCCTGCAACTGTGTACTTATGTCTTCCATTTATAGATAAATCTATTCAAGTGTGAGTAGTACACCTAATTCTGGGTATGTGTGTATGTGCAGAACATCTTGCGCACTCGTTAAATCCTGTTCTGCTTTTCGTAAGAGTAGGCCATCGTGTGCCGGTGGGAACAGATGACTATTTACAAAACTGCATACACACGGGGACCGGATGAAAAAAAGCACATGATTGCTTCTTCTGTTAACCTTGATATAAAAGAATAAATATTAAAAAAATAAATATAAAAGAATATATGTTTTTGTTGTTTTTTAACCTTTTTTTAAATTTAATTTTTTAAAATTACTTTTCTTACAAATTGATACTGCATCAAACTCACAATATTCATTGTTGCTGCTGTTATTATTGAAGTGCTCTGTTTAGTTTTGTTAGAATTGTTACACAAATTGCATCTGTAAGCAAAGAAATAGCAAATATGGTACCCATGGACTAACGCAGTGTTTGTAAAACTAAAGGAGAAGGCCCTTGTAATCTGCTGTGATGTGTGTCCTTTTTTCTTCTCTCTTCCCATCACCTCTCCCCCCCTTTCAATCTCTTGAAATAAAATTGAATTCTATTTTGTATTGTCTCATCACTTTGCATTCATGTGTGTGTGCTTTTCCTCATTTATTCATGATCAATCATATAAGACTCTAAAACAAAGTCAGCTTTAAAAACATGTACACGATACATATTCTGTCATACATAAATCACAACTGCTTTGTAATGTATAATTGTATTAATTCTACAATAAATTGTCACACTGACTAATCAATCAAAATAAGCCCAAACAAGCAAGAAACCGATGCAGGAGTGCTACTCCTCACACAGGGAAATCTTATAACTGAGTCACTGACCTAATGTGGCCCTAAAATCACTCATCCACAAAGGTCAGGCAGTGCTCAAATTAGTACAGCATCTATAGGTTAACCCCTTTGCTGTTGGTGAAGTGTCCACATATATGCACACGTATGTACATGTATACATGTGTGTGATTGATGAGTTCATCACTGCAGACACACAAATGTAAATTAAACTTTCTGTCACCTACCTGTGGGATTACCATTTACTACTTTATACTTTGTTCTGTAATTCTGGACAAAAATCCCTAGAAAAGTAGAAGCAGTGATGATAAAAGTTGATCTAATTTTAAATTTGGCTAACTTCCATGATCTTTGTTTGGCTAACTCCAAGATTTGGATAACTTTCAAGAGTGTTATAGTATACTTGACTTCACCCTGTGCAGGATTAGGCTAATTCTAACTTTGGCTACACAATCTACTAAAGCTCAGGACTAGAACTGAGCATTTTGACAACTAAGTTCAAACAAGAATCAGCAGATCTGGTGACCTGACAAAGAAGAAAGCTCACAAACTTAAAACGAAAAGAACAAAGAAAAAACGAGAGCAAAAAATTAAAAAAATAAGGTTGTGACCTCAGCAGGCTGCAAAAGGGTTAAAATACTCTACACTGCACTGTTTCTTATCACAGCTCCACAACTTTTTCCTTATTGCTGACGAGCGACAATCATGTAAAATGTCAGGAACTATCAGTTTACACTGGCAGCTCTCAGCCAAACATGACAAATAATTGCAGTCTGCAAATTACCTGGCTCCACTTTGATGACTTTGAAGGCTGCAAGTTCACCAGTGTTCAAGTTCTTGGCCTGCAAAAAGTACACTCTGTGTTAAACAGAAATCTAAGCAGAAAACCTTAAGCAGGCTTATACTGATACAAAACATCATTAGCATGAAATACATACTACATGTATGTATGCATGCATACATGTATAACTTCAAGCAGACTTTGCTTCGACAAGCAAGAGTAAGACATCATTATCATGATATACACACTTACAATAATACTATAGAGAACTTCAAGCAGACAGACAGTGGTATATCATGAAGCATAAAATATGCACATAAAACTTCAAGCAGGATTATTCTGTTTGAAGTGCTTTGAGCATCAACTTTACACAGACTTATAGTATACTTATACTGTTATAGTTATATACTGATTTACTGTCGTCGTTCCTCGGCTAGAGATCTGAAGTTCAGCAATCCAATAGTGAGATTTTGTGTACATGTCACGTGTGACCGTTTTTACCCACCATTTTCATTCCAACTTCAGGGAATGCTGATCAATATTATATGATAGCACATCGCAAGCATTCATGAAAATACACATTGCCATATTAAGAGCACTTCAAGCTGATTTTCATGGACAGTATAACATCAACATGAAATGTGTATACACACATGATAAAACTACTTAAGGTTTAAGTTTACAAGTCCATGTCAGCTGCAAAGAATGCTTTTCAATGTGGGTAATCAATGTCTAGATTTTCGAGGTTTTTTGGGTTTGTTTATTTTAATTCTCCACAAGACTGAGGCTCTGGGGTCCATCAATAGTGAGATTTTGCAAAATATATGCGACTGTTTTTCCCACCATTAACAAAAGTACTTGACATTCTGACTTCCAGGATGATATCTAAGTAAAGTTACAACACCTGTGTACAAGCAATTAAAAAAAAAAGCATAAAAATTCAAATCCTACCACCCCAGACAATGGCCTACTCTTCCAAAAGGCGGAACTGGTTTTACAGTGTGCCCAAGATGTTCTACATGTATTTGCATGCCAGACCTCAGTTTACAGTATCATCAGGACTTTAAGGGGAATGGAGTCAGTACTGGTGTTAACTCCAGGGGAATAATCCCCTTGACCAGGCATCTTGGTTGTGGGTCAAATGATGAATGTCTGGTTTAGAAATCAAAACAAATGCCCAGTACACAATAATAATGATGTATATATACAGAGCATTTTCAGACTTATGGGGTCTGATGACCATAGGTGAGAAAATAACTTTAAAAAGACAAGTTTTCCAAAACCAAGTGCTGTAGTGTAAGTACCTGAATACATCAATTTATAATATTATGATAAGAAAAAAGTTTAAATATAATATATTATATAATATATTCAAATTCTTTTGAGATAAAGATAATGGATAAGGACCAATGTGCTTTTTTTACATCCTTCTGTTTCCAAGGCATACAATGGCCTACTCTTTCAAAAATAAAATAGGTTAAAATTACGTGTGTGCAAGATGTTCTGCATGCTTTTGCACAAGGGATCTTGGTTCATAATCTCAACTGAAGGGCTTTTGAGTGAGTGTGTTTATAAATATGTATGTATTGTATTAAGTGGTAGTTGTACTGTTACGTTCCTGCATGCATACATAATACAAGTGCATGTGTCTGTCTTGTCTAATGTCTGTCTGTCTGTGAAGTGTGGTCTGGTACACTACTGTTTCGGTGTAGAATCTGAGATAAGAAAACTTATGACTGTTGAGTAAAAGGGCAGACCATACGGCAT
>CM060324.1:21674118-21676618 GCA_030674155.1 Stramonita haemastoma | reverse complement strand
CCTACACCTCCCCCTCCACCTCCCCCCCTCCCCACCTCCCCCCCTCTCCCCCCCTCCCTCCCCCCACTCCCCCCCACCACCCCACCACCCCCCCCCACCCCCACCCCCAACCCAACCACCACTCCCACACCTAACACAGCAAAACTCACAGACGTCCTCCCCATCCACATCATTTTTCTCCAGCTGGGATCGGCTGAGGCTCATGAAGGACTCCCAGTCCGCCTGCAGGTGAGGGTCCTCTGGCGTCCTCAGGCGAATGCCAGGCTTCAGGTCAAAGAAGCCCACGTCCTTGTCTCCTCGCTGCCACCGCAGGTCCATGCTCCAGCGGATGTCGTTGGAGACGTTGGGCAAACTGTAGGAGGGGATTAAAGAGGATTTTTGTTGTGTATTGGCGGGATTCTGATGTATTGAGGGATGGGGTAGTCTAGTGGTCAGAACATTGCGCTTGTTTTTGTTTTGTTTTATCATTATTTTTTTAACATTGCGCTCGTAATTTGACGATCTGGGTTCGATTCCCGTTCGAAGGGATTTTCCCCCTGGAGTTAACATCAGTGCTGACTCCACCACTCTCCCCCCAAAAGTTCTTTGGATGAGACTATAAACCGAGGCACCGTGTGCGATGGCAACGCAGAACATCTTACGTACCTGTTAGATCCTGTTTCGCTTTTTGTAAGAGGAGGCCATTGTGTGCCGGTGGGAATAGATGACAATATTTACAAAACTGCTTGATGGTGGGTAAACGGTTGCATACACAACATTTCACCATTGAGGAACCTCAGAGCATCAGCTGAAGAACGAACCCCCCCCCCCCCCTCCCTCATATCTCACCGTATGTAGCTGGTCTTTTCCATGAAGTGCAAATGGGGTTTTACCACGTACCCACCAAGGAGGGGGAGAGATGCCTTTTTTTCCTTGCACACGGGACCTCGGATTCTAGACTCATCTGAAGGACTTTCAGGAAAGTAGAGTTAGTACCACTGACAACTCCAGAAGAAAAATCCCCTCAAACTGACACCTCAGTGGAGGTTTGAATCCGGGCCCCTATGTACACTTAGATCACCAGTATGATGTTCTGACCACTGGGCCATGTGTGAGAAGTGGAGGTCAGTCCCAAACTTACCTGCGGTGAGGGAGCATGTTGCTGAAGAGCAGGAGCCCCCCGTAAGGCACTGGACAGCACACTACGTCCTTCTCCATGTCCACTCCTGTATACATGAAAGTACGTAGGTACGTCCACATGGTAAGCGTTCAGATCGTATTGGTTTGTCTGTCGATGTATGTGCTTGTGCTTGTGCTTGTGTGTGTGTGTGTGTGTGTGTGTGTGTGTGTGTGTGTGTGTGTGTGTGTGTGTGTGTGTTTCCAGTCTGCCTGCATGCTTGCCTGTCTATATTTGTATATACCTTCTGTCTGTCTGTCTGTCTGTCTGTCTGTCTGTCTGTCTGTCTGTCTCTGACTTTGTTAGTATGTCATTGACTTATTTATTAACTTAATGGATCAACTATGTGTGTTTGGCTTGTTTGCTTTTTCTCTTGTTGGGTTTTTTTTTTTTTTTTTGGGGGGGGGGGGGGGGGGGCGGGGGGGTTCTGAGGGCCTGGTGTGAAGAAGCCTCAGGCTTATCCATTTACCCTCATTAAAATATTCGAGTTCTAGTTCGAGTTCTGTCTGTCTGTCTGTCTCTCTTTCTCTCTGTCTTTTGTATCTGGCTCTGTCTTTCCCTTTCTCGGTTTCCCTCTCTCCTCTTCTTTGTCTCCCTCACATTTCACGACTGACACCACAAGTTATGAAACATGAATGACATAGCTTGCAACATTGTTCAAAGAAGAATATATTAAGAAAGTGAAAAAAACAACCTATTGAAGGCTTGTGTTTCTATAGCTAAAGTACCCAGTGCGTTGGTCATTTCTATCTATATAAGAAAGACTAATGTTTTTATAGCTAACACGCCGAAGGTGTTGGTAATTTATTTCTATATAAGGAAGACTGATGTTTCTATAGCTAACATACCCAGGGTGTTGGTCATTTCTTTCTATATAAGGAAGACTGATGTTTCTGTAACTAACATACCCAGGGTGTTGGTCATTTCTATATAAGGAAGACTGGTGTTTCTATAGCTAACATACCCAGGGTGTTGGTAATTTATTTTTATATAAGGAAGACTGATGTTTCTATAGCTAACATACCCAGGGTGTTGGTCATTTCTTTCTCATCCAGCATGAGGAACAAGGTGTCTTTCCAACAGCCTGTGTGTGTGGCCACCTTTCCTCTCAGATGACCACCGGCTACCACCTGTGGACAGTCAGAAGGAAGTGTATCACCTGTGAAAATTCGGAGGGAATCGTATCACCTATAGAAAATCAGAAGGAAACGTATCACCTGTGAGAATTCAGAAGGAAACTTATCACCTGTGAAAATTCAGAAGGAAGCCTATAGGCTTATTATCGTTGAGGTGTTTTGTTTTTTGTTTGTTTGGGGGGTATTTGTATACTGTGAGATATGACTT
>CM060324.1:21654118-21669118 GCA_030674155.1 Stramonita haemastoma | reverse complement strand
TTTATAAATATCATTGCATAAGCAATAATACAGGAAAAATCGAATTAAGGCAAAAGCTCACACAAAGAGAACAAGGACAGAGGCTCACACAAAGAACAGGTGGACAAAGGCTCACACAACGGAAGAAGATTAAACAAAGTTCATTACACCAAGACAGAAGGATAGACAAAGGCTTACACAAGGAAAGAAGGATAGACAAAGGCTTACACAAGGAAAGAAGGATAGACAAAGGCTTACACAAGGAAAGAAGGATAGACAAAGGCTTACACAAGGAAAGAAGGACAGACAAAGGCTTACACAAGGAAAGAAGGACAGACAAAGGCTTACACAAGGAAAGGACAAAGTTCAGTACACCAAGACAGAAGGATAGACAAAGGCTTACACAAGGAAAGAAGGACAGACAAAGGCTTACACAAGGACAGAAGGATAGACAAAGGCTTACACAAGGACAGAAGGATAGACAAAGGCTTACACAAGGAAAGAAGGATAGACAAAGGCTTACACAAGGAAATGATAGACAAAGGCTCACACAAAGGAAGAAGGATAAACAAAGTTCATTACACCAAGACAGAAGGACAGACAAAGGCTTACACAAGGAAAGAAGGATAAACAAAGTTCATTACACCAAGACAGAAGGATAGACAAAGGCTTACACAAGGAAAGAAGGACAGAAAAAGGCTTACACAAGGAAAGTAGGACAGAAAAAGGCTCACACACAAAAAAACATGGACAAAGGCTCACACAAAAGAAGGGTAGACAAAGGCTAACAAGAAGACAGAGGAATGTACAAAGAATAACACAAGGAAAGAAGAGACACAAAGAAAAAGAAAAAAGCTCACTTAAAGGAAAGATGTACAAAAGCTCACACATAAAGAGAGACAATGACTCACATTAAAAAGAATGGTGTGTTCAAAGGCTTACACACTGAGAAAAAGGCTCATCAAGGAAAAGACAATCCCACATAAAAGGAAAAAGGCCCCTAAGATGATAGACCAAGGCTCAGCCGAAAAAAAGGGATTGACAGACAAAGACTTATACACAGAGATAGGAAAACAGACAAGATTGGGAGAACAATATAAAATCGTACCTTTGGGCTGTGAACTGTAGGAAGAGTACACTTCCACGAATAGGTCAACACTGCAAGATAACTGCCTGAGCCCATGCTTAGGTTTATATAGTTCCAAGATGTGCAGCTTCAAAAAAAAAAAAAAAAAGAAGAAAAGTAGGCTGCCACAAGTCAGATCCACTCCACAATTAGATGTTTTGGCCTTGGGAAAAAAAAACAGTCCTTGAAACAAAATCTCACCATTGGTAAACCTCAGAGGTCTAGGTGAGGGAATTCTCTGAAGTGAAAACTTTATGGGCATCAGTATGGTGATACTGTGGTTTAAAAAAATAACCTTTTAGAGTCCGGTTTCTCTCTTGGGGGTGGGGGTGGGGGGTGGGGCTGTCAGTATAAATAGCATCCCCACCTTTTGCAAATTCTGTGCTAAAAATTCCCTCTTCTCTCTCTCTCTCTCTCTCTCTCTCTCTCTCTCTCTCTCTCTCTCTCTCTGGGGGGTGAACTCTATTCACAGTCATGGTCAGACGTGTTTATCAAGGCTCTCCACAATAATTAATGTTTTTGTTAATTACAAGGGTACCATGTAAATATTTATCAATATGGGATGTTCAACAGACCAGTATAGAGTAGCAGTTGGAAATTTTGTATCAATTTTGATGCACATTCTGCATAAAAAAGCAAAAAATGCAGCAAGACGTTTCAAAGAGAGAAAACTGCAGGCTGTGATGAGAATGTTAGCAGCCATCACTGTGCTCTCTCTGCTACTGCAGGGGGGAGTGGAAAGAAATCCAGGGCCCAACACTGATGCTGTGATGGAGAGGTGGTTTGAACGCCTGGATCATCGTCTGTCAAACACTGAGAATGGGATAGCTGACATTGCAAGAGATGTGAGAGAAATGAGTTTCCGTTTTGACAATGTTGAAAGAAGAATGACTGAAATAGAACAGAACTGTGTGACCAGAGACATGATGAACTCACAGCTGCAAAAACTGGAGGACAGAATCGAACAATGTGAGATTTATTCCAGGAGGGAAAATCTGATTTTAAGAGGAATGCCAGAGACACAGTCAGAAGATTTCCAGTCATGCAAGCGCTTGGTGTTGACCTTACTGCGACAGTGTGTTCCTGGCAGGGAGTGGACAGAGGACGACATAGTCCGTGCACACAGACTAGGCAGAGCAACGCAGCATCAGGATCAACACACATCGAGTGCTAGAAAACCAAGACCCATGATTGTCAAATTCAGACTGTGGCAAGACAAGATGTCACTAGTAGCCAATAAAACTGCCAGAGACAACCTGAGACAGAAGGGAGTGACCACATCAGATGATCTGACTGTTCATCAGAGACAGACACTGAGTCAGCTCAGAGAGCAAGGCATGACTGGTTTTTACAGGGGGTCCAAGCTGATATCCAGGAGACAGCCAGGGGGACAGCAGGCTGACAGGGGCTACAGAAACAGGCACTGGGACACAAGCAGTATAGAAAGAAGACGTGAATGGGAGGGAGCTGATGCAGACTTCTGGCCCAGTGACAACTCCAGCATCCATGAGTTCCAGGACGCTGCCAGGTTCGGCAGTGATGCCAGAAACAGAAATGACAGGAGTTACAGACACACTGCAACTTCTTATGACTACCGACATCGACACCCCTACACAAATCAAAACACAGGGGAACGTGGTGCAAACAGGGGTGCAAACATGGGTGCGAACAGGGGTGGAAGGAACACCACCACCAGGAGCAGGAGCAGCGGGGATCGCAGAGACAACAGGCAGCACAGGGACTATGATGACCGAACATACAGTCAGGTGCGGAGGGAAGGTGCTCCCTCACAAAAAGCGTCAGCTGCTTCATGGCAGCAGGCAGGAAAGAAGAAACCAAAAGAGGACGCATTCTCCCCACCCAAGAGGGCGACTCCATCATCATCAGTGACCTCATCAACGGCAGCCCCATCGTCCTCTCTGCCTCCATCAGCAGCCAGAGGCAGGGACACTGCAAAGACCACAACTCAGCCTGCCAGGACGACGGCGGAGGCCCTGTCACGTTTCCAGTACAGCCCCCGCCCACAGCGCCACAAGGAGCCTGCAGACCTGGGGGCACGTGACCAGCGCAGCAACAGCAAGTCCAGCCGCCAAGGGGAGAAAGGTCCTGACAGCCAGAACACACCGCAATCCAAGGACAGGCCGGCCAAACGCCCTCGACCACCAAGTACTCCTGAAGCTGAAGCAGGCCACAGCGGCAGGGACTCACCGAACGATCAAGACGGTTCGGACATGGATGATACCGTTATTGACAACGAACAACAGGACACTGTTAGTGAACATCAAAGTGATGATGACAACAACAGTCAATTTCATGAAGCAATATCACAAGAACATAGTTCTAACAACTCAAATTTTCCCCAGGCCAGCCCATAGGTGACTACATCACACAAAGAACAGTAAGGTTTGTGAATTATAATGTGGAAGGATTTAATAACAAAAAAGATGATGTTGACTTTATTGCATATTTATCCAGTTTTGATTTTGTGTGTATAACTGAAACTTTTGCGGAAACGATTGACCTGTCAACGACTTTATTAAAAGACTTTTGTTGTTTCCTTGCCCCAGCAAAGAAAATTTCAAAGAAAGGCAGACATTCTGGTGGCACAGCTATTTTTGTAAACAAACAGTATGCAAACCAAGTGAAAGAAATACACCATGACTATGATAATGTTGTTTTGCTAATGCTTGATAAATCTGTATTGAACACTACTAGGAATGTATGTCTATGTGCTGCGTATGTGAATCCATATGACAGTCCTTTCTATGACCACTTTAATATAGACAATGACTATACGTTTGATGCTATTGAAAACATTGTGATGGATTCATTAGACATAGAAAAGGGTTGTGACATTATACTATGCGGAGACTTTAATGCTCGTACAACAAACAGAAGCCAGATTATACTGGAAATTGATGACAATGATGACGAAAATATTGTCTTTGTGTGTGACCGTTTTTCACAGGACACAAAAACAAATGACTTTGGCATGAAGTTTCTTGAGCTCTGCCACTCACTGGAATTGTCAGTCACAAATGGTTTACTGGATGGCAAGGGAGGGGAGTTCACATTTCTGAATCATAGTGGGGGTAGTGTTGTTGATTATTTTGCTGTAAGTGATGCATTGTTAAACATGTTTCCGAGTGTGAATGTGGGAGAAAGAAGTGAATCTAGTCATTTTCCTCTGGAAATGTCCATAACAGTTAACGATGAGGTAGGCAGAATAAGTTACCAGCCAATACCTGAAATAACATCCCTTGAGAAAATCATATGGATTCCAGATCGATGTCATGAATTCATAGAAAATATAGCTTGTACAGAAACATCTGAAAAAGTTAATGATTATTTGCATGCAGTTGAGCTTGATGTAGATGAAACTCACAGCTTTCTTCAGAACAGTTTACTGAAGGCGGCTGACATTTTCAGAAAAACAATCATTGTTCGGCCAGGAGCATATTTTGCTCCAAAATGGTTTGATGCTGAATGCAAAGAAGCACGAAAGCAGCTCCGAAAGACTTTGAGAACTTTCAGACGATGCAATTCTGAAAGCAACCGAACTGCTTATGTTGAACTCAGAAGTAAATATAAGGCACTCATTAAATCTAAGAAAGAGCAAAGTAGACAAGACCGTTTAAATAAAGTTGTAAACAGTTTGTCAAATCCAAACTTATTTTGGTCGGAAATGAGGGCATTGTCACGCCAGCCTGTGCCTCAGCCTGATATAAGTCCAGATCAGTGGTACAAGCATTTTAAGAACATATTTACGACTAACACCACTGAATGTACAGTTAATGAAAATATGCTTGATTCCCAGATAAGAACGGATGAAACTTTAGATCTTCCTATCAGTGCGGGTGAAGTTGATGAAGCCATCCGGCATTTAAAAGGGAAAAAAGCACCAGGTGCTGATGGGATTTTAAATGAAATGTTAAAACACAGCATAGAGGTATTCAGACCACTTATAGTAAAACTCTTTAACCAGATTTTGAACACTGGAACATATCCTAAAGACTGGCTGAAATCTGTCATTGTACCATTACATAAGAAAGGTAAGCAAGATGATCCAGATAACTACCGCGGCATCTCTTTGATCAGTAATTTATGCAAATGTTTTACTTACATCCTGAATAAACGGCTGACTAAATGGGTAGCAGAAAACAGCACCTTACTAGAAGAGCAAGCTGGATATCGAGCAGGTTACTCAACTATAGATCAGATCTTTGTTCTGTATTCTGTGGTACAACGTGTTCTAGCCAGAGGTAAATTATATGCCTGTTTTGTTGATTTTCAGAAAGCATACGACACAGTCAACTGTAGTCAGTTATGGAATGTGCTACAGAGACAAGGAGTCAGTACTAAAATGTTAAACTGCTTAAAAGGAATGTACAAGGAAGTTAAATCGTGTGTAAGGCCCCCGAATGGGGAGTACACAGACTTTTTTGACTGTAAAAATGGTTTAAAGCAAGGCTGTTTGTGCAGCCCTTTATTGTTTTCATTTTTCATTAACGAACTTGCAAAAGATATGCGTGATAAAGGACGCCATGGCATACAGCTGACACCTGACCAAGTGCAGATATTTCTTCTGCTTTTCGCAGACGATGTGGTTTTGCTGTCAGACACACCAGTAGGTCTGCAGAACCAAATTAATGTTTTGTCTGATTTTGCTAAAAGTTACACAATGAAAGTAAACTTATCAAAAACTAAAGTGCTTGTTTTCAGAAAGGGTGGCTACTTAGCACAATATGAGTGTTGGAAATATGAAAATAGAGATATCGAAGTTGTCAATGCCTACAAATATCTGGGATTACATTTTTCAACAAAGCTCAACACCAACACGATGGTTTCTGAACTAGTTATGAAAGCAAAACTTAAAGTGAACTGTGTGTTTAGGTCTTTATGGAAGCTTGGACACATCCCATATGAAGTTTTTGTGAAGATATTAGATACACAGGTTATACCATGCTTAACATATGGGGCTGAAATATGGGGGTTGTACGAAGTCAATGAGGTAGAAAAAGTGCACACTTATGCCCTCAAGAAATTCCTAAATGTGGCAAATAAAACCCCGACACACCATGGTATATGGAGAAACGGGACGTTATCCACTGTTTGTTATTACGGCAGTTAAAACAGTCAAATATTGGCTGAGGTTGTTGGAAATGTCAGAGGACAGATATACTCGTAAATCCTATAATATGTCAGTGAAGATGGATGAGGATGGTAAAATTACATGGGCTACATCTGTCAGAACATTTCTGTTTTCCCATGGTTTTGACCACGTCTGGTTAAACCAAGGAGTTGGAAACCAGAATCAGTTTATCACTGCACTGAAAGCAAGACTGATCGAAACCTCCCACCAAAACTGGCAAATAAAGATAAATACCCATGAAAGATTTAGCGTCTATCGACAGTTTAAAACCGTTCAAACAAAAGAGGCATATTTAACTACTTTGGAAAAAAGATATCTCCGAGATATTTATTGTCGTTTTCGCCTGGGTATATCTGATTTGTTGTGCCACAGACTTAGGTATGTGACCGGAAATATCCAGTGCCCAAAGTGTAAATCGGGTGATGAAACAGAGATACATGTTCTGTTGATCTGCCCTTTCTATTCAAACCTAAGGGAACAGATCCTCCCTAAGAACACAGAAAACAGAAGCCTAGAGGAGCACTTTGCCTTTATCATGCAACATAAGGACACTAACGTGATAAAAGCGGTAGCAAAGTTTTTGTACCTAGCATTTAAAACTAGAAAAAGTACGTGAAACATGATATTCTATATAAGCTTTAGTGCATTGCCTAAAATTGTATAAGTGTTGCACATGATCAAAAGTTGTATACCGTGCATGCATTCTGTGTGTGTGTGTATATGGTGTGTGTGTGTGTGTGTGTGTGTGTGTGTGTGTGTGTGTGTGTGTGTGTGTGTGTGTGTGTGTGTGTGTTTGTGTGTGTGATGATTTTCTTTATTTTGTTTCCATATATTCTATGTCTATGGTAGAATCCACATGTGATTGATTATCATTCCTTATACCTGATGATGTGATGTATGTGATACGTGAAAAAATCCCCATTGTAATGGGCCACGGCCTTTCACAATTAAAATTGTCAAGTGTCAAGTGTCAAGTGTCTCTCTCTCTCTGTTTCTGCCTTGTTCCTCCTCTCCCTGTCATTTCCTTCTTGTTTGTTTTCTACCTTCTCGGTCCATTCTCCTGCCTTATTTTCCCCCAGAAAGACTTAAAAGATAACTATTCCTTTTCCATGCAGAAGTGGGATGTGCTGGGCCTGACTTGTTAGGCGCTTAATGCAACGCATTTTCCTCATGAATACAACAGACACTAACAGTTGCTGTCTGAGTGCTCCACAACGATGAAGAAGATTCAGCTTTACAATAGGCTCTTCATTGTGATATCCAGTTTCGGGGCCAGGATACTATTACCAAACACAAAACAACAAAAAAGAAATAAAGAAATCAGTCCTTTGACCCCGTGATTAACCCGGGTTGCTTTTTCACTCTATCAATCACATGACTTGCAAAGCTTAGGCAAGCTAATTTTTGCCGACTTTTTTTTTTTTTTTAAAGAGAGACAGAATATTCAAGGCTGATAAAAGACAGAATACTCAAGGCTGATGTGAGGTATTGTTTAGATTTGAGAAACTGGGAAGCGTTACAATCAGTACTCGTGCACTACACATGCACGTTCACTTGCACTTTTTGTCTAATTGATTGTCTGCCCAAACAGGAGGCCTGGGTATGCTGGTGTGTCACTCGAGTGTTGACCTAGGCTACTCTGGTATCAATGCCGACACACATAAAAAGCAGCAAAGCACGTACTTGCGCGCGCGCACGCGCGCGCGCACACACACACACACACACACACACACACACACACACACACACACACACACACACACACACACACACACACACACACACTTACTTCTTAGAAAGAGAGATAAGAGAGACTTAAAAAACAAGCTAAAATAACCAGAAAAAATGCACGCACACACACGTAGGTGTGTGTGTGTGTGTGTGTGTGTGTGTGTGTGTGTGTGTGTGTGTGTGTGTGTGTGTGTGTGTGTGTGTGTGTGTGTGTGTGTGTGTGTATGCAAGCGTGCGCGCGCTGGGCGTGCGCAGACCTGTATGAGTGTGCCTGTATGCGTGTGCCTGTGTAGATTTTAGCTTGAGAAAAGAAGGAAAGAATAATAGTATCTGGGTCTCCTCACAACCACAATACTGTTATGGTCCTCTGTCACTTAAAAAACAACTTTTAAAGAATAATGGTCCTTTTTTTTCAAACTTTTAAATGAGAAAGCATCCAAGGTTGTAGCCTATCTCTGGAGCCAAGCATGAGTGATATCCAGAGACTATGTCAGTTTTGGAGACACCTACCGTACATAGCCACAGTTTCAGAGAGCAAGGTCGTGTTGATACAACACGCTCCACCACGAAATGAGTCGCTTAGCACATTACCCAATTTTGCGCTAGGAGCCATTAATGGCAGGTGGGGGTCAAGTTGTCAATTTTGAGATTTTGATCGATTATTAAACTATATCCCTTATTCTACCTTGTAATGAAATATTAAGGCATAGTTTTTATTCCTTTTGCTTTGAAATGTGTTTTGAAAATACCCAAGCCCTCAATCTGACAACCTGTTACAAAAATAAACTTGCCCGTTTTTCATTTTGTCCCGTCCTGCAGTCTATTATTTCAATTTGTAATAACTTTGCACACAAATGTCCGATTTGCAATCTATTTTTTGTATTGTATAGCCATTTTATTGCACATTAACAACTTGTCAATAACTAAAAATTGGCCTCTGGTGCAAAACGACTCCTTATGTGATGGAGCGTCAGAAATTTATTATTTATTACGCAGTTAAACAACAAGAGTGGCCGCTAAACAAAAAGTTTTGACCTAAAAAGTAGGTTTGTAGGTGAATTGTTCACACAAGTATGTATGCAAGTGTGTGTGTGTGTGTGTGTGTGTGTGTGTGTGTGTGTGTGTGTGTGTGTGTGTGAGTGAGTGAGTGCGTGCATGCGTGTGTGTGCGTGCTAACGCAGCCTGTTCGACAATACTTTGATCAGTGAAACCAGCATACTCTGTTATCGATATCAACTGAAAGATAGCGCAAAGGCCATCAATTTTAAGTAGTGAAAAGATGCACACAAAAAAAGAAAGAAAGGAAAAAAGAGAAGCAGAAACAAACTGATAGGAGCAGAGATGTAAACGTGCTTGCTTGCATTTTCTAGTACGCGTGTAGGTGCACGTGCACGCGTGCCCATGCGCACATGAGTGCGTGCATGCGTGTGTGTGTGTGTGTGTTGGGGGGTGGGGGTGGTGGGCGTAACGATATCGGTGTAAGGGAAACGACCTAAGTTTGAAAATAGTTGAGGAGTAATGCTAGGGCTTACCTTCTCTTTAAGTCCTTGCAGCTACCGCCCTCTCTCTCTCTCTCTCTCTCTCTCTCTCTCTCTCTCTCTCTCTCGGCAGGATGAAAATGTTGTTGTGCAGTACTTTGTCAAAACTACATCTTCATCGAACACCATATCTGTTGTTGGTCTGCCAACAGCGTTGGAAGTGACTGTGGATGCCCTGCTCCAACAACAGCACCTCACTTTCTGGAAAGTTAAGGGGAAGTGGAGAGAGTACAGTCGTTGTGGCACTTGACATAGATAGATGGAGGATAAAGGAGGGGGGAAGGCCAGCACAGAGGCAAGTAGAAATGGAGGAAAGTGAGAATGTATCAACAGAAGAACATTCACAATGTTTATATGTGCGCTGTGTTACACACCGCCCCCCCACCCCCACCCCCCATTCTGCCAACAACATACTGTGGCAAGAAAGCATGAATCTCGTCATGCACCAAGTGCTGTCAAAGAATCCAAGAACGAAAGGCATGCTAATGTACAACGTGACTTTGACCTTGGAGATACGTTTACAACAGAAACTTCGGACTGTGATGATCCTCTGGCGAAACTTCAGGCAGTTGGAACCAGTGCTGACACCATCAAGAACTACGTGGCTGAACTGACAGACAGATAGATGTTTGCAGCGGAGGCTAAGGGACACACGCAGGAACCAATTCTTCTTCTCTTTGGTTTAATGTCCGTTCACTACAAGGTGATTTAGACAATGGTACATTCACGTTAAGAATGCACTGAAAAGGGGATGAGGGGAAAAAGTGAAAGGATAAAGAATATAATGGATGATGATAAGTTTATACAATTTCATTTATAGTAACTGACCTACTGGTGACTGGCAAATACTTGCTGCAACTGATACTAGGACATGCGACTCGGAATCATACAGAACACTTTGGAAATTTCCGTATTTTTCCCTTAGATCTATCCCTTTGCTTTTATACGAGGCAATGAGCACAGGGCAATCAAACAGTATATGGTGGACTGATATAATAGCAGAACAAGTGCAGAAAACATCTTTTGAAAATTTAGTTTTCCAAGCATTTAGACGTAATTTATGAATTATAATTTCTATATTTCGTGGGCAATACAAACGATTTAAGTGAAATCTAAAAAAAACTTTGAATATACAGAGTTTGCAAGAATTGAAATAATTTCAAATGAAGATAAACGTAGACCTATACTATTAATCATTATGTCACTTGTACATTCTGAAGCACCGCGTTTTGCCAGAGAATCTGCCAATTCATTCCAGTAAAGACCGCAATGTGATGGCACCCAGCAAAATGTTATCCCAATACCTTTAGAAACAAGAGAATGCACAAGGAACTTGATTTCAAAAATAACATCATTTCTCAGTTTAGAGTCCCAATGTTTTAAAGCCAGTAAAACTGATTTTGAATCAACACAAAAAAGGACATTGTAAATCGCAAGAGAAATATTTGAAAGATAATTTAGCGCCATAAGAATTGCGAACAATTCAGAAGTGAATATTGTAAAACCTTTTCCAATACAAAAAGGTCTTTTTACTTTTAAGTCGGGTATAACGAATGCAGCCCCGCACATGCCCGATTCTAAGACAGATCCGTCCGTGTATACTTTCAAGTGGTTTAAATACTGACAATTTATATGATTTTGAACCTCAGTTTTGAGTAGGTTTTGATTAGTGTCCTTTTTTGTTTCTGTGTAGTCAATATCAAAATTTGCATATTTATGTTCCCATGTGGAATCTGGGGAACTACTGGTAAAACTGGTACGTTTGATAAATCGATATTATTTTCCTTCAGAAGGTCTTCAGTATAATTTCTTATGGGCTGCAAAAAAGAGATATTCCTAGCTCTTTTTGGATAATCCTTTTGATTAATAAATATTTCATCACGAACAGAATTTGAAATAGCAAGACTTCGAATGACATATTTAAGACTTTCGTCGCGTGTTCGCCAGTAAACAGCATCCAGACACGATGATTTGTGACACTGACGATCTTGTGTTCTGTTTTCCATGGATTGCTGCTGATGAAAGCTTATAAAAAAAAAAAAAAGGATCTGAATCTATCCTGTAACCATGTTATGGAATCCATTTGGGCTGTAATGAACCTCTGTGTGTGTTTTGTTTTCGATGGATTGCTGCTGATGACACCCCCCACCCCCATCCCCCCGATTTGTTTGGTTTGTGAAGAACACCAGGCTGATGACCAGTGATGAAAGCTTTGTCTACTCCAAGCTGAAGCTGTGGTCCCTTGCTGACCGGGAGAGATTGAAAGATCGAATTAGTGCCGGACTTGATGTGATGCATGTGACAGTGGAGGCAGTTCTCAGTTCGATTCTTGCCTGGATAACCTCTATGTATGTATGTATGTATGTATGTATGTATGTATGTATGTATGTATGTATGTATGTATGTATGTATGTATGTATGTATGTATGTATGTATGTATGTATGTATGTATGTGTGTGTGTGTGTGTGTGTGTGTGTGTGTGTGTGTGTGTGTGTGTGTGTGTGTGTGTGTCTGTGTGTGTGTCTGTGTCTGTGTGTGTGTGTGTGTGTGTGTGTGTGTGTGTGTGTGTGAGTGTATGTGTGTGAATATGTGTGTGTGTTTGCGCGTACATGTGTGTGTGTGTCTGTGTGTGAGTTTGTGCGGCGCACATGTGTGTGTTTGAGTATATGGATATGCACATGCGTGTGGGTGTGTGTGCGTGCGTGCGCGCACGCGCGCGCGTATGTGTGTGTGAGTGAGACAGAGAAATGTGTGTGTGTGTGTGTGTGTGTGGTGTGTGTGTGTGTGTGTGTGTGTGTGTGTGTGTGTGTGAGAGAGAGAGAGAGAGAGAGAGAGAGAGAGAGAGAGAGAGAGAGAGAGAGAGAGAGAGAGAGAGAGAGAGAGAGAGTGTGTGTGTGGGCCTGCGCGTGTGTGCGCGTGCATGAACAAGAAGCAGACCCCAGCGATCTTATTTAAGCCTTTCATAATGTCTCACTGGGTATTTAAGAAGAGATTACGCTGGGTGGTATCTGTGATACCCTTTTTGTATCTTTTCAGGGTCACTGAAAATTTGAAAAGAAAAAGTCCTTGAAAAGAAAAAAAGGCCTTTGAATGGCTTAAAAAGTGACTGACAATCATCGTCACTTGCCAGTTAAGTTCTTGAAAAGTCGTTGAATTTTCAAAAAGGCCAATACAGGTCTCCCTTTCAAGACAGCAGGAATTTTTTTTTAATATCAGCCAGTGTTCAAATGAGCAAGATCACTACGTGGACTTTGCACACGACATCGCAGTACCTGCTTGCCTCTTTCAAGTGGGCTAACTTTTTTTTTTTAATTGTTCCTCCGCTAGATATCTGAGGCTAACCAATGGTAAGATTTTTGCATATGCGACCGTTCCAACCCCCTCCTCCTTCCCTCACCATTTAGGTAGCTGCATTCCCACTTCGGGAATGATGTCTAAACTCGACACTTGTGTGCACGAGATTTAAAAAAATCATCTGTGCCATCCGTTGGTAATGAGTCACAGTGACCCATCTTTTCATATTTTGCAGAGAAGAAAATAATTATACTGATGCCTTTTATCTTTGGGTCCTACAGACCCGCACAATGTTCAGAGCAACAGCAGCCAAACTCGTTGTTTAATTAAATCCAAACTTAATATTTCCAGAAGCATTGTACTCGGTTCTAAAAAAAATAAACCCAGCATGTGTATAACAAGTCAGCTGAATACGTTTCTTTAGTTTAACACTAAAGAAAATAAAAGAAAATAATGACACGAAAAAAAAGAAACAAAAATGGTAATTTAATATTCCTTGATTATCTATCTATATTGATATGCACAAACAATGACCCAATCTATCCACCGTTGTTCTGCTGCTGGCAATTCAAAGCATGCACTGAATACGGTTCGGTTAACCACAAATACAAGTGCAAGGACTATCTTAACAGATATAACATGAAAACAAACATACATTTTTTTTTCATTTTAATCAGCAGATTTTACTATCTCAACAGATGTAACAAGAAAACAGACATACATACATATTTTTTCTCCATTTTAATCAGCAGAACTTTTCAATTCAAACACATATTTTGTTCAACAGCTTAATTCCATGTGTATTGTACACAACATTCATTCCATATTATTTCACAACACTGACAACAATTGAGCACAGTTGACTACTGTACATGAGCGAGCAGGCCTACATTGCTGGAAGTTTGTCACCGATACTGTCACAGTTGAAAGACAGTGGAAAGATAAGGTGAAAGGGCCTGAATACTAATCGAACCCCACAGTGAAGCCAGATACATTAACGGTACTTTTCTCCCTGCTTTTTCTGATTATGCCACACACAAGACAATAGATCAACAACAATAGACAACAGTACTGATCAACATAACCACACATATCCAGGTAGCCAAAATGCTAAAAACTAAGGTTCTGGCGGATCATGCATCAGCTGTAAAAGTGTCTGCATCAATCATCAGGGACAGGGTAGTCTGGTGGTTAGAGTGTTGCGCACTGCGCTTGCGATCTGTTGACCCGGGTTCGAATCCCGTCCAAGGAGGTTTTCCCCTGTAGTTCACATCAGCGCTGACTTCACTCTGCCCCTAAAGTCCTTCAGATGAGACTATAAATCGAGATCCCGTCTGCAAAGGCACATAGAACATCTTGCACACTCCTTAGAACCTGTTCTACTTTTCAGAAGAGTAGGCAATTGTGCACCAGTGGGAACATATGACAAAATTTACAAAACCACATACACATGAGGATTGGGTGTGAAAAAGCACACGAGTGTTTATTCCATAATCCTTGAAGTAAAAGAAAAATTGTATTAAAAAATAAACACTGGCTCCTTGTTTCCTGGTAGATATGCCATTTTTGCAAGTAAGAGCAAGGACAAGTTTAGTGCTTACAGTCATGGGGCAATTTTCTGGCGGATAAGTATTAAGCTCACATACACCACTTCATGTCACAGCAGATTTCCCTGCGTGAAATTCGGGCTGCTCTCCTCGGGGAGAGCACGTCGCCACTAGTCATATCTATATCAACATGTCATGGTGTTGAGCTCAGACCACTAAAATGTTGACATATCAAGTTCAGAAAATACAAAAAACAAAAAAAAAGCCAAAGTTGGTAAAAGCTTTTGAAGCTTGATGTTAGACTCTTACTCAGTTAGATATCTCCTCTACATGGCCAGAAGAAGAATCAGAAAACTGCTGACAGTCACTCTGACCAAGTACCCTCTAGGCAATGAACACTCTCGATGACGTCTTTGGCAGCTTGCAGCTATGTTTGTACACATGGGCCCACATAATTATGCTCACAATGTCTTGAAGTAAACACTGTAAAACAAAACAAAACAAAACAAAGAAAAACCCACTGTAAAACAACCATGACTGGAATATCAAAGGATATCTCAGAACACAACAATAATTTCTTGCATAGCAATGGAATGAAGTGATAACACATTGTCAACAGTTTTGTTTTGAAC
>CM060324.1:21641618-21644118 GCA_030674155.1 Stramonita haemastoma | reverse complement strand
AAAATGTCATCTTGTTTAGTTTTGGCTGCATCCTGTATAGACTGTTCTGCTGTCTTGGTGATACATTTTCCAAGTTTTCCAAAACATGGAACCCCTTTTGAAACTTTGTTTTTAAAATTCTTCTTGCAAAAAATGCAACTGTCTTTTGGAAGCAATGGGCCTGAAGTAGCGACAGTCTTTTAGGTTTTGATGGTCCTGCAACCTCTTCACTACCTGTCTCACGCTTACTTTTCCTGGCAAATTTCACACTTGTAAACTGTGCATAACAGCTTCTGTGATAACCATGGCGTGTAAAGTCAAGGTCTCCTGGAATACAATTACAAATCTCATCTAGTCTATGACATGCCACATCTGAAGAACGTCTCAAGTGAAGAGACTTTTAAATAGTTTTTTTGTGCTTTCTTCAGTTAGTGGAGTTACAGTCTTTTCTGTTATTTTGGAAATGAATTATACAAGTTCTCCCACCCCTGGAAGTTTTTCTTTTGCACTTAAATGTACTTTTGAAGGTCACTGGATGTTCATCTGCCATGTTGAAATGTTCATTTTCTACAGGAAATGTCACATGGGGAAGATGAAATACACTTTCAGTGAGAGACTGCACACTTGCCAGTGACTCCACTCTCCTCAAAAGTCTTTGGATGAGACTGTAAACCGAGGCCCCGTGTGCGAACGTACCCAGAACGTCTTACGCACACGTTAAATCATGTTCCGCTTTTCGTAAGAGTAGGCCATTGTGTGTGGGTGGGAACAGATGAAAATATTTACACAACTGCATACACACGGGGACTGGATGAAAAAAGCACATGAGTGCTTATTCCATTATCCTCGATATAAAAAAATAAAATAAAAATAAAAATAAATAAAATGACCTGAAACATGATGGTTAAAATGGATACTAAAAGTACTACTCAACAGTTTGCCTTATCCCCAACGTTTGTGGTGGAGGACGCGGAACTGAAAAGAACAACGAATTATGACCACGCCTTGTTCTATTTTTAGATGTATGTTATTGTGTGTCACTTGAATGTGCTGTGGTGTGTGTGTGTGTGTGTGTGTGTGTGTGTGTGTGTGTGTGTGTGTGTGTGTGTGTGTGTGTGTGTGTGTGTGTGTTACACGCGTGCACACGCGCGAGGCTGATCTGCATATTATGTGTAATTTCTTGAGGAAAAAAAAAGAAACTAAAAAAAATCATAGACTCAAAGCGCTGTGGTTAACACATCCTCTTCATTAATGATACTTATGGCTGTTGCAGTACTTACTGTGTGTTACAGACATTCTCTGATCAATAATAACATCTTGATCTAGACTTATTTGTGCATACTTTGTGGAACATACTGATAGTTGGATACATTTCTGGCACCGGACACACAAGGCGTGAGATGAGAAAGTGCCGCTCAACTGACAGTGAGAGAACAGAACAGCGCTCGGCTGTGGTTGAGTGGTAAGACAGATTTCAGCTGCGTGCGGTTCGGACAGCCGCGCATTAAAGTCATCACTGTAGTTTTGTTTTAAATAGGTCAGCAAAAAACTGTGCCTATATAATCGGGAAAATTATACTAGATGCTATTCACAATAAAATTATGAGAAGTTAAGCCAGATTTTGTGCAATAATCGCAGCGTGAACATCCCTACCCCAAAAACCTAAATATAGGGCCCAAAGAGGGGAAAATGCACTGTTGATACACCTCTCACTCCTGAAATAACCTGTATCCCAGAGGGTAACATGTCAAATGTTTCTACCAACATCATAAGCTTTCAGAAAAACAAAGTCAAAAATCCCCCCCAGGGGGGGGAGGTTTCCCTCTCCTAGATCATGGTCTATAGTAGTAGTAGTAGTAGTAGCAGTAGCAGTAGTAGTAGTAGTAGTAGTATTAGTAGTTGTAGTAGTAGTAGTTGTTGTTGTTGTTGTTGGGTGTTGTAGTAGTAGTAGTAGTAGTAGTAGTAGTAGTAGTAGTAGTAGAAGTAGTAGTAGTAGTAGTAGTAGTAGTAGTAGTAGTAGTAGTAGTAGTAGTAGTAGTAGTAGTAGTAGTACCGTAAAATCCCTAGCATACGCCCCCCCCCCCCCTGTGCACTGATTTAGGGCAAAATTGGGGGGTGGGCGTTTGCTAGGGATAGACCCTTTTGCACAAAAAAAAAAATGCTCAACCGTGTAATTGAGTGAATACAAACCCCGAAAGCATGTAAGTTAGGTCGTGTGAATAGAAGTGAAAGAAAATAGAAAAAAGGGACTTTGAGGCATAGAAGGCCGACGAGTTTCATAGCTATCCGTTGTAGGTCCTTGTTTCGCAATACCCTGCCTTCAGATCTGTCATCTTCCAGATGATGCAGCACACCTTGGTCGACATGTTCAGATCTAACTGCTGGTCCTTTTGACAGTTTCCGTTTTTGTTTGTCTTTTCCGAACTGCTGTTCAAGTATATCTCTGTTTTCACTCCATTCCCCGATCCTTTTCCTATCCACAGAAAATTCACGGGCACACTCCGAAACATTCCCACCTGCT
>CM060324.1:21629118-21634118 GCA_030674155.1 Stramonita haemastoma | reverse complement strand
TAAAAAAGGGACCGCCAAGGCAAGAAGGAGAAAGTTGTTAGTTTAGTCTGTAGTCACCACCCTTCTGTATAGACATGGAGAGGAGAAAGTTGTTAGTTAAATAGTCACCGCCATGACATTCTGTATAGACAAGTAGAGGAGAAAGTTGTTAGTTTAGTCTGTAGTCACTACATTCTGTATAGAGAAGGAGAGAAAACTGTTAGTTTAGATGGTAGTCACTACATTTCTGCACTGACAAAAGAAACTACGTTAGTTTGTTTCGTTCAGTCAATTCCCCGAAGTCGGAATGCGGCTACCTTAATCGTAGACAAAAAAAATGGTCGCATACACAAAAAACTCACTTTTGGTGAACCTCGGAGCTCTAGCCGAGAAGAGAAACAAAAACAACAGAAAAGAAAACTAAAATAGGACATGGAGTCAAGCCCCGAGAGGAAGCCAGTGTACAAAGCGTGTATTTACCTGCTGAAGGACGTCCAGGAGACTCTCCAGAGGCTGAGGGGAATCCCAGGTGTCTGAGGAGTAGTGAGTCATCCGCTCACGACCGTCCACAGTGTGGGAAACGCCGCCTCCAGGTGATCTATGCTCCCGCCTGTTGGGAGAAACAGATCCTATCATATTGTTGTTGTTGTTGTTGTTGTTGTTGTTGTTGTTGTTGTTGTTGTTGTTGTTGTTGTGTGCTGCTGCTGCTGCTGCTGCTGCTGCTGATGATGATGATGATGATGTTGTTGCTGATGATGTTGATGATGATGATGATGATGATGATGATGATGATGATGATGATGATAATGGTGGTGGTGGTGGTGGTGGTGGTGATGATGATGATGATGATGATGATGATGATGATGATGATGATGATGATGATGATGGTGATGATGGTGGTGATGATGGTGGTGATGATGATGGTGATGATGACGATATTGATGATGATGACGACGACGTTGGTTATGTTGTTGTTGTTGTTGTTGTTGATGATGATGATGATGACGACGATGATGACGACGATGATGATGATGACGATCTTGACAGAGGTAATGGTAGTGGTGATATTGTGGTGTTAGAAACGCTAGAAACCACGATAACGAATAAACACGATAACAACTACGACAACGATACTAACGACCACCACCAACAACACAAAAAAAAACCCGAAAACTTCCGAACTTTCTAACCTGTCAGATTCCTGTACATCAGATGCTCGATACCAAACAGCCGGATCCTCTTTCCAGGCTGGACAGGGGCAGGGTTGAGATGCTGCGTGGCGTGGGCCAGCCCTACCCCTAGCCCTGCCAGGAGGGCGGGCAGCAGGAGCCTGAGCAGGAGCCAGCACCTGGCCTGGCCACACAGCCACCACCTCAGCCTCAGTACAGCCCCGAACCTCTGCACCTCCAGCCCGGGTCCCGTCTTCAGGGGCCGCATGTTGGCCAGCACCTCCCCAATCTTGGCTGGGTGGGTGGGGCCGTTCTCCGCCTCCCTCAGGGACCCGTCCCCCTGAGAGCCCGCGATCTCTTCCAAGGAGGAGGAGGCGAGAGGCGCGCGCTGCGGAAGGAGGAGGTGAGGGAGGTCCTGGAACTGCGCTGGTCGTAGGTGTCCAGGACTTGCAGTCTGGACATGGGGTCTGGAGGGAGGGTGGGGTGCTCTGACATGCTGCCCAGCCCGGACAGGTTGCTCTGCAGGGAGATGGATCTGCGGAAGTCTTTGAAGGCCGCCACTGTAGCGCGTCTTTCTGCCAGGGAGGTGGGGAGGATAGCTCCCGAGTAGGAGGAGGTTTCTTCCAGGGAGTTTTGGGTCCCTCCTCCTCCTCCTATGGCTTGCAGGGTGTTGGAGGTGTGGCTCTTTTTGATGTGGGCCAGGGACGGGGAGCGGGACCCGTCTTTGTGTCTCCTGAGCAGGGCGTCCGCGAAGAGCGTGGCTCGACGTGACACGGAAGGGTTGGGGGAGCGGGGCGGGGTCTGGCCCGTGTCCAGAGAGCTTTGCCTGCGTTTGCTCTGCGGCGTGGATTTGGAGAAGATGGAGGACAGGCGTCTGGTGATGCCCCCTGCAGTTAAAGGAAAAAGGTCAGTTACTCCTATAGGCATTGAATTTTTCAGCCATGCAAGGAAATAACAAAACTGAACACTTATACTGTCAACAAGTGCTTTCAGGTAACCTATCAAATTGGTGGATAACAATGTAATGTGTCATTTCAAAACATTGGTCAGTCAGACATACAGACAGCTAACTGATAAGCTATTATTGGGATGGGGGATGGGGGTGGGGTACTGCACAAAATTGTTCAGACATTAGTGGTGAGCAAGTTGAACCTGCAAAGCCCATCCCCCTCCAGGTCGTAGGGTACATGCTGGCTATGTTAGTATCATCCATCCAACCGGCTATAGCTGGCCTACTCTTCGATCAAAGGCGTATGGGGTTTGGGGTTAAAACATGCGTGCAAGATATTCTGCATGCATTCGCTAACGAAATCTCGGTTTATTGTCTCATCCCAAGATTTTTACGCAGATGGGAGCCAGTACTAACGTTAACTCTTAGTACACTTTTTTTTTAATCCCGTCAAAACAGACACACCAGTGGAGATCTGAACCCACGTCTTCAGTTCCAGCCAAATCACAAGACCGACGTGATAACCACTAAGCTACCCCCTACCCCACCCTCCCTCCCCGAAACCAAGCAACAACAACAACAAAAAAAAAAAGCAACAAAACAAAACAAAAAAACCTCCTCACCCCCAGGACTCCCGCCATCATGCTTGCTGTTCGCGTTGTCATCGCAATGGCTGGAATCCACGTACACATGAACCCTGGGAAAGGCGGACTTCCGCCGGAAGTTGGCGTCATCGTTGGCGTTCAGACCCAGCTGCTTGGCGGCGGGGAAGAAGGAGAAGCGACGAGAGAGGTCATCCAGTTGGGGCGAGGTCATCACGGAGCGGGGCGACTCCGGGGTGTGCAGGGCTGACCCTCGCCGGCTGCCGTCCTCCAGACTGGATAAAGAGTCGTCTGCCGGGGTCAGCAAGGGGCTGATGAACACGTGGCCTGCTTCTTCCTCATCCGCTGAGATGATGGGGTGGGAAAAGAAAAATTGGGATAAGAGGGTTAGGGTTATAGCGCTATATAAATTCCATGTATTTATTATTATTATTATTATTATTATTATTATTATTATTATTATTGTTGTTGTTGTTGTATTATTATTATTATTATATTATATTATTTATTATTTTATTATCATTAGGGTTTGAGTGATGGTTTGTTGGTCGGGGGGAAGAGGGGTACGGGGCAGAGAGAGAACGGGGGTAGGTAGAGGAGGGGGGGGGGGGGGGGGGGGGGGGGGGGGGCAGGAGGAGAGGGAGGGAGAGAGAGGGAGGAGGGAGAGAGAGAGCTGGAGAGAGAGAAGGGGAAGGAAGGAGAGAGAGAGAGGGGGGAGAGAGGGAGAGTGAGAGAGAGAGAGAGAAGAGATAGATAGATAGATAGATAGATAGATAGATAGTAGATAGATAGATATAGAGAGAGATAGATAGATAGATAGATAGATAGATAGATAGATAGATAGATAGATAGATAGATAGATAGATAGACAGACAGATCGATCGATCGATCGATCGATCGATCGATAGATAGAGAGATAGAGAGATAGAGAGATGATAGAGAGAAGTTTGATAAAAACCACAACCCCCCCCCCCCCCCCTCTAAGAAACAGGAAGAATAAGAGAGACCCAGGCAGAATTGTAGACATAAAACATGTGTACATGAGTACTTGTGTATCCGAAAGCAGCCGAGGGTCGTTGTGTATGATTGGTTCAATGAAACATTAATTGTTGAAAAAAAAGAGATACATTAAACAGAGATAAAAATGAACTGGAAAGACATCTGATTCAGGAGCCGTATTTAATAGCAATGATAATAATAATAATATAATGACAACAACAACAACAACAACAACAACAGCAAAAACCTCACCTTCCAAAAAGACACATTTACACTTGTAAGTTAAAGGGGAACACAAGTCGATAAAGAATCTAACTGTAACCAATCTCCTACACTAGTTTGGGTTCTAGCAGCCTACCGCTTGAAAGCAAAAAAACTGCCAAAACATTTCAACATGAAAATGAAACTCTTAATACACAAAGCTGGTCAAGTTGGACTTGACTGAATGCCACCTCATCATCCAACTATCAACCCCCCAAAATGAAAGAAGACCCCCCCCCCCTCGCGACCCCTACCACCCCCCCCCCCCCCCCCTTGCCCACCAGATCCTCTCCCCCTCAATTTAGGACTACATTTTTTCGCACTTCTTTTCACTCTGAAATCTGGAAGAAAAAAAAAGAGCAACATTTCCACATAGTCCGTGGATCTCACAAACTCGTAATGGCAAACAAGGGATTTTGTCAGAATCACAACACTTTTTACTTATTTCCAAAACCTAATGTAAAAAAAAAAAAAATGTTATTGCCAAGTGTCTCCATTTGTTTATCGTTAAATGAATAAAAGTGTCCAAATGTTGCTTCCACACACGCCTCATCCTATACACCAGATTTTCAGCCTGCGTATAGAAAAGAAAGGTTCTCTAACCCTAGTGGCTGTGAAAATACACATAGTCTATAACTGGTGAGACTGTGACGTCAGCCATGCAATGACGTTATGTGCAATACACGCGCCAAAGTGCCAGTGATTTAGCATAAAGCCAGAGAAAGACACTCACGGCACTAGAAAAGTGACAAGCACATCACTACACTAAAATTAAAAACACACACGCACGCACGCACGCACGCACGCGCACCACACACACACACCACACACACACACACACACACACACACACCACACAACCAAAATAAGGGACACGTAGATAGATCTATAGGTTGAAGGTCAAGCAGACTTGAGGAAGGGAAAGTGAAGTGGAAGGGAGCAAAGTTTTGGGTTGAATATCACAAAAAATTACACTAAAAAACAAAGTAAAACACTTTTTTCATGTTCTCATAGAATTATGCAACGTGTGCATAAAGACAG
>CM060324.1:21616618-21624118 GCA_030674155.1 Stramonita haemastoma | reverse complement strand
GATTTAAATTAAATCTATCAAAACCAATGGAAAGGCGTCCACACTAGTGCAGAGCCCTACATTTTTTTGTTATGCTATTTCCTGCTTATTTTTCACTACGTTCAATTTCATGTGCTTGCAGTAGACTAAACAAATAACTGACCCACTGATGACACGAACACGTTGTATTTAGAGTTAGAAGAAGAAGAAGAAGAAGAAGAAGAAGAAGAAGTAAGAAGAAGAGAAGAAGAGAGTAGTAGAAGTAGTAGATAGTAGTAGTAGTAGTAGTAGTAGTAGTAGTAGTAGTAGTAGTAGTAGTAGAGGAGGAGGAAGAAGAAGAACAACAGCAACAACAACAAGAAACAAAAACAAAAACAAGAAGAAGAAGAAGAAAGAGAGTTGTTACCTGCAAAAAAGTGAGCCTCTTCCATGTGGCGTGTGGTACAGATGATGACCCTCAGTTCTTTTCGGGCGTGAAGCAACTCCCATATGCGCCTCCTCTCTTCTCCCTCCAAACCCAGCGTGGGCTCATCGAGTAGTACCACCTGTGTAGGAGAGACATGAAGGTATTTTCCGTAAGCACCACTTGTGCATAACAGATAGAAACATGTTACAGATATGGGTTGGGTTTTTTTTTAGCGATAACTATGAGGAAGAAGGCTGAAGTGGAAAGCAACAATGTTTTTCTTTGTTGAAAATTTGAAAAACTTAGATCTGCCGCAATTTTTTTTTTAAAAAACCTCTCGTGAACGTTTGTAGTTGAGCAAGTCCAAATAAGACAAAAAAATAGACTGGTTTAAGTTAAATGCTGTTAAAAAGAGAAAGAAACAAAAAACTTTGATAAAAACCTCAACCCACACAACATAACGCGCATAAACATAAATAAAGGAAACTCTACTGTGAGGGAGTAAGTTTGTGGGCGAAACATGAAACAAAACACGAAACAAAAAAGAATCAAATGACCACAATATTTGTGTAAGAAATTCCTAAATTTAATCACGCACACATACACGTGCACACCCGCGCGCGCGCACACACACACACACACACACACACACACACACACACACACACACACACACACACACACACACACACACACACATACAGACAGACAGACACACACACACACACACACTCACTCGCTCACTCACTCACTCACTCACTCACTCACTCACTCACACACACACATACACACACACGTACACACGTACACACGTACACACACACACACACACACACACACACACACACACACACACACACACACACACACACACAACGAACACCAACACACACACCCAATACACACACACACACACACACACACACACACACACACACACACACACACCACACACACACACACACACACACACACACACTCACTCACTCACTCACCCCCCCCCCCCCACACACACACACACACACACACACACCACCCACCACCCACCCCCCCCACCACACACACACACACACACCCTCCCCCCCGACACACACACACACACACACAAGATGACCTTAGTGTCCACCAGCAAGGCAGCAGCCAAACTCAGACGCCTCCTCTGACCAGCGGTCAGTTCCCTGGCCCTCTTCTTTCGGACAGTGTACAGCTGAAGGCCTTGAAGGCAGCTCGTGATCTGACCACAACATTACATACCTTCTGATTGGTAACCAAGCCGCGAACTTCAACCACATGAGTCATGTCAAAAATAACAATATCAAAGCAAGAATAGCAATGAGAGAGAGAATTGAATTGAATTTTATTTTAAAAGGGTAATGGCATACGCAAACATGCTTTTTTACAACCAGCCCTCTGGGCCAAGGAAAAAAAAAAAAAAAAGAGAGAGAGAGAGAGAGAGAGAGAGAGAGAGAGAGAGAGAGAGAGAGAGAGAGAGAGAGAGAGAGAGAGAGAGAGACAGACAGACAGACAGACAGACAGACAGACAGACAGACAGACAGAAGACAGACAGAGAGAGAGAGAGAGAGAAAGACGAAGAAGAGAGAGAGACAGAAGACAGACAGACAGACAGACAGACAGACAGACAAACAGACAGACAGAGGGAGGGAAGAAGGGAGGGAGAGAGAGAGAGAGAGAGAGAGAGAGAGAGAGAGAGAGAGAGAGAGAGAGAGAGAGAGAGAGAGAGAGAGAGAGAGAGAGAGAGAGAGAGAGAGAGAGAAGAGAGATACAGATAGAAAGACAGAGAGAAACAGAGAAATATACATAAAAAGGGTAGAGGAAGGCACACACACACACACCACACACACACACACACACACACACACACACACACACACACACAACAGACAGACAAGAGAGAGAGAGAGAGAGAGAGAGAGAGAGAGAGAGGAGAGAGAGAGAGAGAGAGAGAGAGAGAGAGAGAGAGAGAGACAGACAGACAGACAGACAGACAGACAGACAGACAGACAGACAGACAGACAGACAGACAGACAGACAGACAGACACAGACAGACAGAAGAGAGAGAGATACAGACAGACAGACAGACAGACAGACAGCCAACAGACAACACACACACACACACACACACACACACACACACACACACACACACACACACACACACACACACACACGGATAACCCACCATATCATCCAGTCCCTCCACTTTCATTCCGGACAGGAAAGCAGTCATTCGCACGTGCTCTTCAACGGTGACGTCATCGGGAAGGACGTCATTTTGGGGACAGAACGTCACTGTTTTCACCAGCTCCTTGTGATCTTGAACGTTACAGGCATTCTATATCCATGAGGAAAAAAACAAAAAACGACATTAACATCAGTGTATTGGTAACTATCTACCTTCTTGTTTATGTGGAAATATTGCTTGTTCTACTAGGAGAAACGTGACACAATTCAATCTGCGTGTTCATAGATATAGATATATGAAATTGCTATGACAAAACATCACTTTCAAAGATGACTGGAAATCTGTTTACGCATTAGATAGATACCGTAACTGTAAGTAGAGTTCCAGGCCTGGTTGGTTTTGGATGCCAGTAAAATGTAGGAACATTTTCAGGGGCATTTACCTGAACGAAAGGTATGACAGGTGTATTGTGCGCGCGCCGACGCACACACACACACACACACACACACACACACCACACACACACACACACACACCACACACACAATACATTAACACTACCCACACCCACAATTTACAACTAAAACAACAAACATAAATATATATATATAAATATATATATATATATATATATATATATATATATATATATATATATATATATATATATATATATATATATTAAAGAAACAGAGATCCAAAGATACACCCTTACCAGATCATAAACGTAAGCTACTCCGCTGATAGGCTGCATAATTCCCGCCAAAATGTTCAGCAGAGTTGTCTTCCCTGCTCCGGGATGACCCAGAATGCAAGTGACCTGGCTTTCATAGATGTCAAGGTCCAGCCCTAGAAAAAAAGGGTTTGAAAAAAAAAATTGAAATAAGAGTTGCAAAAAAAGGATTTGGGAAAAAAAAAAGGAAATTGGAAAAGAAGAATTAGGAAATGGAATTGGAAAAAGATTTGGAAAAGAAGGATCGAAAAAAGGGATTTGTAAAACAAGAACTTGAAAAAGAAGGATTAGAAAAGAAATGTTTAGAGAAGGAGAATTTGGGGAAAAAAAAGGTTGATGGTAGGAAGAGCATGGGAAGAGGAAGAAGAGCCCTTGGTAACTTGCCTTCTTTGGTTTAAACAAATTAAATGGCTAGTCAGAAAAGTAACCCATTGTACACGATGGAGCTGCAACAAGCTAATAGCTAATAGCATACTCCACCATCAAACACAGAATAGCCTAGTGGTCAGAACATTGCGCTCACAATTTAACGACCTGGGTTCGAATCCCGTTTAAGGGATTTTTCCCTTGGAGTAAACATCAGTGCTGACTCCACTCTCCAAAAAAGTCCTTCGGATGAGACTATAGACCGAGGCCCCATATGCCAAAGCACGCAGAACATCTCGCACACTCGTTAAAACCTGTTCCGCTTTTCGTAAGAGTAGGCCATTGTGTGCCGGTGGGAACAGATAACAAGATTTACAAAACTGCATACACTCGGGGACTGGATGGAAAAAACACATGAATGCTTATTCCAATATTACACATGCATACAAAAACACACACTCTCTCTGCCCCTCTGCCTCATGCCGCACGCACGCACGCACGCACGCACGCACCCACACACACACACACCACACACTCTCTCTCCTCCTCTCTCTCTCATCTCTCTCTCTCTCTCTCTCTCCTCTCTCTCTCTCATCTCTCTCTCTCTCATCTCTCTCTCTCTCTCTCTCTCTCTTCTCTCTCTCTCTCTCTCTCTCTCTCTCTCTCTCTCTCCTCTCTCTCTCTCTCTCTCTCTCTCTTCTCTCTCCTCTCTCGGGACGGATAGCCTAGTGGTCAGAACATTGCGCTGGCAATTTGACGACCCAGGTTCGAGTCCGGTAGAGGAGATTTTTCTCCTGGAGTTAACATCAGTGCTGACTCCACTCTCCCCAAAAGTCCTTCGGATGAGACTGTAAACCGAGGCCCCGTGTGCGAACGCACGCAGAACACCTTGCGCACACGTTAAATCCTGTTCCACTTTTCGTAAGAGTTTTTATTTATTTATTTATATTATTTATTTATTTATTTATTCTTTTATATCGAGGATAACAAAATAAGCAATCATGTGCTTTTTTTCATCCGGTCCCCGTGTGTATGCAGTTTTGTAAATATTGTCATCTGTTCCCAGAGTAGGTCATCGAGTGCCGGTGGGAACAGATGACATTTACAAAACTACATACACATGGGGACTGGATGAAAAAAAGCACATGATTGCTTATTCTGTTATCCTCGATATAAAAGAATAAATCTCTCTCTCTCTCTCTCCTCTCTCTCTCTCTCTCTCTCTCTTCTCTCTCTCTCTCTCTCCTCTCTCTCTCTCTCTCTCTCTCTCTCTCTCTCGCGGTCTGAACAATAGCCTAGTTCTCTGAGCAGGATGGAGACTCACCATTCAAACCATACACGGGTTCCTGCTTTCCGTTGGAGAACTTTTTGGAGATATCACGAATTCTGCAATACAATCCAAGACAATACAATGCAATGCAAAACAAGAGGATTCAATGCAATGCAATACCACACACAGCAACACAATATAAAGCCAGTCAATACTAAATGTAATATAGTTCAATACGATACGATACAATTACAATGCAATATAAAGCAGTGCAATACAATATAAAGGCTTACCGTATTTTACCCTACTTTACCTCAACCTATCTTACCCTACCCACAGCCTACCCTATTTTACCCAACCCTACCTTACCCTCTCCTACCATAGGCTACCCTTCTAGCTTTTTCCACTTTCTGCTCTACTTTATCAAACTTTACCCTACTTTACCTTATATACCCTTCTTTCTTCTACCTTATTCTTCTATACAACATCCGACTTTACCCCTACCTTACCCTACTTAGCTTAACTTACCCTACCCTTTTTACCCTGTCCTATTCTGTCTTACACTGCCCCAAGACGACCTACCCTACCTTACACACACCCCCACATACACACCCACACCCACAAACAAACACACACACACACATACACACACACACACAAAAGAATAACACACACACACACACACACACACACACACACACACACACACACACACACACACACACACACACACACACACACACACACACACACTTTTCCTTCTTCCTTGATCTGGAACACAAACCAACAAAAACACACACAAAAACAAAATTCCTACCCATCCACTTCACGCACTCACCTGATAGCTCTCACTTCAGTCTGGGCCTCACTCAAGGGTTCAATGTGTGGCCCCTCTGGGATGTCACAGGGGATGACGTCATTGTCTTTGTCGTCATCAGACGGTCACGCCAGTACGATGGAAGTAAAAACAAAACCACGGCTTTCGCGGCAGCCGTACTGTCTGAGAGGAAATGTAGTTTGGTCGGATTATATATTATTATTTTTATAATTATTGTCATTTCTTTCTTTCTTTCTTTTTTCTTTTCTTTTCTTTCACTTTCTTCTTTCCTTCTCCTTTCCAAGTAATACCATGAATAAAAAAAAAAGAAGAAAATCGCTGGCAAACCTCATTATACTTCCGAAAAGCTGGTTGTGGGGTGGGAGTGTTGAAACTGAAGATAAACTAACTTCACAAATTGCCTGTCTTTTTCTAATGGCATGAAATACATATTAAATTTACCAACATGGCGACAGACGTCTTCACTCTTTCCAACTAGTAGTCTTGACAGAGGTAAATGAAGAAAGTCTTAAGGAACTTTGAGAGAGAGAGGGGGGAGGAGGAGAGAGAGAGGAGAGAGAGAGAGGAAGAGTAGAGAGAGAAGAGAGAGAGAGGAAGAGAGAGAGAGAGAGAGAGGTGGTTGGGGAGTTGAGGGAACCTAAAAAAAAAAAAGAAAAGAAAAAAAGAAAAAAAAGAAAGGAATCTGACAGGGATGGTAGGACTCACTGGGAATGACGATGTGGAGGTAGACAGCCAGACAACCGTACAGCACTGTATCCAGCAACAGCATCAGCAGCGCTGCCAGAAGGGGAAACTGACCGCTCACAATGTGGTACTTCAGTTTCTTCATGGTCAAAGATTGCTGCAGAAAAAAAAAGCCTTCATCCTTCGAAACGGCTATACTGCAGCCTTCTAAATAGTTGCCATAGACTGCAGCCAAATATATAAGTGTACATACTTCTAGAAACATCTTTTACCTGTAAACTCTCAGCCAGTGGTATACTTAAGTTTCACAGTGATTTCTTGGTGTGATAAGGGAGGTGGTGTATATTCTGGTGACTGCAAAGGTGTTTAAGCTGACCAACACTGCACAAGACCATAACAGCAGTAACAAAAGAAAAAGAGATGATACGAACACACAAAAACATGACTGCTTAAAGAAAAGTGTGCGTACAACAACACGAGACGACGAGGACGACGAGGACGACGACCACCACCACCACCACCACCACACCACCACCACCACCAATACACACACACACACACACACACACACACACACACACACACACACACACACACACACACACACACACACACACACACACACACAACAACAACAACAACACACACACACAACACCACAACACAACACAACACAACACTAACTCACAAAAACCAACTCACCTGATCCAGCCCCAATGCCAGAGCCACGGGGGAGAAGAGAGAGAGGACAACCTGAGCTGGAAAGGGGACGGCAGACTGCGTCATGGATGATGATGACGAGGAGGAGGAGGTGAGGGAGAGGGAGGTGGGGGGCCTGGTCAAGCTGACCGCCAGGTACAGCAGACCCATCAGGATGGTCAGCACGCTGCTCACCAGTCCTCCTACCTGGGGTTTTGGGGGATGAGGAGGGAAAGGGGTTCTTATGTAGTGGGAGATTGTGGTGGTGGTGGTGTGAGTGGCAAAGGTGGGTTGGGTTTTTTTTTGGTGTAGGGTGTTTAT
>CM060324.1:21580194-21590194 GCA_030674155.1 Stramonita haemastoma | reverse complement strand
CTGTATATGTCTGTACGTATGTACGTATGTATGAATGTCCGTCTGTCTGTCTGTCTGTCAGTCGGTCTGTTGGAACATGGAGGAGTAAATGGTGTAGATCTGCTTGTATATATATATATATATATATATATATATATATATATATATATATATATATATATATATTATATATATATGTGTGTGTGTGTGTGTGTGTGTGTGTGTGTGGGTGGTGTGTGTATACATATTATATATGCGTGCATAATTCTATATATATATATATATTATATGCGTGCATAATACACAATTCAATCAGTCTGCATAGGGTGGGCAGCGCATATGACAGTTTGGAACAGCCGATGTTTTCATTTGAACAAAATTTGAATTTTTTCCCCACACAATCTTTATTATACATTGGCGAGAAATCCTTTTGAGGAACCAGACTAGGCTGTGTATGCACACACAAAAAGAAGATGCTTATTTTGCTGTGATTGGCAGGTAGACTCACTCTGTTCTAAACCGTTGGGGAGGGGAGATTGTTTGAGGGAAAAGTAAGAAAGGTTCTCTGTGTGTTAGGCTGAAATAATATTTCTACAATATTTTTTTTCCGGTAGTGCAGCAATAACTATCTATTGAAGGCAGTTGGAAAGCAAAAGCAGCTCTCTCTCTCTCTCTCTCTCTCTCTCTCTCTCTCTCTCTCTCTCTCTCTCTCTCCCCTCTCTCTCTCTCTTCTCTGTGTGTGTGTGGGGGCGCGCGTGTGTCAGCATGTAAGCGCATAAGACATGTATGTGAATTTATTTGTTTACGCGCACGCACGTGACATGAGATTGTATGTGCGCATGTGCGCGTGATAGAACACGCACCTGTATGAGTGTATGTATGTGCGTAGGTGTGTGTGTGAGGTGTGTGTGTGGGTGGAGTGGACAGGGGAGAGGGGAAGGAGAGGAGGGAAGGGGCGTGTGCCGGCGAGGTTGCCTTTGTTGGTAAGCTTGTCAAGCAAAAAGAACATTTCTTTTCTTACTGTCTCTCTTCTTTTTCCGTCACTTGTCATCCTGCTTCATACTTCAGCAGGGGAGGGGAGGAGAAGGAGAAAGGAGGGGGGAGGGAAGGTAAGGGTTAGATAGCCTCGAGGATAGAGCGTTAAGATTGCGGTCTGGCAGTACGGGTTCGAGCCACTACCGAGGGGATATTTTCCCATGAAATTCACAAAAACAGTGACTCCCTGCAAATGGGTACCTGCCCTCTTTCGGGTCAGGTAAGGCAAAGCAGCAAGGGAGAGGAGATGGCGCCGCCCTCAATATGCTGGCCCCTAAGAGAAGCTGAGGTCTTTGATGCCTCGCTCCCCTACGACCACTTAGGTTATGGGACACCTTTACCTGTACCTTTTTAGTGACCCCCCCCCCCCCCCTCCTAACGTCACACGGATGAGACAATAATTAGAGGTCCGTGAACGAACGCACGCAGGACATCTTTGACACACGTTAAAACCTGTTCCTCTTTTTCAGAAAAGTAGGCCATTGCGTGGCGGTAGGGAATGGATGACAAAATTGAAAGAAAAACAAAACCAAAACGCATGCACACTGGTGTCGAGTTTATACGGTTACAACTGAAGTCGGAATGCTGCTACTTTAATGGTGAGCAAACGGATGCATACGCAAAACCTCACCATTAATGAACCTCAGAACTCTAGCCATAGAACAAAAAAGAGAAAAAAGAGAAAGAAGAAATAAATTATTTTTCTGTCTTTCCTCGGCCATACATAATGATTCTAACTTTTCTGGACAGAGACCAAAAACGCAAACACACATGCATACTTACAATCGCATGCACACCTATATTGACCCTTTTTCCCTCCTCTTACCCCTCTCCCCTCTCTCTCTCTCTCTCACACACACACACACACTATCCCCCCCACACACACACACACACACTGACACTGACACTGGAGAGTGCAGAAATACAGACTGGACACTGCATAGTGTAGAAAGACGGACAAACAGACAGTGACATATGTAAAGATAGATAGACTGATACTGAAATGCAGACAGACAGAATCTGACATACACAAAGACAAACAGACTGACACTCTAATACTCACAGACAAACCGACTGACACTAGATATTGCAGAAAGACAGATAATGACACATATAAAGACAGACAAACAGACAGTGACATATATATAAAGACAGACAGACTGATACTGAAAAGCAGGAAGACAGACAGACAGACAGACTGACACTAGATAACGCAGACAGAAAGACAAACAGGAGGCGGGATAGCCCAGTGGTTAGAACCTTGCGCTCCCGATCTGATGGCTGAGTTCAAACCCGGGCTCTAGCCATTGCCGAGACATCGGTTCAAAGGGATTTTCCCCTGGAGTTAGCATCAGTGCTGATTCCATTCCCCAGAAACTTTGGGAAGTATGGCAAACGCGCGCAGAACATCTTGTGCATGCGTTAAAACCCAATCTACATTTCGATAGAGTATTCTTTCATACCGCTCACTACTTATGCAAAAACATTATTTAAAAAAAAATTCCGCATACACACTGGTGTCGTTTTTAGACGCCATTCTATAAGTCTGAATACAGCTACCTAAATAGTGAGCAAAAACGGTCGCATAAGCAAAACTCTCACCCTTAGTGAACCTCGGAGCCCCAACTGAGGAACATAAAAACAAAAAGAAAGAAAAGAAAAAAGAAATACACAAAGACAGCCATAGTGACGCTGGTCAGTACAGAAATACGGACAGACTGACATTTGAGTGCATACAGTGAGCTAGACATATAGGTGCATACAGACAGACAGACAGACAGACAGACAGACAGACAGACAGAAGAAGGACAGACAGAGAGAAGAGAGACAGAGAGAGAGAGAGAGAGAGAGAGAGAGAGAGAGAGAGAGAGAGAGAGAGAGAGAGAGAGAGGAGAGAGAGAGAGAGAGAGAGGAAAGAAGAGTCTTGCTTTGTCACTGTTATTTCATCAGTGATGGGTTACGTAAACGGGGGGTGTAGATACGGAGGTAGAGGCCTAAGTGTGTGTGCGTGTGGTGCGTGTGTGGTGTGTGTGTGTGTGTGTGTTTAAGAGAAGTTGTGTATGTATGTAGGTGTGTTTAAGAGAGGTTGTCAGTTGTTGTTTTTTCGTTTTGTTTCCAGCCGTTTTCCTTGAACGCCCTTCAAATGTCCGTCTTCTTACATCACTTTCAATTTCGTTTTTCATTTTGTTTTTGTTTATTTTTCTCGAGATGGTGTCACTTTGTGCGTAACACTCCATAATAATACACTACACCACACCTACCAACACATCCATCCACATTGCAGCTGCTTCACCGCCAGCGATACAATAATACTCCAATGCGCTAGTCCTGCCTCCGGTGCATGCTGTGTATTTTGATGTTTCCTTTATCTGTCTTACAGGCTACTAACCTTAAAGAAAGATCTATTTTTAGTTTGTATATTTCATCTTCTGGGTGCTTCCCCGTGGGGATGCCGGGGCGTGGCCTGTCAGTACAGAAAGCATCCCCACCTTCTGTTAAGTTCGGTGAAACTTTTCAAAAAGTTCATCATATTCCAGAGCATGATATATGGCTACCTAACTGACTAAAACCGGTGACAGACGTGAAAAAATTTATGATTTCACCACCAGTAAACATAATGATATAAGCTTAAGAAGAGGGACGATGAAAAGAAAAAAGGAGAAGGAGGGGGGGGGGGGGGGGGTATTTTTGCTTTGTTTGTTGGTTTGTTTGTGGTTTGCTTTATCTTCAACAAATCGTTGCATTTCATATTCTCGATCTGAAAAAAAGAAGACAAAAAACAAGGAGGAGGGTGAGGAGAATTAAGAAGAAGAAGAAGAAGAAGAAGAAGAAGAAGAAGAAGAAGAAGAAGAAGAAGAAGAAAGAAGAAGAAGAAGAAGAAGAGAAGGAGGAGGAGGAGGAAGAAGAGGAGGAGGAGGAAGAAGAGGAGGAGGAAGGAGGAGGGGAAGGAGGAGGAGGAGGAGGAGGAAGAGGAGGAGGAGGAGGAGGAGGAGGAGGAGGAGGAGGAGGAGGAGGAGGAAGAAGAAGAAGAGAGAAGAAGAAGAAGAAGAAGAAGAAGAAGAAGAAGAAGAAGAAGAAGAAGAAGAGAAGAAGACAAGAGAGAGAAGAACAGAGAGAGAGAGAGAGAGAGAGAGAGAGAGAGAGAGAGGAGAGAGAGAGAGAGAGAGAGAGAGAGAGAGAGAGAGAGAGAGAGAGAGAGAGAGAGAGAGAGAGAGAGAAAGAAAAGAAAGAATCGTCTTTCTTTCTTTCTTTTTGCTTTCTTTCTTTTTATGCTTTCTTTTTTTCCTTTCTTCCTTTCTTTTTTTCTAAAACAAAAACTTAAACAAACGGCTGCACTTTCCAATGTGAGATCCCCACAGTCTCATCCTACCCCATGACGACGACAACCCCCACCCCCCACCCCCCACCCCCGCGCGCGCCAGGAATAACCCTAAGGTACACATACTGTATAGATGGAGGCTGTTTGATGCAATAATAAAACAAATATTTATCATCACAACAGCCATCCCAATAAAAATGCAAATCAAACCATTTCACTGCCGCAAACGGCATTTCTTCACTACAACGACGACGGACGGCTTGAGTGTTTGCTTTCAAAGCGTGTGCATGGAACGTTGGGGGAGGGGGGGGGGGAGAGATATTTGTCGATGTGATAGGAGAGGGTCGGGTGTAATTTGGGTCAGTTTCGTGTGCAAGTGGTGGGGTGGGGCATCTTTTCAAACGAATGGAATTAACAGCTAAAATCGGGTGGTGGATGGGAGACCCTGAATATAACCATCGTGCACTTGTGCAGAAATCTTTTTTATTTTTAGGGGAAGGTAGGGGGGGAGAAGGGGGTTGTGGGGGCGCCGGGGGGGGGGGGGGGAGGGGGGCGTCGGCTTGGATTGCTCTGCACTCTGTCTGTCTGTCTGTCTGCCCCCCCCCCCCCTCTCTCTCTCTCTCTCTCTCTCTCTCTCTCTCTCTCTCTCTCTCTCTCTCTCTCTCTCATTATTATTGCTGTTGTGCAGTTAGAGATTTATTTTTATCTTGATGTTATCCATGAAAAGGGCGGGGACTGGATGTAAAAAAAGCACACGAGTGCTTATCTATTATCCTCGAAAAAGAATTTGCCTTGCCTTGCCTTGCCTTGTCTTGCCTCGTCTCTCGTAGTTTAATGCTTAATGTTTAATGCTGTATGGACAATAAAACTCTCTCTCTCTCTCCTCTCTCTCTCTCTCTCTCTCTCTCTCTCTCTCTCTCTCTCTCTCTCTCTCTCCTCCTCCTCCTCTCTCACCGATTGCATGATGTGGTAATCACGTCATTATGATTATTGTGTTGCTTTATTATTGCTTTGAAATATGAAGATTTTGTGTATTCCACCTCCCTTCTGCCCCCTCATGCTAAGGGCGGAAAGCCTGACAGCAATAAACCATTCGTGTTTGTTTGTTCTTGTATTTTCTCTTTCACTGGTCCACCCACAGGAAAAATAGTTCTCTATTTCTCTCCCAGGTGTTCACAGGATAAAGAGAACACCCTGGGACTTGAAAATTGAAAAACAAGATCTTGAATTACATGATACGAAGGACGGTATGGCCAAGTGGTTAGAACGTTGAGCTCAAACGGTGGACGGGTAGCCTAGTGATCAGAACATTGCGCTGGCAATTTGACGACCCGGGTTCGAGTCCGGTCGAGGACATTTTTCTCCTGGAGTTAACATCAGTGCTGACTCCACTCTCCCCAAAAGTCATTCAGATGAGACTTTAAACCGAGGCCCCGTGCGCGAACGCACGCAGAACATCTTGTGCACACGTTAAATCCTGTTCCGCTTTTCGTAAGAGTAGGCCATCGTGTGCCGGTGGGATTTGATTACATTTACAAAACTGCATACACACGGGGACTGGATGTAAAAAAAAAGAAGCACAAGAGTGCTTATTCTATTATCCTCGATATAAAGGAATAAATCAATCAATCATCTTTGAACAAACAAACAAGCAAACAAAAAACACACCCAATAAAACAATCAGAGCTGGGGTTGATTTCAGTTGAAAATAAATTCCCATAAATATAGGGACTCTTGGGATTTAAACTCTTGACCTCCAGAGCAGAGAATGCAGAGAACTGCGGTTAACCGCTGCACTAAGGGAACAAAAGTCATATGTCAAAGTTCAGGTGAGTTCACAACAGAGGAGACTGATCCAGGGATTCAACTTGTCAACACACAGACGATGCAGACATTTCCCCTCCCCCACATACACGTACACACACACACACACACCACACACACACACACACACACACACACACAGACACACACAACACACACCACACACACACACACACACACACACACACACACACACACACACACACACGCACCACACTGACACACACACATACACACACACACACGCACACACGCAAACACGCACACAGACACACCACACACCACGCACGCACGCACGCACGCACACACACACACATACGATGTCTAAGACACTTGTCAACCTCCCATTGAGAGAGAGAAAAAAAGTACCTAGCAATAAACCCGAGATGTAAATACTGTCCCTGAATCAGTGGCTATCTATGTCAGATTTTGTTTTACAGCTTGTCATTTACCATCATTGTTGAAGTTATTTTATTTCATTTCATACCACTTAATGTCACAGCAGATTTCTCTGCGTGAAATTCGGGCTGCTCTCCCTGGGGAGAGCGCGTCGCCACAAGTGCAGCGCCTGCCCTTTTTTTTTTCTTTTTCCTGTATGCAACTGTAGTTGTTTACCTATCAGAGTGGCTTTTTTTCTACAGAATTTTGCCAGGGACAACCCTCTTGTTGCATTGGGTTATTTAACGTTTGCTAAATAATGATGAGTAACATACGGGACCTCGGTTTATTGTCTCATCCAAAAGACTTGCACCCAGACCACCCCTCATAGTCTAATGAATGGGGGAAAAGTTTTGGGCCCAAATGGGATTCAAACCACCGCACACTCTGACCCAGGCTTTTCGCTTTCTAGACAGGCGCGTTACCTCTAGACCGCCGATCCAAATGAACAGGTCTGGAATATGATGACTTCACTCACATTAAAAAAAATTCCACATAATTGTGAAAAATGTGTTGTTTACATGTACAATACATTCATTGACAAAAGCCAAATTGTACTTATATTTTTCTGCAATGAGCAAGAAGATCGAGCTTTGAGAGAAAGTAATCATTTTGTTAATTTCATATTGCTTTCTCTAGAAGGAAGGTGGCTAGGCGGTTAAGACCTTCACCTGCCTAACAAGCAGACCGTGAGGCTCCTGGTTCGATTCTCTGCCTCGCTCTTTCTTCCTGGTGTGACGAGAAAAATCGAACAGAATGTCAAAGTCCTTCAGATAAGGCTATAAATCGAGGCCCAAAGCGCAAACGCACGCAGAGCATCTTGCGCACACGTTAAAACATGAACTGCCTTTTGGAAGAGTAAGCCATTTCATGGTGGTAGGAATATTTGACATTTTTAAAAAAAACGTATGCACACTGGTGTCGTGCTGGGACATCATCCCTGAAGTCGGAATGTGGCTACCTTAATGGTAAGCAAAAGCAGTAGCATGCGCAGAATCTCCCCATTGGTGAGTCCTCATAGCTCTAGCTGAGGAACGAAAAAAACAAGGCAAAACAAAAATAAATGAATAGTGAAACAGCCTTGTATCGAGCAAAATATTGCATGAGCAATTCATTGCTCTGTGCTCAAACCTTTCGCTCAGATCAGGCAAACAAATCTACACATTAATGTATGGCCAACATACACTCATACCCACACACAAGCACACATATATCATGTTCGCATATATACACAAACACACACAAACGCTGCTCTCTCTCTCTCTCTCTCTCTCTCTCTCTCCTCTCTCTCTCTCTCTCTCTCTCTCTCTCTCTCTCTCTCCCCGAAAAAAAACATTATGGAATAACATGTCAACATAAATTTGTGTTAAGATAATTTTTAATCCAGAGCTGGAATATTGTATGCACTGCACAACAATTTTGCGGGTATGTGCGCACGGGTGAGAGAGAGGAGAGAGAGAGAGAGAGAGAGAGGGAGAGAGAGAGAGAGAGAGAGAGAGAGAGAGAGAGAGGAGAGAGAGAGAAGAGAGAGAGAGAGAGAGAGAGAGAGAGAGAGAGAGTGTGAGTGTGAGTGTGAGTGTGAGTGTGTGGTGTGTGGTGTGTGTGTGTGTGTACGTGCGTGCGTGCATGCGTGCGTGCGCGCGCGCGCGTGTGTGTGTGTGTGTTTATTCTCTGCCTCTTTATTTCTTTTCTTTTTTGCTTTGCTTTTTGTGAGGGTTTTTTGGGGACGAGGGGTATTTTGGATTTTTAAAGTGTTTTTTTTGTTAATGGCACCATACATTTCGAAGTCATTCACCTGCTGTTTTCTGTTTGCATCTTAAACTTTTAAACGTTTTCAGTGGAAGAAAGAAGAGCGCGAAAGAAAATATGTGTCGACACAGTCAAGCCGATAGATAAGGTGGAAGTAATCGATCAAAATGACGGTAGGCAAGAACGGTAATCTTGTAAGCCTGTGGCAAGAAAGTTTAGACAGGAAGTCCACACAAATATTGCTCAAGAGAGAGAGAGAGTTACTTGCCCATGTTTGGGGGGTTCCAACTACAACAACAACAACACCAACAACAATAACGATAGAAACAACAACAAAATTACTGAGCCTAGTTCTGTTTTCAACCTTCTAAACATGAAAAATATTTTAACTGGACCACCCATAATTAACTTTTTGGTGGGCAAAACAACCCTGTTACACCCGATCAAGTCTCACCATTAGTTAAGCTCGGAGTTCTAGTCGAGGAACGGGGGGAAAATTCAGACAAAAACGCCAAACACATAGACATTTTCACAACAAGAAAAAAAACACTTTCATGTAAAGTCATTTCTTTGACTGACTGAAATATAAATTTTTTTTTTTAAAAAGACTGATTCCATACACAAACTTTGGATTACTATCTTAACAGAAAATGTACGAAAAGTAAATGACTGAATCTCTGACTCGAAAGTCAACTTTAAAAAAAACCAAAACAAACCCCGAAACAAAGCAAACAAAAGCACAAAACAAAACAAACACTTTTGCTATAATATGCGTGTAGACAGGTTTTTAAAAAAATGAAGAAAGGATTGTATGGCTCCTCTTGTGATGACACGCTCCCCTAGGGAGAGCATTTCAAACTTCGCGTATAAAAATCTGCCACGATTGAAACTGGTAGTAGGTAATACAGTACAATGCAATACAAAACACGCAATGTAATACAGTACAATGCAATACAAAACAACGCAATTAATACAGTACAATGCAATACAAAACAACGCAATGTAATACAGTACAATGCAATACAAAACAACGCAATGTAATACAGTACAATGCAATACAAAACAACGCAATGTAATACAGTACAATGCAATACAAAACAACGCAATACAATACAGTACAATGCAATACAAAACAACGCAATACAACAGTACAATGCAATACAAAACAACGCAATACAATACAGTACAATGCAATACAAAACAACGCAATGTTAATACAGTACAATGCAATACAAAACAACGCAATGTAATACAGTACAATCAATACAAAACAACGCAATATCAATACAGTACAATGCAATACAAAACAACGCAATACAATACAGTACTATACAGTGCATAACAGTAAAATACAATACACTTCCATACACTTTAATACAATACACCTCAATACAATGTAATGCAATACAGCCACATAACATCACAATACAATGTTCTGCAATACAATGCATCACACTATGCAACTATAATGCAATGCAACACAACACAATAGAATACAAAAACAATACAAGATAATAACCAAAAGGTGTTAACGCAGACAGAGAGAATGAAACACCTGTGGCATATCTAACGTCTACAAAATAAAAGCCAGCAGGTGTATCTAAAAGTGGCCAGCGATAGCAGTACTTTGAGATAAAAACCACAACACAATACAAC
>CM060324.1:21562694-21567694 GCA_030674155.1 Stramonita haemastoma | reverse complement strand
AGTAGTAGCAGCAGCAGCAGCAGCAACAGCAGCAGCAACAGCAACAGCAACAGCAACAGCAGTAGCAGTAGAGTAGTTGTTGCTATTGTTGTTATGATGAAAGTGCTAATATTGCTGCTATTGTGCTGTTGTTATCATTCTTACTGCTGCTGCTGCTTCTTTTTCTACTTTCCACTTTAATTCAGTGTGAAGTTCTTCGGTGTTATTACTCTTTTGCCTTCTATAAAGTACATCTATATGCACAAGGTCGAATGCACAGAATCAGTATGTATTTGTTCCTACCCCGCCCGTAGTATCTCAGCCACACTCACACAAGCATTCATGCTTATACACACATCAGTTGCGCGTATGCGTGTGCATGTAAGCATGTAGATACGTGTATGTGTGCTCCCGCATTCACTCACACCACGTGCGCCCGCGCACGCGTACGCACACACACACACAACACACACACACACAACACCACAGACTCACTCCCTCACAACCACACACACACACACACACACACACACACACACACACACACACACACAGACTCAATCCCCCCCCACACACACACACACACGTGTGCGTGAGCACGCATCCAAATCGCAGGCACGCGTGTTTATTTAGTGATGTTCAGGGAAAAATAATACCATCAGAAAAGGAGGGAAAAAAAGAAAGGGGAAAAAAAGCAAGCTAGAAGGAAAGAAAAAAAAGGAACTACAGAAAGAACTAAAGATAGAAAGAAAGAAAGAAAGAAGAAAGAAAAAGAAAGAAAGAAAGAAAGAAAGAAAAGAAAGAAAAGAAAGAGAAGAAAGAAGCCACGTCTGATCGAATCAATAAAGGAAACAGATGGTTTGTAGTTAAGGTGACCACGGAGATCTATGCAAAGTCAGGTGTGTCAGTTACTGGGAGTTCACACAGTTTGTCCAGTCATGTTCACCTCTTCATGTCCATGCTGTCTTGTTGTTGTTGTTGTTGTTGTTGTTGTTGTTGTTGTTGTTGTTGGTGTAGAGTAGTAGTAGTAGTAGTAGTAGTAGTAGTAGTAGTAGTAGTAGTAGTAGTAGTAGTAGTAGTAGTAGTAGTAGTTGCTGTTGTTGTTGAATTTGTTTGTTGTAGTTCTTCTTCCTTTCTCTCCTCTTTCTTTCTCTACTTTTCTTCTTCTTGTTGTTCTCCTTCTTGTTCTTCTACTTCTTCTTTTTCTTTTCTTTTTCTTCTTCGTCTTCATCTTCTAGTTTTACTACTCCCCCTCCTTCTTGTTTTTCTTCATCATCAACATCATTTCCGTCATTATCAACATCTTGTTGTTGTTGTTGTTGTTGTTGTTGTTGTTGTTGTTGTTGTTGTTGTTGTTGTTGTCTTCTTCTTCTTCTTTTCTTTTCTTCTTTTCCTTCTCCCTCTTTTCTCTTTCTTTATCTTCTTCTCTTCTTCCTAAACTTCCACTTACTTTCCCTATTTGATTTATTTTCCTCCTCTTTTTCTTCCTCTCTATCGTCATTTTCTTCTTCTCCTTTTACTACTACTACTACTACTACTACTACTACATCTACTACTACTACTACTACTACTACTACTACTACTACTACTACTACTACTACTACTACTACTACTACTACTACAAACATCTACATCTACTACTACTGCTGCTACTGCTACAGACAGAGACAAAGAGAGTGCAGTGCCGGAGGAGGAAGAAAGAGGGTGAAAGGGTACAAATTTTCTATCTATTCTATCTATCCCTTAGTCTGGCGACCGTGGGGGAACCCCTGAAGACATGACAACCAGTTTCCCCACTCCTCTCTCTGTTCTGCCTTTCTCAAAATTTTGTTGAGTTCTAGGCCTGTCCATTCGCTGATGTTGTCCTCCCATCTCTTCCTTGGTCTGCCTCTTTTTCTTCATCCTTGGACAGTGCCTTGCAGTATTGTTTTTGCAAGTCTTTTGATCTTGTGACATGCCTGTACCATTTAAGTTTACGCTTCTTTACGATTGATATAAGATTTTCGTAGGGACCAATGGTTTGCTGGATTCTGTTATGCGCGTCTTCGTTGCTTATGTGGTCTCTGTAGGAGATGCCAAGGAGTTTTCCGGACGCGTCTCATCTCTACCGCCTGTACTCTTCTCTCCAAATCAGCAGTCAGGATCCACGATTCACAGTCATACAGGAATAATTATGGATATGACAAGGGAGCGCATTAGTCTGATCTTGGAGTTGAGCGAAATATTTCTATCTTTCCAGATGGTGTTCAGCTTTGACAGTGCTGTTATTGCCTGTACAATCCTGTATACTACCTCTGGCTTGGACCCCTTGTCTGATACAGCGGCTCCCAAGTATTTGAAGCTTTGAACCATTTCCAGCTTCTGGTCATTGACCCTGATATCAGTGCTGATGCCCTTGGTGTTATTGGTCATCAGTTTGGTCTTCTCTGCACTGATTTCCATGCCGTATGTTTTAGAGGCCTTGTTCAAGTGTTTTATTAGGCTGGCAAGCTCTTGTTCTGATCCTGCTAGTCCGTCGATGTTATCTGCGAAGCGAAGGTTTGTGATCGTTCTGCCACCAATGCTGACTGATCCTTAATGCTGTTCCAATGCATCAGCCATGATTCTCCCAAGAAAGGTGTTTTTTGCGGAAGTCTGACCCTGACACTGTACGCTTGTGCGCGCATGCGTGGAACCTCAATTGCATTCTACGTACAGAATTGCTAATCAAGTATAGGCTAATAGATCTCACGTCAAACAGTAGAATTTCTTATCATAGGAGAGGAATTACAACAACAAAAAACTTGTCTTATTATATTTCTCTATACAATCTATATTTATCTCTATCCATTCTTAAAATCTTTTTTCCCCCTAAATTATGATTATGATTGAAAGGTATTTTAGAAACAGTGACGTCGTCGTTATTATTGTTGTCATCGGTATCAAAATCTAAGGTAAGGTTATTATTGTCACATTGCATGTTTATGTTGTGGGTGTTACTGCCCATCGCTTTTCACTATTGTTGTCATTGTGATTGTTAAGGTTCACCTCAGTATATTTGATTTGTTACAGCAGCAGCAACAACAACAAACAAAAGCTTAAGTAATATGTGTGCGTTTAATTTATAATTATGAACAGATTAAAACATTACGAAAGTTTGCACTGTTATTTCTATTTATGACAATTACTCCTCTTTCTGTTTAAAAAACTGCTTCATTATCAGTTTATGCAATACACGCTTGACTTTCTCTGTTTTATGTTTAAGCCTGGCCCATTTTTGTCCTTAATATGCTTCATTTTCCCCTTTTTCCTTATTCAAACTTAGTATGTATGTATATGTATGGAAAGATGGGTTTTTTCCCCCACACATATATGCAGGCCTTTGACTCATCTTCATGAACGGTACTGATGATTTTTATTGAGTGCAACAGAGAGGGGTAGAGAGAGAGAGAGAGAGAGAGAGAGAGAGAGAGAGAGAAGAGAGAGAAGAGACGAGACAGAAGAGAGAGAAGGACAGCAAGACAGACAGACAGACAGACAGACAGACAGACAGCAGACAGACAGAGCAGACAGACAGACAGACAGACAACAATTTTACTTGATTTATTTGTCAAGCTTTAATTGTTTGCTTTGTCCAGTTGTTTTTGTCAAATGCACTTTGTTTAAAACTAGTAGGGTACTCATCCACCTCAATCTACCAAATTACGTTTTGGTTTGGTCGACACTAATGATAAATGCTTCTTTTTTTTCTAGGGCAAGTTTTCAGTAGGGTGGACTGTCAGAGGCCTAGAAACGTCTATTTTGTGAGTTATCTATTAACAACTGATTAAGACGGCTTGGACTGAGATATGCAGCGCACAATAGGTTGTGGCTATCAAATGTGTATGTTTGTGTGGATATGCGCGCGTATGTGTGTATACATGTATGTTTAATTGTGTGTGTGTGTGTGTGTGTGTGTGTGTGTGTGTGTGTGTGTGTGTGGTGTGATGTGTGTGGTGTGTGCGTGCGTGCGTGCGTGTGTGTGTGTGTGTGTGGTGTGTGTGTTGTGTGTGTGTGTGTGTGTGTGTGTGTGTGTGTGTGTGTGTGTGTGTGTGTGTGTGTGTGTGTGTGTAAGTGCTCGTGATCTATCACTGTGTATATGCTATATGTTTGGGTGTGGGAATGGGTTAATGCAAAAGCAGAGAGAGAGAGAAGAGAGAGAGAGAGAGGAGAGAGGAGAGTGAGGAGAGAGAGAGAGAGAGAGAGAGATGGAGAGGAGAGAGGAGAGAGAGAGAGAGAGGAGAGAGAGAGAGAGAGAGAGAGAGAGGAGAGATATTTTCAAATGTTCATTCTTTTATATCGAGGATAATGGAATAAGCACTCGTGTGTTTTTTGTAGTTATCTGTTAAAAACTGATTAAGACAGCTTGGACTGAGATATGCAGCACACAATAGACTGAGAGACAGACAAAGAGAGACTGAAAGAGACAAACAGACAGACACAGGGACACAAACAGAAACAGTTTTTAAAACAAACATACAAAAAAAGGTGCAAAAAGTCAGAACAACTTGCTACATTTTACACACACAAGAAAAAACAACAACAACAACCCCTAAACAAAACACACAAAAAAAACCATTCCTACTCACCAATCCCAAACGCATCCATTGTCTGGTTTTGATAAGAAAATTCCTCCACAAAAGTCCTCTCAGCTGTGTGAGAAACGAAGCCATGTTACCCTCCGTCTCCCTCCACCAGCAGTGCAGAAATGACAAATCACCAATAGGCCTAGCCCTAGCCTAGCTCCATTCCAGCCAGGCGTTCAACTAGACTTCAATCACACACACATACATACATAACTTAAATCCATCTCTTCTCCTGTCACGACTGGATTCTCGTCTGCTGCAACAATCAGTGAAACGTGGGCATAGAACACTGTCTGTCTCTCAGTCTACGCTAGGTGGCTGTTGTTACACTTAGAATATTTTTGCACAAGACCCCTGTTGGGTAGTGGAATCCCTGAGTGTGTATATATATATTTATCTTTCAAACACGGGCCGGCC
>CM060324.1:21537694-21552694 GCA_030674155.1 Stramonita haemastoma | reverse complement strand
ATCTTAATTTTGGCACTTCTCTGGTTTCAAAAAAATCTTTCGATTTTAGGGGATAACACCTCACTTTATAATTTTGGCCTCATTTCCCCTCATGTTGTTCTAAATGTACTCTTCATTTAATTTGAATCAGTCTATGTTGGCCTGGATTCGTGATTTATATGGCTTACTTCCTGATTGTTTTTTTCTGTTTGAAAATAGATAACACTGCGAATTTGAAATAGTCTGTGATTTCTTTTAGTTTGAGAGAGAGAGAGAGAGAGAGAGAGAGAGGGAGAGAGAACTCACACTCTCCTCCTATTCTTCTGCTTCTATCTCTCTTGTATCAATCCCCCTTACACCCCATTTTCAATTTTTGTCCGAATAATGCTTCCCCCTCTCCACTTTGTCACCCACTGGGCTTTTGCCACGTATGCCCATTGAATACATATACATATGATTGCAAGACACACGAGGCCAAGTATATTTAGTAGAGGAAGAGGGGGGAGGGAGTACGTAAGTAGGCCTCCATGGGTAATTGAAATTGTTTCATTTTTGACACGTGTGATCAACCCGTCCAAAGCGTTTTGAATACAGAGTGCTCATGATGATATGGGAAATATGTAGTTGAAACGATATGTGCAAATTTATGTAATATGAGTACTTACATGATCAAAACAACAAACCATTCTTCTCTCTCTCTCTCTCTCTCTCTCTCTCTCTCTCTCTCTCTCTCTCTCTCTCTCTCTCTCTCTCTCGTGATTGTTTTCAAATAGTTTGTTAACAAGGACGTATTGTTCAGTGGGGCCTAAAGTCTTTATCTTGTGCATTTAATATAATTTCTTGATTCATTCATTCAGACTTTGTCTGCTGTCTGTCTGCCTGTCTGTCTCTCTTTAGCACATTCACTATTTATGTCCTTTAAAGGGGGAAATGTACAGCTTGATAAGCCCCCCCCCCCCCCTCTCTCTCTCTCTTTCTCTGTCTCTCTCTGAATCCATCTGTCTAACCTCTACCTGTTTAAAAAAAAACACCAAAATAACCCACTGGAATCTCTGTCCGTCGTTTTTCACCTCTCTCGATTTCTCTCTCTCTTTTCTGGTTTTTTTTTTTGTACTTGGGCTAAAGCTCCGAGGTTCACCTAATGGAGATTTTTGCGTATGCTACCGTTTTTGCCCACCATTAAGGTTGCCGTATTCCGTCTCCGGAGATGATGTCTAAACGCAACACCAGTTTGTATGCGGTTTTTTTTGTGTTGTTGAAATTTTGTCATCCGTTCTCACGGGCACGCAATGGCCAACTCATCTGGAAAGTGGAACAGGTCTTTAAGGTATGTGCAAGATGTTCTGCAGGGGGTTAGCACACAGGACCTCGTTTATAGTCTCAACCAAAGGACTGGTGTTCTATTTTTTTATAATTTTTTTTTCTTTCTCTCGTTGTTTGTCTTCTTTCACTTGTACACTTCACGAAGACATGGCCAACAAATCTTCGACGCAATCTATAGTAATCACAACATTAACCTCTTCTTAACCAGAAATGTATGTACAAGAGAGAGAAGGGGGGAGAGGGTAGTAAAGGGTGTGATGTGTGTGTGTGTGTGTGTGTGTGTGTGTGGAGTGTGTGTGAGTGAGTGGTGGTGTGTGAGAGAGAGAGAGAGAGAGAGAGAGAGAGGAGAGAGAGAGAGAGAGAGACAGACAGACAGACAGACAGACAGACAGACAGACAGACAGACAGACAGGACAGACAGAATTTTATTTCAAGAGGGTGATAGAATAAGCATAGAATGCGATGTTTGTTTACATCTTTCCCTCAGAGAGAGAGAGAGAGAGAGAGAGAGAGAGTAGAGAGAGAGAAGAGAGAGACAGAGAGAGAGAGACAGACAGACAGACAGACAGACAGACAGAGTGGATGAAGAGGGGAAGGGGGACAATTCGCTCGCTGAACCTTGTCATAAGTGCATATATCATGAGTGCATATTTTGTCGTTTAATTGAACTGGGGCCTACTCATTCTTAGTAAGAATGAAGGGTGTGTGTGTGTGTGTGGGGGGGGGGGGGGGGGGGGGGAGGGGGGGTCAGTCATTGGCAGAATCTATTAGATATGAGGTTGGCGGTGGGTTTTTTTTGGTGGGGGTTTTTTGGATGTTTTTTGTGGGGGGGGGGAGGGTGGGGGGTGGGGGTGGGGGGGGGCTGCATACTGTACAGTCGGAGTTTTTTCAACAAGTTTTTTTGTTGTTTTATTTTCGTTCCTCGGCTAAGCTCGGAGGTTCACCAATAGTGCAATTTTGCCAGTGCGACCATTTTTGTCCATCATAAAAGTAACCGCTTTCCGACTTCGAGGATCAACATGTTTGATTTAGGGAGTGACTGGAAAAAAGTATATTATGTAACCTTTGCTGGGATTGGTTTTGATAGATTTTGGTAAGCGTGATGCTCTGTTCCCGTTGTTGTTGTAGCTATTGTATTGTTGTATTATATTGTATCCTAATTCCAGCTGCGGCAAATTAATTTTTCTGTGTAAAATTCATGCTGTTGTTAGAGAGCGCGTCGCCACAAGAACAGCGTCACCCATTAGAACCTTATTAAAATTTTTGTTTAATGTCTGCATGTGTTTCCCTATGAGAGTGAGTTTTTTCTGCAAAATTTTGCCACAGACAACTGTTTTGTTGTTTTTTAATGTGCGGTGATTGTGTGTTGCATACAGAAGCTCGTAAGACTAGCACCCACAACATCATTCAAAGTCTGGGGAATGCGGGGAAATTTCAAGTTCATATACGAACCGAGTCTTTATCGCTTGCTGGAATGGTGTATCACCTCTAAATCACATACCTGAAGTGCGTTCTTTCTTTTTATTTTTTGTTTCTCGGCTAGAGTTCAGAGGTTCACTGATGGTGAGATTTTTGTGTGTTCATCTGTTTTTGACCCCATCAAGGTAGCCGCATCATGACTGTGGAGATATCTAAATACAGCACAAATGTGCGTGCGTTTAAAAAAAAATCATTTGTTCCTATCAACACGCAATGGCCTACTCTTTTCGAAAGGTGGCAGGGATCTATTTGTGTGCACAAGATGTTATGTGTGGTGTTCATACTCACGGCCTTGATTTATAGTCTCATCCAAAGGACTTAGGGGGAGTGGAATCAGTACTGATGTTAACTCCAGGGGAAAATCTTAAAAGGTTGTTGTGTCCCGGGTGGCTGTGTGAATGCGTAACCAAAGCCAAAAAGCTGAATGCTGTAACCAAAAGAGAGTAACAGAGTAGTAGCAGCAGTTGTAGTGGTAGAAGTAATAGTGGTCAGGATGTGGGTGAAAACTAAAGGGAGAAAACTCACTAGACTGAACGAGTTACTGGCTTGAGGTTGTGGATCTTTGTCTACTGGCAGGTTGGGGAAGGGATGGGATGGAGGGGGTAGGGGATGAGGAGAAAGATTCCACTCTTCATTATAATATTATCTTTGCATGATGGTGATAATGGTGACTTTCTGCTTATCATTTCCCTGTACATGACCAGCAAAAACCCTTTCTGATGAGTGCTTGCCCGATATGTTCCAAAGCACAGCTGTCAGTTTTCCCCACTTTCAGCTCCTCTCAGCTGCTAATTATTCAATCCCATCCCAGCCCAGCTGGGCCAGCTGGTGCTGTTTATAGCAGGAACTGACCACACTTGGACTAGGTAAAAGGAAGGGGCGTGCTAAATTTAGCACCCTTGACTAAGTGATGTTGGATGTGTGCCCTGTGAAAGACTATAGTTCTCCAACACTGCCATGAATAATAATGAGACTATCCCCAACGTCAGGATGCAGCTACCTTCATGGTGGATTAAAATCGGTCGCATATGCAAAATCGTGCCATCTGTAAGCCTCATAGCTCTGTCTGAAGAACAAAAAATTATACAGAGACTGTAGCAGTTTATTTAGCTCATTAGTGTGACTGAAACAGATGCACGTATATGCACACAAGCAGTATGTATGCACACACACAACACACGATACACTCTCTCCGTCTCTCTCTCTCTCAGGTATCAAAGATACTAGCAAACTAAAAATCCTGAATTCCATACAAACCCCATCATACCTCTTGGAAAAAGGCCAAAGTTCTGTATAAAAGTTGTGCGTGCATGCGTGTGTGCGTGCGTGTGTGCGTGGGTGTGGGTGTGTGTCACTGTGTGCGTGCGTGCATGTGTGTGTGTATGTGTGTGTGTATGTGTTTGTGTGTATGTGTGTGTGTGTGTGTGTGTGTTTGTATGTGTGTGTGTGTGTGTGTGTGTGTATGTGTGTGTGTGTGTGTACATACATACATGCATGCAAGTGTGTGGGTGTGTATGTTCTTAAGTGTAACCATGTGCGTACCAACAGTTCGAGTGAGACATGCGCTAGTGATCATTATATCTAATTTTGTTACACACTTTGCATTATTATCCATATATGCTGGTAAGTACAATCATGTTTGCTCTTTTGTAGTTTCTTTTTCAGAGTCCTAGCAAACTGTATACCGATAGACATTGTGTGGAAAATGTAAGCAGTCTGAAGACTTATGAACATTAAATCCTTTGAAGTCTTGAATTCTCTCTCTCTCTCTCTCTTCTTCTCTCTCTCTTCTCTCTCTTCTCTCTCTCTCTCTCTCTCTCTCTCTCTCTTCTCTCTCTGTGTCTCTCTCTTAAATGACAAACATCATTGCTGCTGAATCTCATTTTATTATCAAATTTGAAACTAATAAAAAATGTTACACATAAAAGTGCACATGCACGTAACACACACAACACACACACGTTATCCTATCCCATACAAAACAGACACACTGAAAATGAGAACAGCAAAGTGAGGGACCAAGGATTATATTCAACACAGCTGACTGCCCATCACAAGGGACGCCACATACATAGCTCAAACCACTCAAACAATGCTCAATCATTTTCGGCACAAAAAAACACCACACTTCATTCATGCCTGCATGTACACAACTTCATCTTCAGCATTAAAAAATTTCCAGCCAATCCTTCATGTAAAGGCAATTTTTGGGGGAGATGGGGCCCTCGGATCGGCACTCGTAGATCAGCTGAAAACACACAACATGATTCATTTATAAGACAGAAATATGCAGCCAGCCATCAACTGACAACACACAAACTGATTCTTGTATAAGACAGACAAAAATGTGCAATCAGCCATCAACTGAAAACACACATCATGATTCTTGTATAAGACAGACAAGAATGTGCAATCAGCCATCAACTGAAAACACACAATCATGATTCTTGTATAAGACAGACAGAGATGTGCAATCAGCCATCAACTGAAAACACACATCATGATTCTTTATAAGACAGACAGAGATGTGCAATCAGCCATCAACTGAAAACACACACATGATTCTTGTATAAGACAGACAGAGATGTGCAATCAGCCATCAACTGAAAACACACACATGATTCTTTTATAAGACAGACAGAGATGTGCAATCAGCCATCAACTGAAAACACACAACTGATTCTTGTATAAGACAGGACAGAGATGTGCAATCAGCCATCAACTGAAACACACAACATGATTCTTTATAAGACGACAGAGATGTGCAATCAGCCATCAACTGAAAACACACATCATGATTCTTTTATAAGACAGACAGAGATGTGCAATCAGCCATCAACTGAAAACACACAACATGATTCTTGTATAAGACAGACAGAGATGTGCAATCAGCCATCAACTGAAAACACACAACATGATTCTTGTATAAGACAGACAGGGATGGGAACTCAGCAATCAATCGAAAGCACACAAAATTATTCCCTTACACAAGTGGCATGCTAAATGCCATTATTCACTCAATGATCAGTTGAAAGCACACAAAATGATTCTTTCATAAAACAGACATGCACCTTATCATTCAATTCCAACAAATTCAAATTTAACCATTAGCCAGGGGCGAGACAGCCTGGTGGTCAGAGTGTTGCGCTCATGATCTGATGACCTGGGAACAAGCCACCACACAGGCACCTGTGGTAGGGGATTTTTAACATCGGTGTCAACTCCACTCTCCCCAAAAGTACTTCAGATGAGACTATAAACCAGGTTCCCCGTGTGAATGCAAGCAGAACATCTTGCGCACATGTTAAAACCTGTTCCGCTATTCAGAAGAGTAGGCCACTGTGTGCCAGCAGGAACGGATAACAACATTTACAAAGCTGTACGCACATGTGGACTGGATGTAAAAAAGCACATCAGTGTTTAGTCCAATATCCTTAAAATAAAATAAAAAGAAATAAAACAAATAGATAAATAAAAAGGCTCAGAGTGAGCTGTCCGTTTGATAAAATGCACACATCAAAAAACCAAAAAAACCCCAAAGCAAGAGAGTTTCTGTCATTTTATCTCACACAATGGCTGATCTAATTTTTAGTTTTCACTGTCATTTACATTGAGGGGAAACTAAGGCCACTAAAGTGGGTTACATTTCAAGAGAACAACAAATGCCACGTGAGTCTCTCTCCTCTCTGCATTCCCATATTGGGTGGCCTGTGAAGTGCCTGGTCTTCTTCTCCTGTGCTTGTAACTCTGCAGGAGGTCTGCCTGCTGGCCTCCCTCAGCTGACATTTTAACTTCAGAGTGGCTAATTTTTTTTTTAAACAGAATGTATGGTGGGTATGTCTGGGTTTTCGTAACCCATAGAAGATCTTTTAATGTGAATATTGGATATTCTGCATGCCTATACGCCATAATGGCACTGGCAGGTCTGCACTTTAAGACTGACCTGGGAGATTGTAAAACTGCACACCCCCTTATTCACCAACGCCACTGCCAAGATTCAAACCTACAACTTCATGCATGAACAACTGAAGTCAAACGGTCTTAATCAGTCAACCAGGGGACGGGATAGCCGAGTGGTTAGAGCATTGTGCTGGCAATCTGACAACCCGGGTTTGAATCCCGTTCAAAGGGATTTTTTCCCCATCAGTTACAGACTCCACTCCCCCAAAAAGTTTCCTTTGGTTGGGACCATAAACCGAGGCCCCGTTTTTGAACACACGCAGAACATGTTAAATCCTGTTCCTCTTTTTGTAAGAGTACGCCAATGTGTGCAGATGGGGAACAAACAAAATTCACAAAACTGCATACACACAGGGACTGGATGTAAAAAAAAAAAAGCACATGAGTGCTTATTCCATTATCCTAAATATAAAAGAATAAAAAAAACAAACAAATAAATAAATACAAACAAACAATTTGTAGCATATGTTATGCCCATGCACCTAAAAACAGCAACAAACAAAAACAAAAACAAAACAAAAAACCAGGCGAGTCAAAAACCACTACTGACCGTGCAATAGCCGCAGGGCACTCTCATAATTCCTGGGGGTTTTCGGATCAGGGGGTGACGCAGGTGGTACATTTTCTCGTGACCTTTGCCCGGAGTGGCCGACGCCTTGGTGACCTCTTTGACCTTGCCATCGTAGATCAGCGTGTTCAGCACTGCCTCTATGTCCTTCTCCTCCAGCTGGACCTGCTCACCATCAGAGTTAAGTTAAAGTCTGTCCTGAGCCATCAGGCCGGTGCTTATCCCAGTTTCTGTGGCGTTAAGCGACTGAGAGTCATAGACTCCCCCCTGGATAGGACGCCAGTCTATCGCAGGGTTAACCCCCAACACAAGGTACCCTTTTTACACCCAGGTGGGGTGAGAAAATACCCGTAAAAGCCTTTTCCAAGGGCACAACGCCATAGCCGAAAGCTGGGATCGAAACCGCAACCTTTAGATTACGAGTCCAACGCCCTAACCACTAGACTACAGCGGGGCTAGCTTACTATCAGACTTATTTATTAGTAATTTATTTTCTTCTTTTATATCAGGATGATAGAATAAGCACTCATGTGCTTTTTTTTCATTTTTTCTTTATATGAGGATAATAGAATAAGCACTCATGTGCTTTTTTTCATTTTCTTCTTTATATCGAGGATAATAGATAAGCACTCATGTGCTTTTTTTTCATTTTCTTCTTTTATATCTAGATAATAGAATAAGCACTCATGAGCTTTTTTCATCCTTTTTTTTCATTTTTTCTTTTATTCTTTTATATCGAGGACAACAGAATAAGCACTCGTGTGCTTTTTTTTTTTTGTTTTGTTTATATCGAGGATAATAGAATAAGCACTCATGAGCTTTTTTTTTACTTTTTTTCATTTCATTTTTTTCTTTCTTTTATCTTTTTCATTTTTTCTTTCTTTTTCATATCGTGGTATGCATTGTTAAGCATATGTGCTTTTTTCATCCGTCCCCGTGTGTGTATAGCAGTTCGTGTAAAGATGTTCTGCATGGGTTCCAACCAGGCGCATACACAATTGCCTTGACTCTTAAAGAAAATTATCTCGAGACAGGAGTTTTAACACGTGTACACAAGAGTCCTTGTGTGGCAAGTGGTTAGACACCACATCAGAGCCGCCAGTAAACACAAGCCCCAGTCCTTGAGACTCTGTGTAAAGTAAAATTCCATCTATCTCTTCATCAAAAGATCAGGGTGTAGTTTAGACACTGCCCCACAGCAAACACAAGCCCCAGTCCTTGTGACTCTGTGCAAAGTAAAATTGATCTATCTCTTCATCAAACTCAGGGTGTTTTAGACACTGCCCCATAGATAAACACAAGCCCCAGTCCTTGTGACTCTGTGCAAAGTACATTCCATCCCCCTCTTCATCATCATGAGGTTTACAACCCTGTGATTACAGAGGCCCTAATCAGAGCTGTCACCCCGTTAAGAATGTTAGCTCGTATCAAACACGTGCATTTTATTTCATATTGTCTATAGCCCCACTGACCACAAAAGCCATATTTGGGCTGTCATCTCATTCTGTTTCAGAGGCTCCAATAACATTCACTTACAAATTCAAAATCACCACCTCCTAAACCCTTCATATATTCAATACTGTCATTCCCCCCCCCCCCCCCCCCCCCCCCCCCCCCTCCAAAAAAAAACCGCACCCCCAAAACTGCACATTAAATGACAAAGGACTTTACTCATTTCATTTCTTAAGCCAATCAAACCAGGTGATGAAGCAACAGCACAGAGTGTGAAGTCAAGATTACAATGAACTCTTCCGTTGGTCTTCGCCATCAAAAGTATCTTCTCAACATATAGCTCTCTGAAGCTTAAAGAACAAGAAGTGGACTTAAATACCCCTGGGGTCACACAGTTCATTCACTGTGAAACTTGTGTCAAAGGAAGTAATTTTTACAACTTTCAATAGTCAATACACAAAAAACTGAGGGCGCTAATGGGTGCTACAGGGTTACGTTATAAAGGGGCGCTAATGGGTGCAGCAGGGGGATAAGGGTTAAAAAAAATTTCTACAAAAGATTCTACCACTGAATTTTATCTTACATTGTATGATGCCTGACAATACATTTCTATTAAAAGTCTGCTCAAATGGACATTTGTACATGATATGTGGATGAGTTAAACGCGGGTACTGTGCTGGCACACATATAATGCATTATGCTTTGTATGTGTAATGGGCTTTTATGTAGTTACTTGTGTGTGTGTGTGTGTGTGTGTGTGTGTGTGTGTGTATGTGTGTGTGTGTGTGTGTGTGTGTGTGTGTGTGTGTGTGTGTGTGTGTGTGTGTGTGTGTGCATGTGCGTGCTGTGTGCGTGCGTGCCTGCATGTGTGTGTGTGTGCGTGCATGTGTGCGTGCATGCATGCGTGCATGTGTGTGTGCGTGCATGCATGCGTGAGTGCATGCATGCATGCATGCGTGAGTACGTGCATGCGTGTTGTTGTCCAAGCATTCGACGAAGAAGAAGAAATATAAACTTACCGTACTGATCTTCAGCTCTTGAATGTATTCGGTAACCTCCCTGACTGTTGCCAGGCCGGCAGTGTATCGTGCATACGGCTCATCCTCCCCCACCATTTCTTTGGCTCTGGCAGCCTGCACAGCACCAACCACCATCATCCCTGTGTGTGTGTATGCATCGTACTGCACTGCACATTTTTTGATGATACTGCTTTTATTTTACTTTTATTGTCTGGCAATGTAATGTGCTGTGTATTGTATGTGCATGCATTTTTCCTTATGTTTTTTTGTGTGTGTGTGTGCTAGTTAAATTTTTCAAGTTCATATGTAACCTATTTAAATTGATTGGATTGTACAGCGCGGTGAGCCCATGTTTTTGGGAATTTGCGCTATATAAGCCTCCATTTTATTATTATTATTATTATATGGTTTGATATGGTGTATGCTGACAACTTTCTCTCACACACACACACACACACACACACACACACACACACAAAACCAACAGAAAAACCACAACTATGATTTTGATTTGATATTTGTGGGTTTCCTTTTTGCTGCACCAGGTTTTTTCATTTTTTATACCTTAGAGCTGTATGTTCCAAGCAAAGAGATGGGAGAGTGAACACCCAAGGGGATTCTTTTCTAAGGAATGATTTCCACCTGTTTCCCCTCTTCCTATTGTACACCTGTGTGTAAGCTTAGTATAGATATGAATAACTTAAAGGTTCTGTACCTTACAGTGTTCAGAGACAGATATGAATAACTTAAAGGTTCTGTACCTTACAGTGTTCAGAGACAGATATGAATAACTTAAAGGTTCTGTACCTTACAGTGTTCAGAGACAGATATGAATAACTTAAAGGTTCTGTACCTTACAGTGTTCAGAGACAGATATGAATAACTTAAAGGTTCTGTACCTTACAGTGTTCAGAGACAGAATAATAACTAAAGTCTGTACCTTACAGTGTTCAGAGACAGATATGAATAACTTAAAGGTTCTGTACCTTACAGTGTTCAGAGACAGATATGAATAACTTAAAGGTTCTGTACCTTACAGTGTTCAGAGACAGATATGAATAACTTAAAGGTTCTGTACCTTACAGTGTTCAGAGACAGATATGAATAACTTCTGTACCTTACAGTGTTCAGAGAAAAGATTTTTTTTTAAAAGGCAACATCTCTGATTTACCATTTCAGAAAAAAAAGAAACACCCCAAGAGAACCTTTACTTGAACAAGCTTTTTACAGACCATTTAGAGCAGCTGTGAGCAGCTGTAAGTCAGATATGGTGACTAGAGTGCAGCTAAAATAAAAGTAGTTCTTGCTGATGGATCCATTCTCTCGACAGAAATTTCAGGCCAAAAAAAAAAAAAAAAGAAGTGTGCAGGTAAGTACGCACCTTTCCCTCTATGTAGCGAAAACAGCGCTCGCAGAGGATGTTGGCAAACTCTTGATCAAACATGGTTTCGTTGTACCAGGCGCCTCCAGTCACTGAGCTGTCGGGCACTGTGTCAAACAGCATGTACACCTTCTTCTTGGAGGCCTGGGGATAACAAAAATCTTCAGTTGTTTCTATTTAAGACATGACCCAAAAAAGCAGGTGGGCGAAGGAAGCCACAGATACACACGAAGCATGTATGGACACGCACACATATAATGATATATACGCATGCAAGTGCATGCCAGCACACACACAAGCACGCACACCCACATGCACAAACCCACACACATGCACAAACACACACACACACACACACACTCACACACAAACCACCACCACCACCACCGGTACTTCTAATATCACCACTGTCGTATGGATGTTGGCTCAAGTCTTCCTGAGCGGAGAAGGCATTTGCCTTGAATAAGGAACAGGCTATTTGCTTGTGGAGTTATACTCAAGGGCAGGTGAGAGCTGTTTACTTTTGTCTCCTAACATATCATGAGTACAGCTCATACTGCCACAGACATTGCCCAGTTTGTGACTTATGTTAGGACACTTTAACAGCATAAAAGTTTTATCACTATTCCAAAACTTGTATGAAAAAGTTTGTAAAAAGTCTGGTTACCGACACTGTCAGTACACACACTGTCATACTGTCAGTACACACACTGTCATACTGTCAGTACACACACCATCATACTAGAACTGTCAGTACACACACTGTCATACTGTCAGTACACACACTGTCATACTAGAACTGTCAGTACACGGAAAAAACAGTCACATATATACAAAATCTCACCATCGGTGAACCTTATAGCTCTAGCCAAGGAAAACAAATCACATTTGTGACGTTCCAGCACAAAAGGAGTCTGATGTCATAATCCGGCTTTTTGCATATTTTTTATGATTGTAGATGTAATTTGAATGCTCTTTCTACTGGTGAAAGCCCCATCAAAATCAGATTATTAGTTTTTGAGATAGCGGGTTTAGAAGAGGGTTTACCTGAAAGCGGCCATTTTGAGAAAATTAAGAAAAACTGAATCACAATTCCAATGTTAAATTTTTCTTAGCAACCAATGTTAAATCTTTATGAAACTCTACATGCTGATTAAGTACACAAAGAAATGCATACCTACAAAGTTTTGTGGTCATATATGAATTTTCTGAAATATTAGGCCTATTTTAATGGGGGACTACTCCTGGCCTCGGTGCTCATTTTGGCTAATTATTGTATCTCAGGTTCTACAAAATATTTTGCAGTAATATTTTACACAGAAAGAGAAATTATCATTTAAAGCTAGAATATTAAGTTTCAACAGTGAATATCATGGGAAAATATTTTTGATTAAAAAAATATATATATTTTGTGAAAAACAGGTAATCTCCTCATGGACAATTAGCTAATGTATGGAATGTTGAAACTAATATCATTACAAAGGCAAAACATGTGAATAGAAAGGTACCATGGACAGAAATTAGGATATGTAAATTCACTTAGGGTGTAGACAACACCAATCTGGATTTTACTTAAAATCAACAAAATTACATTACCAAATTTAACTATGCTTAAAATTAAAACTTTGATGGACCAAACATTTTTGAATAATAGCATTTTTCTCAGAAGTCATTTTTTCATCTACATGCAAGGTTTCAGGGGAATACTTGCTAGAGAATTTGCACAGTAAATGAGGTAATACTGTACACATTGAAAATTAATCCAAAGTTTTTATGATAATGTGAACATGCACAAAACCCCAGTCTCTTCCCCTAGCCAAAATTAGACTCTGAAAACTCATTATTCTTATACTGTAATTTCTTTAGCCACAGCTTTGAACAACACTTACTTACACATAAAACTTATAAAGCCATAATGTACACATGCTAGTGAACTACACACACACACACACACACACACACACACACACACACCACACACACACACACACCACACACACACACACGAGTGAAGCAAGTGTAAACTAGTTTTCATTCTTCTAGAATTAAACATTTATCAGCTGTTATATCATGTGTTACTAAATATTTTCATCATCTCTCATCCACTACCCCTGATTCATGTGTCTCTTTCCCTGATGAGTATGCATGTATATGTATGTATATGTTCTCCATTAATTTCATGTTTGTTTTGGTTGGATTTTTTTTGTTGTTTCCAGGTAAGTTGTCCATATTTCTGGTCTCACAGTTAACTGATGCACTTGTAGTTCTTGTTTTCATATTTTATTGTCTTATTTTGAAATGATTTATAATAGTCAAACTTTATGAAGCATTTTTGTGTACAATTTTTTTTTCTTGTGAGATGAGATGAACAAGAATGATAAAATTTGATATTTGGGCAGTGAATAGTATTTTGATTTGACTTCACACACACACACACCACACCACACACACACACACACACACACACACACACACACACACACACACCACACACACACACACACACACACACACACACACAGTATACACAAACTGCATCCTGTACTCTTGACTCTGATCCCCTTCCTCACTACTATCTTTTCTTGTTTTTTTTCCTCAGAATCAAATTTGTAAAAATCAAGATTTTTTTAATTGAGAAACTGAAGCCAGAGCTCTGCTTAAGATTAAAATAAAATCATCAAACAGCAACATAGTTTCAACACATGACATTTTTCATACCCACCCACTCACACACACACACACAAACACACACACACACACACACACACACACACACACACACACACACACACACACACACACACACACACACACACACACACACTACCCCCAACATACATGAAACTCAGCATTTGCACACACACACACACATGAAATTACCACACACACACACACACACACAACACACACCACACACACACACACACACACACACAACACACAACACACTGAAATTACACACACACACACACACACACACACATGAAATTACACACACACACACACACACACACACACACACACACACACACACACACACACACACATGAAATTACACACACACACACACACACACACACACACACACACACACACACACACATACACACACACACACACACACAAAAACACACACCACACACACACACACACACACACACACACGTTTTAAACATGATTTCTCATCTGTAGCCTAGTGCATTTTTCTATACACAATAGGCCTACTAGCCTATCTGACACAAGTTTTTGTTTTTCAGCCTATTTTTAGCATGGTACTTGTCAAAAGGCTGAACCTTTTCGCTCTCTGTGAAATTGGTGTTCAGTTTAACTAACTCGATGATGTTGAGATAAAGCATACTGACAAAATAAAGTTCAATGTAATTATCTTCATCGTGCATCGCTTGAATCAGAAACACCTTTGTTTTTCTGTTCTTGATGAACGAGCGATTCATTGCGGAGTTCGATTCAGTCACCTCAGCGATATCCGCGACATCGTTTCCACTTAGTTTTCATAATAGCACTTCAATAGGTTGTAATAAAGTCCTCACTTCATTACTAAAGATTTCCTGAGTTCTATCCCTCAATAATATCGTCATAACGAGCAGAATTTAGAGGTATCGCTTTCGACTGGACTTTCGAAGCGAGCGACGCCATTTTGTTTTGCAGACCCTGCAGAGTGGCTGAGCGAGGTCACATGCTCTCTCGGGCCAATGAGAAGAAGGAAATCCTTCCTTAGCGATGTTTTGTTTACGATTCCTTCCCTATTTTGAACGTTTTCATTGGATAAAGTTTTCACTCAAGCTAGAAATAGTTGACACAGATTGAAGGCGGAGACCCAG
>CM060324.1:21510194-21532694 GCA_030674155.1 Stramonita haemastoma | reverse complement strand
GGTGGGAAGGATTACATTTACAAAACTGCATACACACGGGGACTGGATGTGAAAAAGCACAGGAGTGCTTATTCCATTATCCTCGATATAAAAGATTAAAAGAATACAGAATAAATAAATCTAGGCTCCATTTACTCAATGTGAATGGAAGTTGCTGTCATGCCGAGAAGAGCGCGAAGCTCTATTCTTTCACAGTAAAGCTTGCTGTTCTGCGTGCTAGGCTAATGAGGCTGGCGCTAAAGATGTTCGTCGGAAGGGGTGGGAAGGGGTAGGTGCGGTAAGCACAGTACAGGCCCATGACAGACTGTCAGAAAACGTCACTTCAGACTTTTCTTTTGAGACGGAAATCTAATCGGTCACAGACAAACAGAATCGGTACGCGGTACCGGCTGCTTCGAAAATTTTCGGTATTCCCTGTTTACAATCGGTAAAATACCGACAATTACCGGTTATCGCGAACCCTGGTATTACTATTAGTATATTACCTTGTCACAGGGCCATTAGCAAGATGCCATCAAGGTCTACACACTTTCTGTCTAATAAAAAGTAATATGACTTTTTAGTGTATGTTAAAACAAAGACACACTTACAGCTCTCAGCAAAGCATTCAGAGCTTTGACAATCTGAGCAGTGGTAGCGGAGGGCACATCAGCTTTTATCTTCTCTATGTCTGTGTCATCTGGGTGCTTCTTACACAGCTCCACAATTCTGCAACAACCACAGCATGCAATGTATCATGATAAGTTAAAAAATTAAATACATTACAGATAACAGATAAATTTGAACATTAAATTTTTTAAATAGATAAAATTTGAAATTATTCTGAAAATAGTAATGGAAGCAAACAAGAGCAGGTTACCACTTGTTTTTCTCTATCAATCATTTTCAAAATGGTTTATCAAAGATTTAATTTTTTTTAAATCTGGAAAATGATATCTTCCAATCAGAGCATTTTACTTTTTCAGAGCATTTTACCTTCGGAAACCTGCCTTGTTTCCATTTGTTTGGGCCAGTCACCTGTCAAACTTCCCTTCGATGGCTTCATTTGTAAAATTAGCAATAATAGGTGTGACAACAAGTGAACAATCTTGAGAGAAATGTTTTAACACAAGTGACAAGGGTATTGTTGGAAACCACATTCCACACGACGACAGTGACGAAAGTAACAATCGGGAATGAAGTAAATTTATAATATGTTGATCAATGCTACCATGCATTGAACACATGTTGGCTTCATCTTGTTGTTCAGTCTGTTTTGTGTCTCTGTCATGAAAGGGGTGTATAGTTGATAAAGAGTGGAGTGTGGGAGGATTACCAATACCTGTCTGAAGGTGTTTATAACAACAACAGCAACAACAACAACAATAATAATAATAATAATATATAACGCTATATCTTGCAAATCACAGCGCTTATTTTCAATACAATTTGTGGGAAATCTCCAGCTACAATGTATAATGTCTAGCTAATCTAGCTAATGTCTATGTGTTATTTGCATCATATACTACATTGTATACCATCCAAAAAATGTATTTGAGTCATTCTTTGCTCTTGGTCACTATTTGGGGTGATCTACAATAGATGGATTTTATTTTCATAAGAGTTGTTTCTTTTCAATGCAATATGAATAAAAATATCCTAATATGGTTAAAGAAATTACAGTATCAAGGGATATTTGTTTGTTTGGCCTGTTTTTGAGAAATTGCAATCGAATGGGAAAAAACAGTCCAAAAATAGCACCTGAAAAGGGGACAGGCATATGCAGTGTTCAACATAAGCAGTTTACAAGTCTTCAGTGCAAATAAACCTTATATTTTCTTGTTTACTAACAAAAGAATACATTGTTCAACATTATCCTGTACAAAAGTATTGCACATAACTTTTCAACTTTTATATTTAGACGTCCAAAGTAAGCCGTTACTGCGTTACGAGTCGTGTAACAGAGCCCGACGAAAACTTTGGATCGTTTGCTTTGCCCTAGTGATCACTTGGCTAAAGATGGTAATGGAAATGCTTAAAGTTCATCATAATGAGATGATTAAAGGCATTTATTAACGTAAGAATGTTTAAACACATCCTCGATACAATTTTGAAGTTTTCGTGTCGAAATGTAACACAGTTATGCCTGAATTTTCAAAATCCCGTACTTGGCAAATGACACCAGCAACAATTACCAGTGAATGTCTGCTAAATTCATTCACCAGACAGCATGGACTCATGACATTTCAAGCAGAAATTCCCAGAAGGAGGCGAGAATGACTTAATAGTTTGTATCGTGTCACACTCATTTTCATAGCGTAACGCAGTTACGGGTCAGAGGTCAATTGTCAACTTTGTAGTAAAATCAGCATGTAATCCAACTTAATAGCAATTACCAGCATGAATAATGTTTCTTAATAACTTATATTCACTTTATGATGTGAAGTGAAGGAAGATTTGTCCACATGTTTGAAAAAACTTTGATTCCGTGCAGTGTCACGTGTAACGCAGGTTCAGTTTGTTGAATGATCATACTTTTTTTCCATGATGCAATGCATTTTTTAGTTTTGTTCTTTGTTATTTGAGAGTAACACCTGTTTTATGAATATGAAACATGAAATGAGTAAGAAAAATGATATCAGCAGTGCTGAGCAACTGACACAAATTCCTGGTGCTTCGTCGTGTAGCGTGAAACGCAGTGCATCAGATCATTTATTTTAGAATAAAAACAAAAACAATAACCTTCTAACAGTTGAATTAAACATTGAAACTTTGACTTGAGGTGCCTGAATGAGTTAAAAGCTTTTGTGAGCAAAAGAATGAGTCAAGTTAACTGTTTCAATAAAATTATCAAGGTTTCCTTGATGTTGTGCTCTTTGTTTCTGTGTTCGTGTCTTGTGTAACACAGTTATGTTTTAAGTTTATTTTGATTTATTTACTGCAAAATTGTTCTCAGTACTTTTAGCACTGAGCCGCCGCTGTGGCCTAGTGGTTAGGGCGTTGTACTCGTAATCTAAAGGTTGCGGGTTCGATCCCAGCTATTCCGCTATGGCGTTGTGCCCTTGGAAAAGGCACTTTACGGCTATTTTCTCACCCCACCCAGGTGTAAAAGGGGTACCAACCTTGTGCTGGGGGTTAATCCTGTGACAGACTGGCGTCCTATCCAGGGGGGAGTCTATGACTCTCAGTCGCTTAACGCCACAGAAACCGGGATAAGCACCGGCCTGATGAGCCTTATGGCTCGGGACAGACTTTAACTTTAACTAACTTTTAGCACTGTGCATTTTACTTAAAAAGCTAGTAAACAAATATATAACATGGTAATAGTAAATATTCTATTTTACAACTCTTTTTAAAAAACTGTTTTGGTTAAGGTGTAACTGTGTTACGGTGTCGCAAAAATCTTCATTAGCTGAAAATGCGCATAAACCTCCAATATCGTAAATCTTGCTTGTCAGTACTACTAACAGGGTTCGCGCTAGGATTTTTTAAAACCGGTACTGCAAGTTGCCGTTTTAGAGATATCTTGACCAACTCCCCCAAAATCGGTCCCCAGAAAATAAAATCCGGTACGTACTGTGAACAAAACGAAACTAATCAGTGAGGGGGTGGGGGAGGGGGGGATTGTTGGGCAGCAAAACTAAATCTAAATTGAACGGGAATCTCTCAGACTGACTGCCACTCGCTTCTTGGGCATGAAGCCACGCAGGAAATAGGATTTTTTTCTAGCGCCTGTGCCACTGTCCGTGTCAGTCTGTTGTTTTGCATGGCATCATTCGTGTGACTTATATTCTTCTTTCTTGTTTCTATGCTTAGCGCTCATCTAGATCTTTGTTCAATTTATATTTGGTTTTCGACTCTTCTCTCTGAAAGCAACGCGCAAATTCATAGTCATAGACCCTCGCTTTTCGTAAGAGCAGGCCGTCGTGTGCCGGTGGGAACGGATTACATTTACAAAACTGCATACACACGGGGACTGGATGTGAAAAAGCACAGGAGTGCTTATTCTATTATCCTCGATATAAAAGATTAAAAGAATACAGAATAAATAAATCTAGGCCCCATTTACTCAATGTGAATGGAAGTCGCTGTCATGCCGAGAAGAGCGCGAAGCTCTATTCTTTCACAGTAAAGCTTGCTGTTCTGCGTGCTAGGCTAATAATGAGGCTGGCGCTAAAGATGTTCGTCGGAAGGGGTGGGAAGGGGTAGGTGCGGTAAGCACGGTACAGGCCCATGACAGACTCAGAGACTGTCAGAAAACGTCACTTCAGACTTTTTTTTTGAGACGGAAATCTAATCGGTCACAGGCAAACAGAACCGGTACGCGGTACCGGCTGCTTCAAAAATTTTCGGTATTCCCTGTTTACAATCGGTAAAATACCGACAATTACCGGTTATCGCGAACCCTGTACTAACATGTATTACTAACAGGTAAGCCAGTGTATATTGTCATTTCATTAAAATCAGAGACATTATGGATAAATTGGTGTAGCAGTGTAACACGGTTACATTTTGACACCCATCACCTTCCATGAGAAATAACAGAAAAGCGGGTTATGCCATCAATTTTATTTTTTCTGCAGCTAATTCTCCTTTCCTTGATGTACTTAAACTGCCCACTTTAAAATCCGTCCAATGATTTTGAAATTTGAGGTCCTAGGACCTCTTTTAGTGACCAAAAGCAAAGAATGACTCATTTATAGGTTTACCTATCTAGTGGTCTTCATAAACATATTATATAAAAATCCTAAAACCGAACATAGGTAGCTGCGGCTAAAAATTCTTTGTTTTACGTGCAATTTCTGTGAGCAAAAATAATCGTATCCAGCAGTGGAAGGGTTAAAGTGAAGACTTCACAAGTAGTTTTCTCTTCTTTACCACAGTGAGGAGGTCTTCACAGCACATAAACAATATCAGTGTGTGGTCTTTTTCAATCGACATGTGGTCATGTGAACAAGAAAATGAAGAATTTTCATAAGCTGAGAAAATAATAAATCAATGTTACCTCTCCTGCATAACGTCAGGATTTGGATCGGTGCGTTGGTCCACACCTGGCTCTTTTTTAACATGTACTGCTGATGAAGCCATTTTCTACCACCACGAAACTTGTAACGACGCGAAGCACACTGTTAGGCTAGCACTCTGATCAGTGCTTTTGTTTCACTCTTTATAAATAAAGGAAACGCAACCATGATGAAACCGGAAGCTACGACAAAGAGTCCTACCACCGGAAATTCTACAAATAAAATAAATATAAATACAAAAATCGGATAAAAATTGAGAAATATTTATAAGGTATATCAGCATGATAGATAAAGTGAATAAAACACTGCATATTTTTACGATATGTATCCCTTCTCCCCTTAAAAAAAAATCCTGCTTGTGGCTTTAAGACGTATTCTGTCAGGAGGAGAGCACCCACATTGCCTCTCCCACTTTCTTTTCAGGAGACCTTTGCATCAGAAAATAAGGAAAATGAAAGCACTTGTTCAAAGAGTGATGAAAGCAAGTGTGTCCGGTGAGACACGTTTTTTTTTTTATACAATTTTATCAGCACAAAATAACTCCACCATTGATTTTGTTGGTTCTTGTTCGTCAGTATTGATGATCAACTTTGAACTTGCTAAAAACAAAAATTGCCATGCTTTAGTTTTGAATTTGATGCATGCTGATGCTCCAAAACAATGAAAGCTCATGAATGCCTCTTGGTTCAGAGTCGTGGCTTCTCAGGCGCGAGTATCTATAGACAAATTCGATATAGGAAGAGTAATCCACTGAGCTCTATCCCTTTCTTAAGAGTTTGGCATGCGTAAACTCTGTGTGTGTGTGTGTGTGTGTGTGTGTGTGTGTGTGTGTGTGTGTGTGTGTTAGACTCTGTCTGTGTGTGTGTGTGTGTGTGTGTGTGTGCGTGTGTGTGTGCGTGTGGTGTGTGTGTGTGTGTGTGTGTGTGTGTGTGTGTTGTGTTGTGTTTAGACTGTTGTGTGTGTGTGTGTGTGTGTGTGTGTGTGTGTTAGACTCTGTCTGTGTGTGTGTGGTGTGTGTGTGTGTGTGTGTGTGTGTGTGTGTGTGTGTGTGTGTGAGGTGTGTGTGTGTGTGTGTGTGCGCGCGCATGCATGCGTGCGTGGTGTGTGTGGTTGTGTTCATGCGTGCATGCGTGTGTGTGTGTGTGTGTGTGTGTGTGTGTGTGTGTGTGTGTGTGTGTGTGTGAGAGAGAGAGAGAGAGAGAGAGAGAGAGAGAGAGAGAGGAGAGAGAGAGAGAGAGAGAGAGAGAGAACAATGAACAATGAACAATGAACAAATTTTATTTAAAGAGGGTAATGGCATAAGCAAACATGCTTTTTTACAACCAGCCCTCTGGGCCAAGAAAAAAAAAGAAAACACCAAAAAAAAACCCCCAAAACAATTTTTTTAAAAAAAATTAAAAAGGCATAGCAAAATGAACAAACTGCACTTATACATTATATGAGTGAAGACAAAAAATAAAAATAAAAATAAAATAAAATAAAAATAATTTTTTAATAAAAAAAATCCATGACATCATCCAAATGCAAGAAACATTTTCTATGCTTATATCTTTATCTTTTACAAAACAGGAGAGAGAGAGAGAGAGAGAGAGAGAGAGAGAGAGAGAGAGAGAGAGAGAGAGACTGTGACTGTAACTCTGTGTGTGTGTGTGTGTGTGTGTGTGTGTGTGTGTGTGTGTGTGTGTGTGTGTGTGTCCATGCTACATATGGGACCTCGGTTTATTGTCTTATCTGAAAGACCACCCCAGACCACTATTCAAGGTATAAACTAGTGCCTTGTACTTGTAGTGGATGGGAAAGAAAGCTTATTCACAAATCTGAAATAGGGATCAAATCAGTGCTGCTAGCTTTCTGAGCAAGTGCACTACCTTTAGACATGTAAAATGTTTGGTGAAGTACAGTTGTAGGCAAGTAATCAGATCACAGACTGAACCTCTTCTTCTTCTTCTTCTTCTTCTTCTTTTCTTCTTCTTCTTCTTCTTCTTCTTCTTCTTCTCCTCCTCCTCCTTCTCCTTCTCCTCCTACTCCTCCTCCTCCTCCTCCTCCTCCTTCTTCTTCTTCTTCTTCTTCTTCAGTTGGTGATGAGGTCATCAGCAGTATTGGACAAGGGCTATGTGTGCTGATTGGCATCTCCAGACACGACACTCCCAAGGAAATGGAGTACATGTGAGTTTTTGTTGTAACTTTTTTCACCATAGTCACAAAGTATTGAGCTAAGTTATGTGACCACTGCATGGATCAATCAATATGCTCTTTAAATATTTTGTCCCATGGGTTCATAAAGTCATGGGTTTTAATTGTGGTAGTGGCATTTGATGAATTAAGGGTGGGGATTTTAAAGATTTCCCAACTCAGCTGAAATTGCAGACCTGCCAGTGGCTCAATTACCTTCATGTATACACATATGCAGAAGATCAAATAATATGCTGGGGATTTTTTTCGGAATGCGAAAACCATATTATTCCTTTATTGTGACCTCTTGCTTATTATGTATCTGCTTAGCACCACAGCTTTACCATTTTTACCCCTACAGTTACAATACATATTGGAGCATGATGAAACAAAATCTGTCCCTTGGTACCATAACCCACCTACAAATATAGAAGCCATTCCTAATTATAAATATGTTTTAATTTTTTCACACACTGCAGTTTTGGACAGATTTTCTTCTGTGTGTTTGTACATCTATTTCCTCACCAGAGGGGCTTTTTTCCTACAGAATTTTGCAAGGGACAAGTCTCTTGTTACCATATGTTCTTTCATGAATGTTAAATATTCGTTTCAAGCAGAATCTCAGTTTATGGTCTCATCTGAAAGACTAGCAGTAGCACCCAGACCACTACTCAATGTGTAGTGGATAGGGGAAAAGTTTAGGGTTCAAGCAGGAATTGAACACTCACACACACACACGCACACGCGCACACACACACACACACACACACACACACACACACACACACACACACACACACACACACACACACACACACACACACACACGGTACTTGTCTTGAAATTGAGCACTATTGCATGATGAAATGTGTGCAGAGTACGAAAAGTCCTGAACCTGAGAGTGTTTGACGATGACAGCGGCAAACGATGGAGCAAAAACGTGAAGGACAAGGACTTTGAGATACTGTGTGTGAGTCAGGTATGTAACAGCAGGATTTATTTCTGTTGTTGGTTTTTCCACTGATGACTGCTTCTGTACAAGGACTTTGAGATACTGTGTGTCAGCCAGGTATGTAACATCAGGATTTCTGCTCTTGGTTTTTCCACTGAGGACTGCTTCTGTATATTTGTCTATAGATGTGTGTGTGTGTCTGTCTCTTATTTTCTCTCTGTCTGTCTCTGACTCTGATTATGTTTTCTGTTGGTCTGTGTGTGTGTGTGTGTGTGTGTGTGTGCGTGCGTGCGTGCGTGTGTGTTTCTCTCTCTCTCTCTCTCTCTCTCTCTCTCTCTCTCTCTCTCTCTCTCTCTCTCCCTCTCCTCTCTCTCTCTCTCTCTCTCTCTCTCTCTCTCTCTCTCTCTCTCTCTCTCTCTCTCTCTCTGTGTTCTGTCTCAGATGTTTTGCCTCAAAATCAAATTTTGTGTAATTAGGTAAGATTCTATTCTCTGTATTTTAAAGAAAAGTTCTGTTTTAATCTAAGTTATGGGTTGATTATGACTGGATTGAATCAGTGTAGAATACAACAGTCTTGTTGAGACTGAATGGTATTCAAGTATTTTGATGTAAAAAAAAAAAAAGAGAATCTTATTATAGATGGAGAAAATGCCATATCTTGTCCTGTCATTGTTCTGCATGCTATGATTTGTTGTGCTGTGCTATGATCACATACACATAGAGTGATACACATCTAATGATTTATTATGTCAGCTAGGTTGGGGTTTTTTTTTTTGGGTTTGAGTCAGGGTTTTTTGTTGATGTCTTTGTTTTTTACATGGTTTAAATTTTAATTTTTTCCCTGTTCCTTATCTGGAGCTCCAAGGTTCACCAGTGGTAAGATTTTTTGTATGTGACCATTTTTGCTCACCATTAAGGTAGCCATATTCTGAATTCAGGGATGATGTTTAAACACTACACCAGAGTGTATACGTTTTTGATTTTAGCTTTTGTTATCCATTCTTACTGGTGCTCAGTGCCCTACTCTTATGAAAGGTGGAACGAGTTTTAATGTGTGCACAAGATGTTCTGCATATGTTCACACATGGGACCTTGGTTTATAGTCCCATCCATTTCAGGGGAATGAAGTGAATACTGATGTTAGCTCCAGGGGATCTCAGGCTTAGGCCATCAGATCACATACACAATGGGTTAACCACTAGGCTATCCTGACCTTTGGATTTTTTATATACATTTTAATCTGTTCAAAACGATTCTGAACATCACCTTGCTTGGCAGAAGTATCAGGTTAAACATCCTGTAGAACTTTCTGGCACTGCCACAGATGACATTTCTTTACAAGCAGTATCACGACAGATTGTGTCAACTCTTATCACTGACACCAGTCCTGTGTACTGAAGACTGGCACAGTGTCGGCGTGTTGCAGTTTACGCTGAACGTGACACTGAAGGGAAACAAGCCTGACTTCCACGAGGCCATGGGTCCTGATCTGTCACAGCAGTTCTACAACACTTTCCTTGACCAGCTCAAAGCGGCCTACAAACCTGAGAAAATCAAAGGTATAGGTGTTGTTATAATAATCAGTTCTTAACGATGATTTTGTGTTATAAAGTAGAGTAGTTACTGTGAGAGAATTGGTATGGGTGTTGTTATAATAATCAGTTCTTAACAATGATTTTCTGTTATAAAGTAGAGTAGTTACTGTGAGAGAATTGGTATGGGTGTTGTTATGATAAACAGTTCTTACCGATGATTTTGTGTTATAAAGTAGAGTAGTTACTGTGAGAGAATTGGTATGGGTGTTGTTATAATAATCAGTTCTTACCGATGATTTTGTGTTGTAAAGTAGAGAATAGTTACTGTGAGAGAATTGGTATGGGTGTTGTTATAATAATCAGTTCTTAACGATGATTTTGTGTTATAAAGTAGAATGGTTACTGTGAGAGAATTGGTATGGGTGTTGTTATAATAGTCAGTTCTTAACAATGATTTTGTGTTATAAAGTAAAATAGTTACTGTGAGAGAATTGGTATGGGTGTTGTTATGAACAGTTTTTTAACGATGATTTTGTGTTGTAAAGTAGAACAGTTACTGTGAGAGAATTGGTATGGGTGTTGTTATAAACAGTTCTTAATGATGATTTTGTGTTATAAAGTAGAGAATAGTTACTGTGAGAGAATTGGTATGGGTGTTGTTATAATAATCAGTTCTTAACGATGATTTTGTGTTATAAAGTAGAATGGTTACTGTGAGAGAATTGGTATGGGTGTTGTTATAATAATCAGTTCTTAACAATGATTTTGTGTTATAAAGTAAAATAGTTACTGTGAGAGAATTGGTATGGGTGTTGTTATAAACAGTTTTTAACGATGATTTTGTGTTATAAAGTAAAATAGTTACTGTGAGAGAGTTGGTATGGGTGTTGTTATAAACAGTTCTTAACGATAAGTAGAATAGTTACTGTGAGAGAATTGTGTTATTAACCAGGATTGTTGAGATGGGGTATCATAATCTACAACAGGGGGTGGGATAGCCAAGTGGTCAGAGCGTTGTAGTTGCAGTTTCATGACCTGGGATCAAACCAGGGTTCAAGCCACCACCTAGATGCCCATTCAAGGAGATTGTTTTTGCCCCTGGAATTAACGTCAGTACTGAATCCACTCCCTGAAAGCCCTTCCGATGAGACTTAAAGCCAAGGTCCCTTGTGTAAATGCATACATAACATCTTACTCACGCATTAAAACCCATTCAAGGTTTCAGAAGACTATCTATAAGAATGGACAACAATTTGTTTTTAAACCTTATGCACACTGGTATCATGTTAAGATAACACAAGCTGTCAGTTTCCCCCACTTTCAGCTCCTCTTAGGAGCTAATTATCCCAGCCCAGCCCAGCTGCCCCCCCCCCCCCCCCCCTTCCCCCCTCCCCTCCTGCTGGTGCTGGTTATAACAGGAGCTGACCACACATGGACTAGGTAAAAGGAAGGAGCACACTAAATTTAGCACTCTTGACTGAGCCTTACTGAGTGATGTTGGATTTGTGCACTATGATAATTATTATCCCCCAAATCAGAATGCATACCTACTTCATGGTAGGAAAAAACAGCTGTACACGTAAAAATCTCACCACTGGTGCATCTCAGAGCTCTGGCCAAGGAATGAAAAAAATCCACAATCATTAAAGTATCGAATAGTTGTATCATAAATAAGAACCATTAGCTTGGGGTACTATGAAGTGAGATTGTGAACAGGAAAGTTTGATAGTTTTACTATACATCACAATTTTCAGCAGAAAATAGTTTTATCATAAACTAGAGTTATTAATTTGAAATAGAATTATCAACGTATAAAGAGAGAATTATGAATGTATTGTAAACTAAAGTATATAAATAATGTACTCAAACACATTTTCAGAGTGCTTCCTACAAGTATTTGAGAGTGTTTGAGTTTCTCAAAATATGTGTGTGTGTTTGTGTGTGACTGTGTGTGCGTGCGTGCGTGTTTTCACTGAAAAGTGATATTAAACAGATGAGTGTGTGTGTGTATGTGTGTGCGTGCGTGCGTGCGTGCATGCGTGCGTGCGTGTGTGCTTGCATGCATGCATGTGTGTACTGTATGTATGTGTGTGTGTGCAGATGGTCAGTTTGGAGCCTATATGCAGGTGAACATTCAGAACGATGGGCCAGTGACCATCCCCTTGGAGGCAGTGCCCACTGGGGTCAGTTTGGTCAGAGTGAATGGTAGAGAACATGAAAAGGTTGTCATTTCTGTGCTAGGAATTCCCTCTTTTCTATCCCACTCTTTGTTTCTGCCTTATTCCTTTTCTTCCTGTCACCTCCTTCTTGTCTTTTTTCTGCTTTCTTGGTCCATTCTGCAGTCTTTTTTCCAGGAAGATTTATAAGATAACAATTCTCTCCCACGACTAAGTCAGTGCACTGGGCTTGACTTGTCAGGCACTGAATGACAGCACAACATTTTTGCTCATATGATAAGACCAAAAAAGGTGCTGTCTGAGCATTTGACAGTGATGAAGAAGAATACAGTTTATGAACTTTTCATCACTTTATCCCAAATAAAATTTTTCCTCTTTGACCATCTCAGTTACTACATCTATAATCCATCATATTACTGTTCATACACATCTCAACTCTCTTGCATTCGGATTCTCTGAAAACAAACTGCCCCTAGATTTTGCATTCCATCACGAAATCAGGTCAGGCACACATGCTTGCTGGCCTTTTCCTTTTTCTAAGTACCTACCAGCAGCTATAATTACTTCCAGACACACAGCAAGGTTTGTTTCTCTAGCCTGATAGAGCTTTGACATGTGGTAGCAAGTAGTGATGGTCACAGCGTGATGGAAATCTACTGTGTGTAAATCCTGGGTTGTGATGGAAATCTACTGTGTGTAAATCCTGGGTTGTGATGGAAATCTACTGTGTGTAAATCCTGGGTTGTGATGGAAATCTACTGTGTGTAAATCCTGGGTTGTGATGGAAATCTACTGCGTGTAAATCCTGGGTTGTGATGGAAATCTACTGTGTGTAAATCCTGGGTTGTGATGGAAATCTACTGTGTGTAAATCCTGGGTTGTGATGGAAATCTACTGTGTGTAAATCCTGGGTTGTGATGGAAATCTACTGTGTGTAAATCCTGGGTTCGGAATGGAAGGGGGTAATTATTCAATCCTGGCAATACCCGGAGGTTTAATGAAAAAGCTTCTCTTTAGAGTGACCTGTGTGAACACCCAAAGTATTAAGCCAAGCAGGAGACAGTCTATTCTTTTCAACCTTGAGATTTCAGTCGAACCATTCAAATTTGTTTGGTCCAACTTCAGTTGAACTGCACTGACAAATGTTGCTGTTTTGTTGCAGCCCTCGTCTGGCGGTGGGAAAGGCAAAGGCAGTGGAGACAAGAAGTCTGCAGCAGCAGCAACAGCAGAAACAGCAGCAGCAGAAGAACCAGGTGTATGATACACCCTCTTTTAGCTAGCATGTCCCCTGTCACTGTTGTGAACATCGTACATGATTGTTTGAAATGTCCTGGATTTGTGTGTGGAGTTTGCAAGATTTTCTTTGGAGGGTTTTTTTTTGTGCTGCCTCATTTTCTGACATTCCTGTCCTGCTGTTCCCATGCCATTCGTTTCAATTTATACTGCCTTGATAGTGCAGTAGGAAGTGTGTCAGTCTCATTTTGATTTAATCTTGAGAAAAGATTCTGTTGATAAACACACACACATTCACACCCCTCCAACCCCTTTTGTGGTTTTTGTGTATAATTTGGAGTGAATCTCTCAGCTCATAGGGAATATTTTAGGCACAAACATTTAAATGGTTTGCGCCTTTAGTTTAAGCAGCTGCATTCTGTCTTGGGGCAGCAGGTGTTATGTTTTGGTAGTTCAATCAGATTATGCGAATGGCTTGGGTGAATGAAAGTATGTTGGTCCTCAGCATGGAAATGCGTGACAAAAAAGATTAAGGTACTGTCTTATATACATAATGATATAACTCTGAAATGGTATCCGCACACAGACACACACACTCGCATGCAAATATTTTGATCAGTGGTTTAAAGGAACGCACTTGTCTAAATGGTGAAAGGTTGTATGTTCTGCTTTTATCTGAAGCTGGACTTTTCGCCAGTCACTTAACCATAAATGGTGGTCTGGGAACTAGTCTTTCAGATGACAGGATAAACCCAGACCTGTGTGGAACATACATTTATCAGTGTTTCCATAACTAATATGGTCATTGTGGAGTGAGATGTCAGAGACCTCAGCTTCTCTAGGAGCCAGCATATTGAGGGCGGCGCCCATCTCCTCTCCCTCACTGCTTTACTTTCCCGGACTCTAAAGAGCGCAGGTACCCATTTACAGCTGGGTGAACTGGGGGACTGTACTGATGCTAAGGTGCATGAATGGTCACCCATCCACAAGGTGACTATGCTCAATACTGCTTAACCTTAGTTTGGAGAGAGCGAGTGCTCTGACCACTGAGCTATCTTATCCCCCATACATTTACTAGGTATGTACAAAAGAATATATAGAAGTCACAGCAGCAAGAGTTGTTTTGGGCAACACTCCAAAGAAAACTGTTAAAAACTCTCTTTGCCTGAAGAAGTCTTTTGGCATTTACTTAAATTAACCTAGGACTCCACTACAGCTACCTTGCTCCATCCTTGTCAGAGAACTGAAAATTGAAAAAAAAGATTTCAGTGTGTGTGTGTGTGTGTGTGTATGTGTGTGTGTGTGTGTGTGTGTGTGTTTGCATCAGTACTTATGACATATCACTGTATGCTTTTTTTTTTTTTCTTCAGTGTGTGTTTATGTATGAGTGCACTCACAGATGTGTATCCATGAATATAGTATATTATGAATATGAGTTCACATCTTTTATTGTTGTGTGTGTGTGTGTGTGTGTGTGTGTGTGTGTGTGTGTGTGTGTGTGTGTGTGTGCATGCACATGCACTCACATGCTTACGCACACTTACATCTTTAAAAAGTAAGTTCTGTACCCCATGATCATCCTACAAATTTCTTCTCTTTTTTTTTGCTCTACAGTACCACCTTTGTAATTCAAAACTTACCCACTTAAGACACCAGATGTGGCCCAGCCTAGTAGAGCTCCAGGAAAAACTGGGGGGACTGGCAGAGTCACTATGACACACTGCAGACTTTGCCACCCAGGTAAAAGGTAAAGGTGTCCCATAACCTGTGTGGTCATAGGAGAGCAAGGTGTCAGAGACCTCAGCTTCTCTAGGGGCCAGCACATTGAGGGTGGCACCCATCTCCTCTCCCTTGCTGCTTTACCTTCCCTGACTCTAAAGAGGGCAGGTACCCATTTACAGCTGGGTGAACTGGGGGAACTGTACTGAAGCCAAGGTGTGCAGTCACCCATCCACTTGGTAACCACGCTCAACATTGGCTGGGAGAAAGCAAGCGCTCTGACCACTGAGCTATCCCGTCCCCTGCCATCCATACTGAAGTAAAAATTCACCATGGCCAGAGAATGCAGAATTTACCCATGTAACTTCAAGGAATTTACAGTTGCAGAAGAAAGTTCACCTTCACTTCTGATTTAATAATCAAAGCAAAGGTTAAAATGATAATTTTCAAGATATGAACTGTAACATGCTTTTATGTATAAGACATAAAAAAAAAATCCAAAACTAAATTCACGCCATAAAACACTTCCATAAACTCCAATGTATCAATTGTGAGCATTTCTTTTACTTCCTCTGGTCTAATTATTGTCTTTATAGAACACACTTACACCTACCATAAGGAAACACTGCCAAGTCAAGTTCTATTGAAATTTTATTGATGTAATATGTAACCACAGCAGTTTTGAAACAATGAGAAATGTCAACAGTTTCAGCAGTAACACCATCACCCCACACATACATCCATAATTCAAATATAGCATCAAAAATGATTACACAAGAAAATGTAACAAGTCGTAAAATCATACCCCCAGCCAGAGTAAAATACGACGAATAAATATCTGTACAATTATTTTACAATGTGTGTTTATCAGGTATAATGAGTGTCCTCAAAAAGCTCGTTTTTGATATTCAACAGAAGTCTACAAAAGAAGGGTCTCTTTCATAAACATTCTGAGCATTCAAATTAATGGCAAGAATTCTTCCATAGAAGTGTATGACAATCTTCGTCTTGATTTTGACACCAAGCTCATAAAATTGATATCGTTTATTTTGCTACTTTCTGTGCATGAGTTTAAACAATGGTGTGGCAAGCGCATTTTTGGTGTAAATGTCTGTAAGTTAATCTTCAGCACACAGCTTCTCATAAACCAAGCAGCCTTTGAATTCAAAAAAGTTTACTGTACACATTAATTGTTTTTGGTTGAAGTCTACACTTTTGACTGATATTCTTCATACTGTTCCCATGAAATCTGTGGTTTGATGTAAAGTTTGCATTAAAAAGCTAAAACTGATGCTCAGATCTGTTAAAGAGTGCACAATATTTCATATCCATTTCCAGAACTTTAATGTGGTTTGGGGGGTTTGTTTGTTTTTGGGTATTTTTGTGGTTTGTTTTTTACAACATAAATTGTGGATGAAATACATCCCATATCTGTTGGTATCTTTTTTTTCTGGTTCACAGATGCCATTGCATTTCATGTCCAAAATTTGCAATGTAAGGAAATGATAAATCATGACCACTTTACAGCAGAAAGTATATCTAATTATATCTTTTCTCTGTGCCCTTTTCACAGCTGCTTCAATTTTCCTGAAGTTTTCATCTATCAGATGTAATGGTTTTCCTCTGAAATTCGTTTTTGTTTAGTTTAGTTTTCATTTTTCCCCCCTGAGCCATTTACTTTGTATACTTGTCTTTAGTTATTTCTCACACACTGTGGAGTGTCATGCAAAGATTCTAAGATAAAAAATAGAAAGAAAGATCGATGATTGGGACAATGTGATCATATGTTTCCAGAAATCATTTCAGAAAAAAAACAAGTAGTTCCTGTGTAATGGGGGCCTGCATTCTTTTTTTTTTCTTTTTTTATATTAATTTTCAGAAAAAGGTTTCTTTAGAAAATAAAACAATCCAACAGCTCACTAAAATACAGCCATAAAACCCACTTTTTCTCTATGTAACTTTACAAAATCACAGCACTCTTTGATACAGCATAAAACAAAATGGCCACCAAGTTACAATTAAACATACAAATGTACATTAAGTAATTCATAAGAATTGCATAAATTTACATGAAAACCCAAATAATCATCAGCAGTAATGAAAATAACCCCATCAGAAAATAATTAAACAAAAACTGACACAATGGCTGCCCACTCTAAACAATGTTTGAAGTACAAGAAGTATACATTTTGAGTACACTGGGAATATCTCTTCCACAGAACAAAGTAAAAATTGTACAGATTAACATTTTATTTCGGTAACATCTCCACAATTATTATTGCCTTATTCCCTTTATTTTTTTTTTTTACAATGGAATGATGAAGTTGACACACAATTAAAAAAACAAAACACCCAAATATTTCTCCACAACACAAAGACAGTACCAGACAGTTCTGTTGACTGTGAGTTGTGTGATAACAAAAACTTTGAGCAAGTATGAAACACATAAACCCTGTCTGTTTTAAAATGCACGTGCACACAATACATGTGTATAAACATGTACACACACATACATTCATTAAGTGCATAGACACAGGTAGTTTGCAAAAATGTTTGATTTTTTTTTTAGACAGTAAAAGTGTATCAAGTGACAGAGACATTTTTTCCTTGAAAATAATGCCTTTTTTTTTTTAATGAAGGCTTTGATCTAAGGAACCTGAAGCCCCCCTCTAAAGAAAACAAAATATGGAGAAAAAAAGTGGAGGGAACAAAGATATATTTCAAACAATTGTTTTAAAGGCAACTCCTATTTAGTCTTAATCAGAGGATTTTTCTCTCAATAACATTTAAAACGAGTATTTAGACAAGCAGATTCTTTGATGTTCTCAATCTGCTTCAGTTCTCATCCCTTTCAAGATTGTCAAAGGAAGGTATAAGGAAGCAGTAAGTAAAGTCATTCTGGATAAATACAGCTACATACACCCATATGCATTGGTTAGTTTTTATTAGAGTAAAATTTGTTCCACTCTGTTGGGGAGTACACAGCTGCCATATATATGATGCCACATTTTCAGTGTGTACTGGTTTACTGTATAAACCTTGCAGTCTGCAAAGAGAAGTAGAGTAATTGTTAATCATCAGACCTGACCTGACATAACCAGCACTGACTGACTGACTGACTGACTGACTGACTGACTGACTGACTGACTGACTGACTGACTGACTGACTGACTGACTGACTGACTGACTGACTGACTGACTTCATCCTTCCCTCCTTGAGAAGTCGTTGGGATGCTGCACTGAATTCTTCATAATGTGTGTGTAGGGCAAGTTGAGCCGAAAAGAACCCATCCCTCTTCTGGATAAATTCTTCATTTTAGCAAAGAGTTATGAGCTAAAGCATGGTGGAGGATGTAACAGTCATCAAGAAATTCTGGATTCTTACTTTTTTTCAATTATTGTTCTATAATAAAATTATTTTTATCAATATAAAATGCAATATAACAAACTGGTAAACAGGACCTAAGGAGGCGATGATACTTCAGGCGATAAAGTTAGACACAGTTAATGATATACAATACTTTTACTTTGAGAAGAAAAAAAAATGTCTTCTGTCACTGCTGACCACTAATTCACTGGACATTCATTTCCTTTGCTGTTTGTAATTTACTTATTCTTTTGTTTTGTTTTCGATTGGTTTAGCTAGCTCCAACAACAAAACTGAAAACGCAATGAAAATCAAAGCACCAAACCATTACTTCTTTTCTCTGGTTTGCACAATGTCACTGTTAAAATTAAACTAGCCAAAAAAAAAGACCAACCTCTACCTAATTTTGCTTTTTCTCATGTAGATAAATATATCACTGAGTGATGAAAATATCGCAGGTGATAAAAAAAAAAAAAAAAAGTTTCGTTGATGCATGAAATCAAAATATGGCAAACTGTAGTTGGCATGAGCAAGGATAAAACCCAAGATTTCAAAGGGTAAAGACACCTCAAAAACAATACAACAAAAAGACCACATAAAAAAGAAAAAAAAAACCCTCTTAATATACACTTCCACCTTATAAAAAATGCTGCACCAAATTTATCACTTTACACTATTTACACTTTGTTGTGAGCTACTCATGTTGACTAGCACATCTAAGACCTGAAAGTTATTGTGCACATTTTTTTTATTTTTATGTAAGCAGTAAACAACGCACAAACATACATCTACAAACATGCACAGAGTATTGTACTTAAAGAAAATGTTGGTTGTACCCATTTTTTTTTTTTGGTTCCTCAGCTAGAGCTCCGCGGTTCACCAATGGTGAGATAGTTAGTGTGCGACTGATTTTGCCCACCATTAAGATAGCCACTTTCCAACCTCAGGGATGATGTCTAAACACAACACCAATGTGCATGTGGGTTGGTTTGTTTTTTTTAAATGTCATCCGTTCTTTCAGGCAACAAATGGCCTACTCTTTCAAGAGAAAAATGGGTTTTAATGTTTGCGCAAGATGTTTCACATGTGTTTGCACAAGGGACCTTGGTTCATAGTCTCATGTGAGGGACTTTGGAGGGAGGACTTTCAGGGGCACTGTGTCAGTACTGATGTTACCTCCTAGGGAAAATCCTCTTGAACAGGTGCCTTAGTGGTGGGGTGAACCCAGGCCCTCAGATCACAAGCTCAACACTCTGTGCACTAAGCTATTCTGCTCCCTTGTACCCATATGAAAACACCGGCTTCACTTCTTAAACTCCTTAAGGAGTCATGGGAAACTGCGTTGACTGTTTCAGGCAGTGTGTAAGGGGCAAGCTGAACCTGACAAAATACATCCCTTCAAAAGGAAAAGTTTTATAGAAGTAAGTGGATTCCTCTACATCAAGAAGGAAAAGTGGTATAGAAGTAAGTGGATTCCTCTACATCAAGAACCTTCTGTGGGTAAGGTTTCCAACATTTACTCAAAGCACACACAAAAACCTCCATGTACAATCCCCTATTTTCTTATTTTAAATAAGAATCACATACTCCAATTTTCATACATAAACAGTTTTACATACACTTTGATAAATACATAAACATAGTTTATGTAAATTTTCTTGATTAACACAAAATAATGTCAACATCAGCTGTTGTCACGTCTTAAACTTGTCCATTCCAGTAAACAGGCTACTGAAACTTTACCAAAACAAAACAACATATAATATTATACATACAAATATATCCATTTCTTTTTTTCAAGGAAAAGAAAAACAAACAAAAACCCTTGAAAAACAATGATGCATCTTTTTCCCAAACACAAATCTTTATATCGTCAAAATGAGAAAAAAGGATTCCATATGGAAATGTTAAACATTCAGTTCTCTTTAAAAACATGGATCCTTTCACTCTAAAATTGATAAATATGAAATGGAATACGATAAATTAAAACAGACACCCTATTCCAAGTGACTATTGTGGATGATTTAAACAAACTATTCACTGGCAATGTTCAGTAATGAGACAAATGTTAGTAAAAAGTAAACTGATAAGCCCAATTCAGCAGCAAACCCATTATTCAGTAGGATAACAGATATATTAATATAGTAATGATAATATAACAATAAAGACTAGTGAAAGTCAAGCAGCTTTCAGCAAGCAATATCGATTTAAAACCAAAACATAATTTGTTGTGAGAAGTGTCAAAGAAAATAAAGTAAAAAGTAAACTGATGAACCCAATTCAGCAGCAAACCCATTATTCAGTAGGTTAACAGATATATTAATATAGTAATGATAATATCACAAAACAGACTAGAGAAAGGCAAACAGTCTTCAGCAAGCAATATTAATTTAAAACTAGAACATAAGATAGGGAAACAAATACAGTTGCATGCAGGAAAAAGAAAAAAAAATGGGTAGGCGCTGCACATGTGGCGACGCGCTCTCCCCGGGGAGAGCAGCCCAAATTTCACGCAGAGAAATTCTGCTGTGACAAAGTGGTACAAAATACAACAACAAAAAGTACAAAAATAAGAAAATGCGACAGACAAACTTTAAATTATAAAACTTGATTTTGTTTTGCGTTGTGTTTGATGATTTACCGGGTTTTTTTTACTTTAAAAATTGACTTTGATATCTTCAAAAGAGTAAAGTAAGTTCTTTATGTTCACAGATGTCAAAGGTGTGAATATAATATTCTTTTTTCTACAACTGTACAAGTTTAGATTATACATATATATTCATTTCCATATTTCTGTTATTCTGAGTAAAAAGCTTTTTCATTTCAGTCTTGGGCATTTTTAGGATCTTTAATAGAAAGTTATCCTTTTTCTATCAGATTTTTTTTTTTTTTACCAGAAGAAGTACGTACAAAAAAGCATTTCAATTAGAAAGTATTTTCAAGACTTTTTTTATTTTAAGTAAATTCTTTTTTTATCAGAATAAAAAAATATCTCAACTCAAAATTCAAGATCACTTGTATTTCATTAAAAAAAAATGAACAGGTTTTATATTGACACTCAATTCAGAGACTTGGTTAAAGTTGATGATCAGCCCATTCACACAAATAGTCTCTCCTCTGAATGTTAGTTTTGGGATGGGTTTTTTTTCTTGGCTATTGCTCCGAGGTTCACCAATAATAAAATTTTGTATTTGCTCACCATTAAAGAAACCACATTCCAACTTTGAGGACGATGTCTAGACACCACATACACCAATGTGTATGCGTTCTTAATTTTGTCGTCCGTTCCTACAGGCATGCAATGGCCTAATTTTCTCAAAAGTGGAATACCTTTAAATATGCATGCAAAATGATGTGCGTGCATTTGTACATGAGGCCTCAGCCTATAGTATCATCCAAAGGATGTTCAAGGTTGGGGTAGTGGCATGGGGGGTTGGGATTGGACTGATGCTATCTCCAGGGGAAAAATCCCCTCGAACAGGCGTTTCAGCGGTGGCCCAAACCCGTAACCACCAGATCGAAAGCTCAATGCTCTAGCCACTAGGCTATCCCACCCCATGAATGCTGAAATAAGTGTGTGGTCTTAAAAGCTATGATATAAAGTCTTCTTCAGCTGTTGATATGTAAGGGGGGGTTTCTTTTCTCGTTACTTTTCTTTGTGACTCACCAAACCATTGAAAAATAATTCTAAAGGTAACACAAGAAAGAATAAAAATTATCCTACAAGTAACCATTACAACAGCATTCTAAAATGCATTTTTTGGTATAACAACAGAACAAAAAAAACAACAACAACAAAAACCCAATTAAACAAACAGTAAAGAGTTAAATCAATATTTAAACTCAAAGAATCTGAATATTCTGCTGTAAAAATGAGTTTGCATTGTTCCCTTGACAAAGGATTTTAAAAAGTCATTTCAAAAAGACCACGATACAATTACCCAATCACATAATGTATTGATGTGTATGATTACATATATATTAAAATATACAAATGGAGAAAAGCATTGACAAATCGTATCCCCTTTCTGTGTACTCTCACACACACACACACACACACACACACACACACACACACACACACACACACACACACACACACACACACACACACAACACAATCTCTCTCAAAACATACACACACACTCTCAATCTCTCACACAAACACACATACTCCATCCCCCCTGTCTCCTTTTCTCTCTACCTCTCTCTCTCTCTCTTCTTTCTTTCTCTCTATCTCTGTTCTCTCTCTCATGCACGCACGCATGCATGCACACACATACGCACACACACACACACACACAAAGGTGTCATAAGCTGAGCAACAGCGGCCCCTTCAAAT
>CM060324.1:21487694-21505194 GCA_030674155.1 Stramonita haemastoma | reverse complement strand
CACACACCTACAATAAATAAACCCATAAACAAAAGAAAGATTGCACTCACCTGGTTGCTGCCCCCATGGTGGCAGTAGAAGACCCCTATGGCCCCTCCCCCTATACCCTCCCCCATCGTGTCCCAGCATCGGTCCCCTCGCCTCTCCTTGAACTGAAAGCAACAACAGGCACATGCTCCACGTGTTCTTTTTTTCAGACACCACAGGAACAGGATTATGTTATTTCTGACATCACAGGCCCACGATCGTGTTATTTCTGACATCACAGGCACATGATCATGTTATTTCTGATATAGGCGCGCACACACACAGACACAGACACACACACACACACAAAGAAAGAAAAAAAGAAAGAAAGAAAGAACAAAAACAAAACAAAAAGAAAGAGAAAAAGAAAGAATGAAAGAAAGAAAAACAGACAGAAAGAAAGAAAGAACGAAAGAAAGAAAGAAAAGAAAGAAACGAAAGAAAGAAAGAAAGAATGAAAGAATGAAAACAACAAAAGAAACAAACAAAGAAAAAAACAAACAAACAAATAAAGGTAGTGACCAGCCTCTCACCTCTCCCCAGGCTCAGAAAGAAAGAAACAAAAAAACAAAAAGACAAACAAAACAAACAAACAAAAAGGTGGTGACCAGTCTCTCACCTCTCCCCAGGCTCTGTTGGGGGGAGGCAGGGGGTAGAGATCGTAGACCTCATAGGCCACGTTCTCCATGAACCACTTGAAGCTCTTGCAGTGGTGATCCTTCTTGAATTGCACTTGCTTGCTGATGTCTCCGATGGGGTACCCCCGTACGATCGGCTCCCGCGTGTAGAAATAGTCCCGGAACTCTTCCCCCAGCCACACCTCCACCACCCGCATGTAGTTCTGTACACAGTGAGTATGCAGGTGTGTATGCAGGTGTGTATGCAGGTGTGTTAATATATATATATATATATATATATATATATATATATATATATATATATATATATATATATATATATATATATATATATATAATATATAATACGCACTCACACAGAAACGTGTTAGTTAGTTAAAGTCTGTCCCGAGCCATAAGGCTCATCAGGCCGGTGCTTATCCCGGTTTCTGTGGCGTTAAGCGACTGAGAGTCATAGACTCCCCCCTGGATAGGACGCCAGTCTATCGCAGGGTTAACCCCCAACACAAGGTTGGTACCCCTTTTACACCTGGGTGGGGTGAGAAAATAGCCGTAAAGTGCCTTTTCCAAGGGCACAACGCCATAGCGGAATAGCTGGGATCGAACCCGCAACCTTTAGATTACGAGTACAACGCCCTAACCACTAGGCCACAGCGGCGGCTACAGAAACGTGTACTCACATACATGTGTGTGTGTGTTGTGTGTGTGTGTGTGTGTGTGTGTGTGTGTGTGTGTGTGTGTGTGTGTGTGTGTGTGTGTGTGTGTTTGTGTGTGTGTGTGTTTGTGCACAGGCATGTACATAGACTCACATTTATGTGCACAAGCTCTCACACTTACATACACACACACTCACTCGCACACACACATACACACACAAATATGCAGAGACAGACAGACAGACACATACATGCACTTGTGAACACATGCTCTCACACTAACATGCACACACTCACTCACTCGCACAGCGCGTACACACACACACGCACGCACACACACACACACACACACACACACACACACACACACACAACACACTTACTCACTCACTCCCCCCCCCCCCACACACACACAAAACACCCACTCACACCCACACCCCCCTCTCCAAAACACACACAATCCCCCCTCCCACCCCACACAAACACACAAACACACACAGACACACCACACACCACAGATACAAAAAAAGCCAAGAGTTTCCCCAGCCCTCCATGCATCGACAAAGACAGCAAGCAGAGAAGTAACTAAGTGTGGGGTGAGCCTTACTGACCAGAGTGATGACGGGGATCTTCTCCCTGTGCTGCCCGGTGCTGTAGGGCATGAAGTTCCTGTAGATGTGACCCACCCGGGAACACGGCACCCACTCTATACGACCCCCGCACTGCCAGATCTGCACACCCATACACAGTGAATATGCATAGAGTCAATATATATATATATATATAATATATATATATATATATATATATATATATAATATATAATATAATAATATTGTGTGTGTGTATTATGTATAGTATATTATTGATAGAATGAGATGATATAATATATGATAGAGAGAGAGAGAGAGAGAGAGAGAGAAGAGAGAGAGAGAGAGAGAGAGAGAGAGAGAGAAGAGAAAAGAGAGAGAAGAGAGAGAGAGAGAGAAGATATAGATATATAGATAGATAGATAGATAGATATATCATATACACACACAGGGAAATATAGATAGTTTAATATATAAAGATAGATACAGTAAATGTGTGAACACATCATTGCTGACAAGGCAAACCCCATGTTTTGAAAATTCTGAAGTAGAAATTTCCTTTTTTCTGTCACTCTATTTCTTCAACTTCCTATGCTTGCTTGCCTGCTTGCTTGCTTCTTGCTTCTCTCTCTTCTCTCTCTCTCTCTCTCTCTCTCCTCTCTCTCTCTCTCTCTCTCTCTCTCTCTCTTTTGCCTCGCAGTTTATTCTCCTGTCTTTTTTCAAGTAAACCTAATAAATGTTTTCTTGCATTTTTCAAACGATTTTCTCGTGAGCTACTCTGAAGTCAGAACATGTTGGCTGAGGCCAGACCTGCACAGTTACAAGCACAGGAGAAAACCAAGCACTGCGCATCCCATCCACTATGGCCATCCCCTTCAGTGCCAAGGCTGGTATTATCAAAGTAATATATAAATGTCTTTTTGTAACCTTGCAACAACAAAAAAAACCCTTTTAAAGAAAAGCAAACAAAATCCACATCATTTTTCAAGAGAAGATGACACCTATTTATTCAAGAGCTTTGGACAGGTACCACTCACTCACTCACATGGCCAGCCCAAAGTGGTCAGAATGAATACAAAAGGATTACAAAAGCTAAGAACACACTGGACTTTTCTTTTCTTTTTCATTCCTTGGTGAGATATTGCATACATGACTGTTTTTACCCACTATTCTGACTTGAGGAATGGTTACCTAAACATGCCTGTTTTTTTCTGGTATCTGTACCAGCAAATACGGGAAATAACTCACTTTTTATGACAATTCAAAAACGACATGAACACTCCACCTTAAATGAAAGCTCAAAATTTTCTCCTCCCCAGATGCGGAGCCCAGGGTCATAACCACCCAGCTCAAAGAAGTAGTTCTTGTCCATGGCAAACAGGCCTCCTGCATGAGTCGGGGAGCTGCACACATAAATGTAAACACAAGCATAAGCACTATGTTTGCACACACAAACTCCTGTATGCACAAATACATGTCACACAGACACAGGCTTACATCCTGAATACATGACAAGCCTGGGTAGGCTGAGGTTAGTGGATCCAAGAGAGCAGCGTGAAAACAGCATAGGAATGTCACGGAAGAGGAGGGAGCAAAACAACAACAACAATGACAATAACAACTATGCAAACATACACAAATGCAGATGGATGTGCATACATCTACTACATCAGAGTTTATGCATGCGCACACATGCACACGCATACAGGCAAGCACACACACAACACACATTATATAAATACATACACAGATTTTATATGCTATAGCCATTCTTACAAATCAGTTCAGATATGTTTATTTTTCCTTATCTGGAATGGGGCTACCTTAATGGTAGGCAATATTAGTTGGTTGTATATATGCAAAGAAAACAAACTCTACCAAAGCTCACTCCCCACCTGTAACCCTTCCAAAGCTCATCCCCCACCTGTAACCCTTCCAAAGCTCATCCCCCACCTGTAACCCTTCCAAAGCTCATCCCCCACCTGTAACCTTCCAAAGCTATCCACTGTAACCTACCAAAGCTCATCCCCCACCTGTAACCCTCCAAAGCTCACTCCCCCACCTGTAACCCTACCAAGCTATCCCCACCTTAACCCTACCAAACTCATCCCCCACCTGTAACCCTTCCAAAGCTCATCCCCACTGTAACCCTTCCAAGCCATCCCACCTGTAACCCTATCCAAAGCTCATCCCCACCTGTAACCCTACCAAAGCTCATCCCCACCTGTAACCCTTCCAAAGCTCATCCCCCACCTGTAACCCTACCAAAGCTCACCCCCACCTGTACCACCAAGCTCATCCCCACTGTAACCCTACAAACTCATCCCCCACCTGTAACCCTGCAAAGCTCATCCCCCACCTGTAACCCTACCAAAGCTCATCCCCCACCTGTACCCTGCAAAGCTCATCCCACCTGTAACCCTACCAAAGCTCATCTCCCCACCTGTAACCCTACCAAAGCTCATCCCCCACCTGTAACCCTAGCAAAGCTCATCCCCCACCTGTAACCCTACCAAAGCTCATCCCCCACCTGTAACCCTAGCAAAGCTCATCCCCCACCTGTAACCCTACAAAGCTCATCCCCCACCTGTAACCCTACCAAAGCTCATCCCCCACCTGTAGGGTTCGCTGTTGTGTTGCCGTTTGTCCAGTTCCTTCTTGGGCACCTGGCTCTCCTTGTAGAGGAAGCCCCACTCAAAGATGCCGCGGTGATGCACAGTGGAGTACACAGGGCGATACTGGAAGTTATCCCAGTCGATGCCATCCACGATCGGTACAGCCATCGTCTTTCTACAACATCAATGGAGTGCAGAAATGATGAAAAACTGGAAATATTCACTTCACTGAGCTCAATATAGCCATATACACACATGCATACATGCATGTGCATGCATATGTATGCACGCATGTACATGTGTGCGCGCCCGTGCACACGCACGCACACACACAAACACACACACATGCACGCATGCATGCACGCAAGTACATGCACACACACATGCCCACACACGCACGCACACACACACAAACACACTGAAACAAACTCTCAAAATTCATATGCATAAACTCACACGTGCTAACCTGCACCACCCCACAAATGAAATTTTTAAAAAAAACCAACAGATCCCTTAGCTACTCGTATGCAATCAAAATAACAATGAAAAAAAACCCAACAAGAACAAAAAACTCCTCCTTTACCCACAACTATCCAATCAATCACACATCACCATCGAAAAAGATGAAAACACCATACAGATCTAAGGAAATCCCCAACACTTCAACATGACCTTATTATATATTTTTTATTTCTTTTTTTTATTTTTATATTATTATATTATATTGTATTGTATTGTATTGTATTATATTATGTTATATCATATATATATCATCATATCATATCATATACATATATCATTATATTATATTATATTATTTATATTATATATATTATTTATATTATATCATAACATATCATATCATAATCATATTATATCATATTACATTATTATTATTTATTATTATTATTATCATTATCATTATTATTATTATTATTATCTATCTTTCAACAGGACCTCACCTGTCCACTCGTATGCGGTCCAGAAGGGGCACGAGCCAGTTACGGTTGCACTCGCAGTGAGCGTCCAGAAAAACGATGACGTCACCTGTGGCCAGTTCCGCTCCTCTGGTCCTGGTGCGGATCAGCCCTTCCCTCTCCTTGTTGCGGTACAGCTTCACCTTGCCTCGGAACTGCTTCAGGTAGTTCTCCAGAGGACCCTTCAGGTTAGCTGCAGCATTGGAAATGTGGTCATTCGGATGAGACTATAAACCGAGGTCCCATGTCCGAACGCACGCAGAACATCTTGCACACACATTAAAATCCTGTTCCGCCTTTCGGAGGAGCAGGCCATTGTGTGCCCATAGGAGCGGATGACAAAAATTATATTGAAAAAAAAAACAGCATGCACACAGGTGTCGTGTTTAGACACCATCCCTGAGGGGAAAAAAAAAATAATGGGTAGGCGCTGCACTTGTGGCAACGCACTCTCCTCGGGAGACCAGCCAGAATTTCACGCAGAGAAATCTGCTGTGACATAAAGTGGTATAAAATAAAAGTAAAAGGTACCACAACAACAGCAATAACATGATTGTAGAATACAAAATCTTGCTTTTTATTATTATTATTTTTTTTTACAACCTGTTGTGTTGAGCTCACACTTTTTTGTTGTTGTCCACAGGGCCCTTCAGGTTAGCTGCAGCACCAGAAATCAATCCACAACAGCAATGATATGATTGTACAATACAAAATCTTGGGGGGGCTGGTTGGGCACAGCACACAAATCCAACACCACTCAGTCCAGAGTGCTATATTTACTGCGTCCCTTCTTTTTACCTAGTCCAAGTGTGGTCAGTTCCTGCTATAAACAGCACCAGCTGGCCCTATCTGGGCTAGGATGGGATGAAATAATTAGCCGCTGAGAGGAGCTGAAAGTTGGGGGAAACTGACGGCTGTGTGGGGTGGGGTTTTTTTTTTACAACCTGTTGTGTTTTAGCTCACACTTTTTTGTTGTCCAGGACAAGAAATTACTTTTTTTATGAACAAAGCAAATGCGTTGCTTATTCAATGTACCGTTGGAAATAAAAATTTCACTTTGGACCTGTGGATGATACACGGTTATATTCATTTACGCAATGCATACATATAATACTAACACATATGACCTCATGCACAAAAATTAACACATTTTCGTTATCTGTACCCTGTTCACATATAAACCCACATGAAAACCTTAAGGAATGCCTGTAGGTTGACATCAGCCAGTGGTAATAATGCTGATGAAACTTCAACCCTGTTACATATACTGCATAAAAAAAAAGTAAAGACGACAACTATATAAATAAAAAAGATATCCAGACGAAAAGCTGTACTTTTGCCAAAACATTGCATGGAATATGTGCACCTGTACAAAACTTCACTGACTGGAAAATAACAAACAGACATATATGGTGGAGCAATCTAGGCTCCCTCCTCTTGCATGCGTCTCAGCATGTCCTGTATACAGACACACCTGTTAACTGTGGTGAGCATAATTTGCTCAGGTGGGGGTCCTGCATCTGCTTCCAGTGAATTGAATTGAACTGAATACTACTTTCAGTCACAGCAGATAATTTCTCTGTGTGAAATTCAAGCTGCTCTCCACAGAAAAAAATCTTGTAAATCTTGTCATCTGTTCCCACTGGTACACAATGGCCTTCTCTTATGAAAAGCGGAACAGGATTTAACATGTGCACAAGATGTTCTGCGTGTGTTCGCACACTGAGCCTCAGTTTATAGCCTTATCCAAAGGACTTTTGGGGAGAGTGGAGTCAGCACTGATGTTAACTCCTTAATCACAGCACCATGTTTCTCACTATTCAGACCATGCTTCGGAGATGGGACACCAGATATCCACAATTCTGTTTACTCTAAGCAAAAACAGGCTTTTTTCACCTTTGTCACTGAAGTCATCGACCATGACCACCTCTTTGAGCAGGTGAGGGGGGGAGGTGTCGATGATGCTGTGCACGGTTCTGACCAGGGTGGAGAAGCCTTCATTGTGGAACACCAGGATGACACTGGCCGTGGGCAGGTCTTCAGGGGGGTACTGCCAGTACTTGCACCTGTTGGAACATAGTGCTGTTATTCTGTTGCTGTATTGCTCTGTTTTGTTTCTCTTTGGTTAAATCTCCCTCTTCTTCTCTCTCTACTTCTCTCTCTCTCTCTTCTCTCTCTCTTTCTCTTCTCTCTCTTTGTATTCTCTCTCTCTCGTTGTCTTCCTCGCCTTCTTCTCTCTCTTCTGTTCTTTCTTTCTCTCTTTCTCCTTGGTAAAATCTCTCTCTTTTCTCTCTCTCTCGTCTCTCTGTCTGTCTGTCTGTCTGTCTCTGTCTGTCTGTCTTCTTCTTCTCTTCTTCTTTCTTTCTCTTCTCTTCTCTTCTTCTCTCTTCTTCTCTCTCTCTCTCTCTCTCTCTCTTCTCTCTCTCTTCTTTTCTCTCTCTCTCTCTCTCCTCTCTCTCTCTCTCTCTCTCTCCTCTCTCTCTCTCTCTCTCTCTCTCTCTCTCTCTCTCTCTCTCTGTGTTCCCTTAATAGGCGAGATGCACAGTGTCTGGTCTTCTCCTGTGCTTGTATCTTATGCAGTTTTGTAAATGTTGTCATCCATTCCCATGTGCGAGCATATGTGCATGCATGCATGTGTGCGTGTGTGTATGTGTGATACTTTTACACTGCAATTCCCTCTTAAAATATTCTCTCTAAAGAAACCACTTTCTTCAGGAATATGTGTACATGATATCTCCCCATTTAACAACTACACACAAAGCCAACACAAAACACACACACACATATACACAAACACACATACACACACACACACAAACACACACACACACACACACACACACACACATAAAAACACACCCACCCCCACCCCCCCGCCCGCCCCCCCCCGCGCGCACGCACGCACGCACGCACGCACGCAAAAGCACACACACACAACACACACACACACACACACACACACACACACACAGATAGGTCAAAACGCACTCATCCAATCTGGTGTCCGGGATGGTGCGATTCATGGAGATCTTGTCACTGTTGAGCATGTTGAAGCCATACTGTTGGATCTGAGAGTCGGCTTTCTGCTTCTCGTGCATCGCTGTGTACACTGGCTCCCCTCTCTCCCCTGATGGCAAGTGTTTCAACAGGTCACATACAGAGGTACAGAGAGACACAGGCACAAACACACACAAAACGCTAGTATACAGATTTGCAAGCACACACAGACACACACAGCACAGGCACAGACACAGGCACAACACACAGGCACAGACACAACACACACACACACACACACACAAACACACCAGACACATACACATACACACACACACACATTATCCTTGAATAAGAGAATAAATAGAATAGAATAAAATAGAATACAATACAATATAATACAATACAATACAATACAATACAATACAATACAATACAATACAATAAAACACACATCTTGAGTTTTATCAAGCATATTCATAAGAAACGGACATGATTTTAAAGATTTTTTTTTCATTTGAGAAAAGGTTTTCTATTTGCAAACAAAACACACACACACACACACACAAAACCGGCAAAGCATCAGTAGCACAATAAAAGTCACCTTAAAACTTGAATAACTCGTGCTCAAGTGAAAACCTGACATTCTTCTTTATCATTTTATTTCTTTGGTCCAGAACATTAAAACAATCTTCACACATGTATTCTACCCTCTGTAGGTAAAGACACTGGAAAACTTGACAGATCATACAAAAAAGAACTCTTTGAAGTCCTGCAAAAAGCTGCCAAGTTTTTGAATTGATTAAAGATGGATAGGCAAAATCTCACCATTCACTAGTGAATCCTGCTACTGGTGAACCCCCCGAGCTCTAGCAGAGGAACAGAAAAAAAAAAACCCACCACCACCAAACCCCAAGTCAAAAATTTTGAACACACACGCACAACATGGAGATGGATGGAACCTCAAAACACCCAAACTCACCAGGGCCGTACTGAGGAGGGGGTTCTCTGGGTTCAAAGTTGCCCAGTTTTCCATGGATCAGCGTGGCCTTGGCCGTCTGTTTCCCACCCTCCCACTCCTCCCCTCCCTGCCCTGCCCCATCATCGGCATCTGGGTGGTTGAAGGCCGAGTCCCTGTCTGCTCTGTCCACTGCCATCTGGGCCACTTTCCCATGACCCGCCTGCTTCTTCTTGAACATCAGCTGTTGGAAAGTGCAAACTTTGCATGTCATGGTAGAAAATTATTTTTAAATTAAGTCATTAAAAAATGTTATCAATACACGTGTGTGTGCGTGTGTGTGCGCGCACACACACACACACACACAGAGCTCTGTCTGTCTGTCTGTCTGTCACACACACACACACCTCTCTCTCTCTCTCATCACACACACATGACATGCACACACTCATGAACACTTACAGCACACTCACATTCACACACACACACTCACACACACTACACACACACTCACACATAACACACACACCACCTCCCAACCACCATCACACACACACACACACACACACACCACCACACACCCCACCCAACCACACACCATACACACACACACACACACACACACACACACACACACACACACACACACACACACACACACACACACACGCACAATCAAACATACATTCCCTATCCCATGTGCAAACTACTAGTTACCTAACCTCTTGATCTTCCCTTATAATTAACTCACACACACACACACACACACACACACACACACACACACACACACACACACACACACACACACACCACACACACCACCATAACCACCATCATCACCCTCCCTCCCCCTTGATTAACTGTCTTTTTGTGTAGACTAGACCTGAGTGTCACTAAGTAAGTTCCAAAGACTGTAGCCTCAGTGTTGATGCTGCTGGTGTTGGTATTGCTTCTTCCTGCCAGCACACTGACAGAAAATTGGAGAAATGATCAGGTGAGTCTGTCACTCTTTGCTTTTAAAACTCACCTCTTCCCTTTTCCTGCGGTTCATGAACTGCTGGTAGCTCTCCTGACTGTCCTCCCCCAGCTTCAGGTGGAAGAGGTAGGGGCCCAACAGCAGCAACGTCACCACCAGCAGACCCAGCTTCACAATGAAGTTCCCTCGCATCCGCGTCCGCATCTTGAAGATTAACTGTCTTTTTGTGTCTAGACTAGACGTGAACGTCACTAAGTTAAGTTCCCAAAGACTGTAGCGTTGTCAGTGTTAATGCTGCTGGTGTTGGTCTTGCTTCTTTCTGTCAGCACACTGAGGAGAGAGAAAATTGGAGAAATTATCAGTTTGAGTTTTTGTCATTTTGGGGTCTAAATGTGGAAAGGAAAGAAGCTTCGGGAGTACTGTTGTATTTAAGGGTAGGAAGCCTTCAGTTAAGAACTTGCTTTCACACAGAGAAAGCTGCTGTGACAAAGTGGGGGAAAAAATCTGTCTGTCCATCTCTGTCTGTCCAGCCATCCATCTGCGCAGCCCCCCCCACCTCTCTCTCTCTCTCTCTCTCTCTCTCTCTCTCTCTCTCTCTCTCTCTCTCTCTCTCTCTCTCTCTCAGTGTGTTTCAATAACTACATCAACATCCAAACTAAAAACCATTCATTATGGAATACCACAGGGATCCATATTGGGACCAATTCTCTTCTCATTATACATAAATGACCTTCCTCTACATATCAATTCCAAATGTGAACTATTTGCTGATGACACAACCATACATACGAGCCATAACAACATTGATTATCTTGCAACCATATTACAAAAAAGCGCTGACAAACTTGTCAAATGGACAGAACAAAACCACATGTCTATTCATCCCCAAAAAACAAAATGCATGCTTATCACCACCAGACAAAAGCGACAAAATTTATTACATAAACTGTTTAAAATTTACATAAAAAAGGAAGCAATTGAACAAACCTCTCACCACAAAGTCCTAGGAGTGACAATCGATGAAAATCTCAGCTGGTTCTACCACATATCTCATCTATGCAAATATTTGTCCCAAAAAGTCTACCAGTTGACTAAAATCAAACACTTTCTTGACTTCCATTCAAGGAAACTGTTCTTTCAAGCTTATATACAATCCTCAATAGACTATGCAGCAACCCTGTGGGATTCTGCCAGTGCAAATACCATGAAACTATAACTTTGTCTGTATAAATGTGGTCTTAAACTGGTCCTTTTGAAGAAAACAACCTTGCTAGAAGTAGACTATACTCAGTTAAATATTCTCCCCCTACACCAATGACTAAAATATAACAAAGGCATCATGATGTTTAAGATAATGACAGGAAATGTCCCCACATCCTTAAAAGATAAATTCCCAATAAATCATTCCAGAAGTATGGAAAAGCCAAGTGTCCCAATCCCAAGAATAGACCTGTTTAAATCTAGTTTACTATACTCAGGCCCTACACTGTGGAACTCCCTTCCTGATTCAATTAAACAGCACCAATCATTAACAACCTTCAAAAATTACCTTCTAAACCACTTGATGCATTAAAAACAACAAACCACACTCCCCCCCTCCCCCCCTCTCTACCACTGTGTGTGTGCATGGGTGTGGATGTGTGAATGTGTGTAATTCTTATCTGTGTGTCTGTATGTCTGTGTCAGTGTGAGAGTATGTGAGAGTATGGAAATCATTATCCAATTTCTAAAAATGTTTTGCTAATTCTATAAACATCTGGGATGTTTTTTTGTTGTTGTTTGTTTGTTTGTTTGTTTTTTGATAGTATTTCTCCCCCGCCCCCTTCAAATAAGGATATCAGTTATTTTTCCCCCTTTTATCCAAATGTATGATTTAAATGACTTGTATAACTTTAGACATATGGCCGTAGACTGATGTTTCAGTTGTTTATTATGTTCTCCTGCTGGCTCCTGCTGGCTCTTTATCTATTAGCGTTTTTTTTTGTTTTTTTTTGTTTTTTTTTGCTTTTGTTTTTTGTTGTTTGTTTGTTGTTTGTTTGTTTGTTTGTTTGTTTGGGTTTTTGTTTTGTTTTTTGTTTGTTTATTTGTTTGTTTGCTTGTTTTGTTCTGTTTTTGTTTTTTCCTTTCTTTTCTTCTTCTTTAATAATCCAAATTATTTTATAGTGACTTCTGATTTTCGTCTTCTGAATGAGTGCACCTTTCTTACCTTATTATATGTAGTGTACTGTCGCATTTCTCTTACCTTATTATATGTAGTGTACTTATTTCTTGTATGTTGTTTGGTACTGCGTATAGTTTTATTGTTTAATATCTTTTATTTTGATGTTTTCCCTGAAAAGGGCGGGGACTGGATGTAAAAAAGCACATGGTGCTTATCTATTATCCTCGAATAAAAGAATTTGCCTTGCCTTGCCTTGCCTTGCCTTGTCTCCCTCTCTCTTTCTCTCTCACTGTGTGCTGCAAACTACAAAGTCATAAACTTGGATATTGATTTTTTTCCAGCTCCTGGTTACAGCAATAAATAATAATAAGTAGAAAATGGCAATGCAGACAATAAGAGACAGAGTGAGAATGTTGACAAAACTGGACCCCCTCCCCCCCCCCCCCCCCCCCCCCCCCCCCCCCCCCCCCCCCCCTTATACCCCTGGGGTCACACAGTTTATTCACTGTGAAACTTGTGTCAAAGGGAAGTAATTTTTACATCTTTTAATAGTCAATACACAAAAAACTGAGGGCGCTAATGGGCGTTACAGGGTTACGTTATAAAGGGGCGCTAATGGGCGCAGCAGGGGGATAAGGGTTAACACTCCCTACCCCAGGTATGGATTAATCTGTATCATTCAATCACCTCCTGTGGATGGGTATGGATTTATAAATCCATAACACAGCAGTTAATTTCCCTTTCAACCTCCCATTCTGCCCTATTCTTATTTCCTCATTTTACCTTGTTGATTTTAGCTGCCACATTGGCCATACATCATTCACAGCTAATATGCACATATATATGTGACGCTCCACCACGAAATGAGTCGCTTAGCACATTACCTAATTTTGCGCTAGGAGCCTTTAAAGGCAGGTGGGGGTCAAGTTGTCAATTTTGATATTTTGATTGATTATTAAACTAGATCTGTTTATTTACCTTAGAATGAAATATCAAGGCATAATTTTTATTCCTTTTGCTTTTAAATGTGTTTTGAAAATACCAAAGCACTCATTCTGACAACCTGTTATTAAAATAAACTTGCCCGTTTCTCATTTTGTCCCATCCTGCAGTCTATCATTTCAATTTGTAATAATGTTGCACAGAATTGTCCGATTTTCAATCTGTTTTTTGTATTTGATAGCCACTTTATTGCACATTAATAACATGTCAATAACTTAAAATTGACCTCAGGTGCACTCCATCTCATTATGTGGTGGAGCGTCACACACACACAACATATATATATATATTATATATATATATATATATATATATATATATATATATATATATATATATATATTATATATATATATATATATATATATTTTTGGCATCTCCTATAAAGACCACATAAGCAATGAAGACATGCGTAACAGAATCCAGCAATCAATTGGTCCCTACAAAAATCTTCTATCAATCGTAAAGCAGCATATAATCTACTTAAATGGTACGGGCATGTCACAAGATCAAAAAGATTTGCAAAAACAATACTGCAAGGCACTGTCCAAGGAGGAAGAAAAAGAGGCAGACCAAGGAAGAGATGGGAGGACAACATCAACATATAGACAGGCCTAGAACTCAACCAAATTTTGAGAAAGGCAGAACAGAGAAAGGAATGGAGGGAACTGGTTGACAAGTCTTCATGGGTTCCCCCACGGTCGCCAGACTAAGGCATAGATAGATAGATAGATAGATAGATAGATAGATAGATAGATAGATAGATAGATAGATAGATAGATAGATAGATAGATAGTAGATAGATAGATAGATAGATAGATACTGAGTGTGTCTTTGGTGTGTTTAAACTTTATTGTTTTAATGTGTCATATGCTTACAAGTAGTATGGCTTTAGCTCATCAGACTTTCACTGCTGAGGAGGAAACAGAACTTTTTAACGAGTTATGACATTGCCAATGAAGATTGAGTTTTTTATAGCGATCATGAGAACTTTGAGCCTTGCGATACTGTAGCTGAAAGGGATGGGAGGTGGGGATGCCATGGGGGAGGGGCATGGCCTTGGTACTGTGAGTACCACTAGGTAAACACCGACTGTTTACATGAAAATGAACCACAAGCCAGGGGGAGAAGTGCCAACATTCTGTACATATATATATATATATATATATATATATATATATATATATATATATATATATATCAGTGTAGAAAAGTTCAGGAACTAACTCAGACAAGGGCAGAAATGTATACATTACTGTACAGTTATCTGTATATTCCGTGACCCTGATTGTGAGTGTCATGTGTACAGTTCAAAGGTTTGTTTGGATTATATCACAATGGATGCTATGCTGGAATAAAACTTGTATAGTACCTATGCTTGTCTCTGTTTATTTGTGATTGTTGCTATGATAAATTGTTTTGTTATTGTGTTGTATTTGTTGTATGCATTGTGTAAGAATCATTAACTGATTAAGCGCAGCAATCCAGTCACCACTTAAAATCAGAGCAATTACGAAATTTCACATCATAATTAAAACAAATGGTTTGTTTTTTAATAATAATAATAATAATAATAATAATAATAATAATTGATAATACATGGAACTTATATAGGGCTATATCTTGTAAAAACAAATCAAAGCGCTTTAATGCAGTATAGACTTTAAATCAATACTTTGATGGTTGAATCCCTGGCCATACTCCCTGTCAGTGTCACAGTGTGACTGTGAGTCCAGTGGTGTACAACATCCACTCAGAAAAGAGAATCTTTGTGATTGGTGTACTACTAGTTAATTCATGAAATCGTTTGTTGTTTGTTGATTTTCTGTTCATGAAAAATAAAATATCAGGAAGAAATTTGTTCAGCTTTGAGCAGATCTGAAAAAGTCCTTGTCATTACTAATGTTAGAAGTCTTAAGCACATTGTTGCATCTGGGGGGTATTTTTTTAAATGCTGTTTTTCATTACTGCAACATCGGTATCATGAGTGTTCAGTCCTGTAACGTTTACTTGCCGTCCATTATGCAAGTGCAAGTGTTCAGTCACTTAGGCCTAGTGAATGAACACACTAGGCCTATGTATCTAGGCATGCAGTGATCAATACACAGTAACAGTACATACTATCACAGTAGGCCTAACTGGGGGGGGAGTGGTGCAAATTTTGCTGTTTCACACTTGCTACTTCGATGATCTACGAATAACGGTACCTTTTTCTCTCCTTTGATATGCATGTGATCCACAAAAGCAGAAATCCTTGCTGAAGTTGTGAAGAAAGACGAGTAGTAAGACGCAACAGTCTTATAAAAGTCGCGTAGTACACAAGCTCTTGGTGCTACGTTGAGCCACATCATCAACGAGTGTTCCCCTTTCTCTTTGAAGTGGGCTGAAGAAGGGAAGGAGAAGGTGGGGGGAGCAATGAAAACAGTTGGTGTGGTCTAGTGATACGCACACTAGAAGTTTACATCCAGTGGATGGGTGCGCGCGCGCGTGAGTATGTAATGTGTGCAAAATTTTATACTGATATGACTGATATTGATATTGCAGCATTGGACTACAATGGGTAACAGTTGTTCAACTTTTGTCTGTTATTCCACACTGAGGTAGTTTTTGCCCCAGAAAATATGCCGAGTAGTAATCGAAAGTGATGGCAACATGACAAAAAATCTATTAAAAAAAAAAAAACACAACACACAAAAACTTTGGAAGATGTGATGTGGACTTCCAAGAGATGATGTGTATTTTGAAATTTGGGTCTAAATCTTTGGGACTGTTATGTAAACTTCGTAGATAAAAGTAGATCTATGTCTTGAAGAAACAGTAATAGAACGATGTGAAGAATAATAAAATTATTCTTCAGCACTAACTTCTTACACTTTACACAAACAATTAATATTTTGCAATGATGTTGTGCACATGCTTTCCTAGAGATTAATCTGCAATGCAAGGGGCAAAAAAACAACAACACAAAACAAAAACAATAAACATGCACTGATAAAACTGGGTGATATGAGGCCTGTTGGAATATTTACAAACTGTGTATAAATAATGACAATATGACGATGATAGGAACATCATTTGGTTTAGTAAACAGACACCTGACACATCTGATAAGATTGATTAAGGTACATTGATTAAAATCAGCATCAATGTCAGCGTGCAGAACCATTGATACCTGCGGAGTACACAATTGTGAAACGGTCCGATACGTAGGGGCTAGGCCTACAGAAGGGAGAGCACTTTGTCTTGGTTGTGTCGGAAAACTGCGGCCAGAGCACGCCTTATCTTGTTTTGTCCACGTTTATTGTTATATCCGTCAAAGTTGTAAAAGCTGTGCTCAATGCAATCACTGTTGTGTGATTAAATGTACTTTAGCGGAAAAGCAACAATATATTTTTGTTCTGAAAACAACAAAATACCTGTGTTTTTATGAGAGTGGAACCTGTACTAGCGCGAACTAAAAATATCGTCTGCTTTATCGAAAGGTAGACATACATGTAGGCCTAGGAGTTGGTCACAGTAACTGATCATGTACGTCTCGGAAATCTAGAGCAGGCCATAATCGATAAGAAAGGAAGGGGGAGAGTTCAGAACCTGCACGCAAGCCACGTTGGACTTTTTTTAAGAACTGGGAAAGATTGTGTGAATACCAGCGTTTTGTCTGCGCCAACAACCATGAAGATTGTGTTCCTAAGAAGACGCCCTCTTTTGAAACTTATTCTTCTGATAGGATTTATCATGTGCTGTTCTTATATTGTCTTTAGACTCTCAGGTCCAGGACAAATGAAAAAAGGAACACGGTTATTTGAAATTGCTGTAAGTATACTTGCAACTATTCTATATGACAGGACCCATTCTGTCTGCACCTTACCTCCTGTCATCTTTGTATTGATCATTGTTGTT
>CM060324.1:21482694-21485194 GCA_030674155.1 Stramonita haemastoma | reverse complement strand
ATATATATATATATATATATACATACATACATACACACAGTTGTACTTCATATCTACAGCATATATATATATATATATATATATATATATATATATATTATATACATGAGTATGTTAGGGGAGGGGGGAGGTATGTGTGCACATGTAGGCAAGTGCTCTTGCACGAGTATGTATGTGGGTGGCTGTGTAGGTGATGGGCATGGGTGTGAGTGGGTATGCCTGCATGTGTAGGTGCATGCATGTGGGTGTGATGACAGTTGGAGGGGATGTTCTGTGTACAATGGTAAGACTTTTAGCTGTTTGTATATATATATATATATTTATACAAACAGCTAAAAGTCTTACCATTGTACATAAGTTATCATGTATCTGATCTAGAGGGTATTACTGAATACACTGTGCAGGAGATGAGTGGCTGTTGTTTCTAAAATGATGCGTGTAGTGTTTTGATTCTCAAGCCATTTTACCTTCTCACAACATCGAATGCTATTTGCCATGATAAAGCACAATACGTAATTGTTGTTATTTGCATGTTTATAAAGAAATCTGGTTGTCTTGTATCAACTTAAGGCTGGCAAAACTGTATTCAATGGGCACTTTTTTCTGGTATGGAGACTATTCTGAAAATGCAACACTTTGTGGAAAGAAACTGTTTCAACTAAGTCAATGTATATTGATTGTACTTGATGTTAATTTTTTATGGGATGAAATACCAACAGTGTCACTATCAATTTTGTTTCCAGGTGATATTGCATGCAGGTGCTCTTTTTAAAAGCAGGGTAAATGAATTAAGACATCTGAACTGTGTTTGTTACATTTTTGGTCTCATTCAGTTCTTTATTCATGTTTAATGAAATATGCATGTTCGTACATTTTTGTGTTACCAAGGTCTGAACAAAGCATGTGAGAAGTTGATTTAAATTGCCGCTTTTTTCCCCCTCTTTCCACTGTTGTACCTTAATTAAAAGGTATTGTGGCCAAAGGCTGATATATAATAATGTATTAAACAGTTTCAGAGCTCTCTCTCTCTCTCTCTCTCTCTCTCTCTCTCTCTCTCTCTCTCTCTCTCTCTCTCTCTCTCTCTCTCTCTCTCTCTCTCTCTCTCTATCTCTCTCTCTCTGTGTCGTCTGTCTGTCTGTCTGTTGCTGTGTCTGTCTGTCGTCTGTCTGTCTGTCTGTCTCTCTCTCTCTCCTCTCTCTCTTCTCCTCTCTCTCTCTCTCTCTCTCTCAACTCATTGAAATAGCATTGTTTTCTGTAGCTATTACTTGACTGTTTCTCAGCACAAGCCTACAAGTACAAGCATTTTTAAAACTTAGACAAGAAAGGGTTTTTTTTTTGTTTTTATGAAGGTGAAAATGTCACCTGTGGCGAAAGAAAGGCGGCAAGCCATGATGTCAGCAAAACTAATAGGTTAGAATTGTCAGCTTGTTATTTAAAACAAGTGGTAATTAAGTATTTTGGGGTTCATGTGATGTCTGAAAATCAATTTCAGTTGACTGGTTTGGAAAGACAGGCATGGCATTTTACAATGCCCCAGTTGAAACTGCTTGCCATGTTACAAGGTTTCCACTATACTTATCCAATGCCAAGCAGTTACACATGCATGTATGATTTGTCCTTTGCATCCTCTTCTTTGCATGCTCAGATACTGAGATAGCAAATATTGTCTGTCATACATGAGCAAAAATGTTTTGCACTGCTGTTAAGCACTAAACAAGTGGGCCCAGCGCGTCAGACTTTGGCATGGGAGAGAATTGTTATCTTTCAAGTCTTTCAGGAAAAATAGGCAGGAGAATGGTCCAAGAAGGCAGAAAATAGACAAGTATGAGGTGATATGAAGAAACAGAGGGATAGGAAAGAGGGAATTCCTAGCACAGAATTTTTAGAAGGTGGGGATGCTATTTATACTGACAGGCCCCAGGCGTCCCTATGAGGGAGCCCTTTTGTAGGTGATATTTTTATTCTAGGCAGCAGAATCACCTAGTGGTTGGAGCTTTGTATTCACGATCTGACAGTAACTAAAGGCATGAAATTTTGAATCAGGATTCTCTGAGTTATATTTATTTATGACCATTCAAAGGAATTTTTCCCAGAAGTTAGCATTGATCAGTTTGATGCTGACTGTGTACTTGTAGTATACTTCTCCTGTGAAAGTTCTTCCACTGACTATGTAAAGTTTATCAACCAATTTTATAAGAATTTTCTGCATGAAATTTGGATGTGTCATCATAAGAACAGCATCACCCATTTTTTCTCCTTCTCCTGATAGATTAGGGCTATAATGAACAGAAGCTGCTGCATAGTCTTTGTTACTTCATTCTTAATGATATTGCATTATACACAAGCAACGTATGATGAAGATGCCTAAATCCCTTAACTCTTTTGAGGAATTGTTGCAAATAGCTAGCTTCAAAATCTTCAGACAGTTTATCTAGGGCAAGTTGACCTTGGCCAAGCCCATTCCTTGTTAGAAAGCAGGGTTTGTGCTAGGAATATTTAT
>CM060324.1:21462694-21477694 GCA_030674155.1 Stramonita haemastoma | reverse complement strand
TTGAAACAGGCTTACTTTGGGGAATTGTGTGGAGACCTGTGTCGTATTTAAACACTGTATATATAGTTTATAGAGGTCTGTTTGATATTATGTGGAGATCTGTGTGTACATGTACATATGTAAATATTTGTGTGATATCAAAGCATTCTGTGTTAAATATTATGTGGAGTTGTGTGAAATTTAAACATTATGTGGATATCTGTGTTTTTATTTAAAACATGTGAGTATCTGTGTGATATGCAAGCTTTATATAAGCATCTGTGTGACATGAAAACATTATACATGGAATTCTTTTTCATACTTACACTCTATGTGAACATCTGTGTAGCCTGTAAACATTATGTGTAAAACTATGTTACCATCTAAACATGTGGAAGTCTGTGTAATGCTTACACTCTACATGAACTCCTGTGTAACGTCTGTGTGTGTGTGTGTTGTGTGTTTGTGTGTTTGTGTGTTTTGTGTGTTTGTGTGTGTGTGTGTGTTGTGTGTGTGTGTGTGTGTGTGTGTTGTGTGTGTGTGTGTGTGTGTGTGTGTGTGTGTGTATGTGTGGACATGTAATTTGTTAATTTTTAAGTAAACGGTTGCATGCGTGTGACTTATTTGAATGAAAGTGCTTTGATTTGTGTACTTTACAAGATTCAGCGCATATAAATCCCTATTATTATTATTATTATTATTATTATTATTAAAACTTTACGTGGAGATCTGTGTTGGCATGTAAATGTTATATGGAGGTGATGAAAACTAGTTATGGATTGCAGGGGAAGGTGGCAAAGCAGTGCACACCAGCATGGAAGAGAAGTCCAAAGCTGACCAGACCGTGCGCGAGTTTGGTTTCAACATGGTGGCCAGTGACAAAGTGCCCATGAACCGATCCATTCCCGACACCCGCATGGACGAGTGAGTAACTAATTAAATGTGGATGTCTTCTTTAGTGCTGCCCTCAGGTCTGGTGATGCTGCCCAGATACGTGAATCTGTCCGCCTGGCGTAAGTGTGCTCCATTCACTTTCACAGGGGCTGGTGTTTTTACATTTAGCGTCATTGTCTCTGTCTTCTTGGTGCTGATTCATAGCCCCACCTGCCTGCTGTCCGAAGGTTTGAAGTCTGCTGGTCTTGTCCTGTATATACGGGGGTGTGGGGGATAGTAGCGCCAGGTCATCTGCAAAGTCTAAGTCAAAATGATCCTTTGCAGCAGAGAATCTCAGATGATTGGACAGGAGTTAGAAAATGCGTTTTATCAATGTTGGTCAGTTTCTTGAGGAGAAAAAAATGTTTACTGAAAGAGTGTGGACAGTTGGATTTCAAAATGGGTTTATATCCTCAAAGTCGGAATGCAGCTACCTTTATGGTGGACAAAAAACTGTTGCTTATGCACCACCGGTGAACCTTAGAGCTCTAGCCGACAAACAGAACGAAAAAAAGGGTATGTAGTGGAGGGGGGTGGGGGGAGCTTTGTGGGTAGGGCTTTGTACTCCTGATCTGTTGATAACTTGAGGTGCATGATGAATTCTCTGTCAAGGTGTCAATATAAGGGGGTTTATCTCCTAGAGTTAACATTGGTAATGAGTATTCTCCCTGCTCTCCCAGCACAGCAGTATATCATTCTCCACCACCCATGTCATCATCATCATCATCATCATCATCATCATCATCTCATCATCATCATCATCGTCATCATTCATCATCCTCTCTCCTCCTCTCCACACCACCACCTTTTCTATTTGTGCCATCTTACATTCTCGTCCCCCCCTCCTCCTCCTCCTCCTCCTCTCATATCATCATTATCGTCTCTTCACACAAAACCCACCCTCTTTTTATTTTACCACCAGTGTCATTTGCTCATAGTGCTCATTACATACACATTTTTATTTTATCGCCATCATTACAATATTATTCACAATAAACACTACGTACACTTTTTTCTTTTATCACCTGCGTTGTTCGTTCATAATACACATTATGTACAGTCTCTGTTATATCACCAGTATAAGTTTATAAGCTGTCCGTGTATAGCCTTCAGTATATAGCAGACTTCTGAGGCCTATGGTGCCATAGCTTTGCTTTTCTCTGCATTGGTGTCATTTTCTTGTTTAGGTGGGCATTGATTTGGTCAGAGGCCACATGCAAACACACACACACACACACACAACACACTCACACACACACACACAACACACACACACACACACACACACACACACACACAGACACATCATACACACACACACAATTAACACACACACAAACACACAGAGTTGCACACACACACACACACACACACACAACACACACACACACACAAATGCACACACACACACACACACACACAACACACACACACACACACACAGAATTCATGCACACACACACACAGTACACCACACACACACACACACACACACACACACACACACACACACCACCACACCACACACACCACTAGCACACACACTAGCACACACACAGAGTCACATACATATACCACACATATAGTATTACACACTTACACATACTCAGAGGTTTTATTGAACAGGATTATGTATTCCTTTCAGTCCTTTTCATCCGTATCCCTCCTTTTTTCTTTCTTTTGTGTATTTTTTTTAGGGGGGTAGGAGGAGTTGTGGGGAAGCTATCCTGAGTTCACAAGCTTAAAGTCATTGGAAAATGTATGGTGCAGATTTATGTGTTGTTCCTGTTGCCTAGAATCCAGGAAAACTGCCAAATTGAAAATATATTATCATAGATGTATGTTGCCCATGTAAGGGTCGATGGATATAAGTTGAGTGTGAAGACAAACTGGGTATAGTTATTTATGGGTGTTGTTATTCGGGATTTTTTTTTTTGTTGGGGGGGGGGGGGGGGGTGCAAGGGAGGGTGCAGAGTAGATGGAGGGGGGGGGGAGGGAATCTGTTATATACATACCACTGTTTTAAAAAAAAAAAGCTTTTCTGTTTTTTATTGATCGTTTGTCCCTCATTCAAAGGACTTTCAGGAGAGTGGGATCAATACCCTTGTAAATAAAGGGGAGAACAAACAGATAAAACAGATCAACTGACTGACCAGTGGGCAGACATTTCTGCTGTTTAGTAGATCTTGTCATCTGTTGCTAATGACACACAGTGTCATGCCCTTCCAAAAGGTGGAACAGGTTTTAACGTGTGCACAAGATGTTCTGCATGCATTAGCACGTGGGACCTCAGTTTATAGTCTCATCCCTCTCCGAAGTCAGAATTTGGCCACCATAATGGTGGGTAAAAATGGTCAGACACAAAGTTTCCCCATTAGTGAACCTCAGAGCACTAGTCAAGGAAAAACAACACAACAAAAATCAACAACAAAAAGTCATGCGAAGGACTTTAGGGGGAGTGGAGTCACCTCTCATATTACTCCAAAGGGAAAACAAATTTCCTTGATTGGGTGTCTCACTGGTGGCTTGAACTGAGAGTATCAGATTGTGAGCACAATGCTCTAACCACCAGGTTGTCCCATTTTTCGTGTGTGTGTGTGTGTGTGTGTGTGTGTGTGTGTGTGTGTGTGTGTGTGTGTGTGTGTGTGTGTGTGTGTGTGTGTGGTGTGTGTGTGTGAGAGTGAGATTGAGACTCACAAGCTGTGCTTGCAGTCACAGGATGGGATGGGTAGCCTGGTGGTCAGAGTGATGTGCCCATGATCTGCAGAGTGGGGTTGAATCTCGTTCAAGAGTATTTCTCCTCAGGTTAACATAAGTGCGACTCCACTCCCCCAAGTCCTTCAGTGAGACTGTAACTGAGATCCCATGTGCAAAGCATGCAGAAATCTTGCGTAACTTAAAACCATTCTGCTTTTTTGGAGAGTAGGCATTTCATGCCAGTGGGAACGGATGACAAATTTGATAAAACTGCATACAACAGGGACTGGAAGTAAAAAACAACAACACATGAGTGTTTATTCCATTATCCTCAAAATAAAGATTTTTTTTTAAAGTATCACGATAAACCACCACAGAAACATGATTACAACTGGTTCTAACCACTTAAGCCGGAACACCTCCACCTACCCATTCATAACCTGTGGGCAGGTGCAAGTACTGGCACTACCCAGAAGATCTACCCACGGCCAGTGTCATCCTGGTGTTCTACAACGAGGGCTGGTCCACCCTGGTGAGAACCGTGCACAGCATCATCAACACCTCCCCCCCTCACCTTCTGCATGAGGTCGTGCTTATCGACGACGACAGCGATAAAGGTGGGGGGATAGTGCAGTCTTGTCTGTGTGCTTGTTTTGTCTGTTGTTGTTGAGTTGTCTTGTCTGTGTATTTGTTTGTCTTGTTTATCAGTCTTGTCTGTGTGTTTGTCTGTCTCTTTTATTCTCTCCTCTCTTTCTCTCTCTGTTTGTCTCTCTGTGTCTCCATCTCTCTCTGTTCTGCTGTCTGTCTGTCTGTCTGTCTGTGTCTGTCTGTCTGTCTGTCTTCTTCTCTCCTCTCTCTTCTCTCTCTCTCTCTCTCTCTCTCTCTCTCTCTTCTCTCTCTCTCTCTCTCTTCTCTCTCTCTCTCTCTCTCTCTCTCTCTCTCTCTCTCTCTCTCTCTCTCTCTCTTTCTCTCTCTCTCTCTCTCTCTTCTCTCTCTCTCTCTCTCTCTCTCTCTCTCTCCTCTCTCTCTCTCTCTCTCTCTCTCTCTCTCTCTCTCTCTCTCTCTTCTCTCTCTCTCCTTCCTCTCTTGCTCTCTCTCTCTCTCTTGTCCCCCCCTTATTAAAAAAAAAAAATGCTGTGTGTTCACACAGTTTCAAATAAACAAGTGTGGAAATGCTTGCAGCTATTCAGTTCTATATATTTGGTATCCCCCTGTAGGGATACCAGGCGCCTGTTGCAATAAATAGCATCCCCACCTTCTGGAAATTCTGTGCTAGGAATTCCCTCTTTTTCTATCCTTTTCTTTATTTCTGCCGTGTTCTTTTTCTTTCTGTCACCTCCTTCTCATCTATTTTCTGCCTTCTTGGTCCATTCTCATGCCTTTTTTCTTTCTCCAAAAAGACTTAAAAGATAACAAATCTCTCCCACGCTGAAGTCAGATGTGCTGGGCCTGACTTGTCAGGCGCTTAATAGCAGAGCAACGCATTTTGGTTCATATGACAGACCCCGGCTGTCAGTTTGCCCCACTTTCAGCTCCTCTCAGCTGCTAATTATTCCATTCCCATCCCAGCCCAGATGGGGGCCAGCTGGTGCTATTTATAGCAGGAACTGACCATGCTTACTCCAGGTAAAAGGAAAGGGCACATTTAATTTAGCACTCTTGACTGAGTGATGTTGGATTTGGGTGCTTTGAGACAATAGTTGCTGTCTGAGTGTATGATGAAGAAATATAATCAGTACATTTTGGTTGTTTTTTTTTGTTCAATCAGACTTTCTGAAAGGTCATCTGGAAGAGTACATCAAGCAGTGGAACGGCAAGGTAAAGCTTTACCGCAACACGGAGCGTCTGGGTCTCATCCAGGCCCGTAACCGGGGTGCCAAATTGTCCACAGGGGACGTGGTTGTCTTCCTTGACGCCCACTGCGAATGCAACCGCAACTGGCTGGTGCCTTTGCTGGCCCGAATCAGATATGACAGGTATGTGTGTGTTTTGTTTTTTTATTTATTCGTTTATATCGAGGATAATGGAATAAGCACTCATGTGCTTTTTTTTTTACATCTAGTCCCCGTGTGTATGCAGTTTTGTAAATTTTGTCACCTGTTCCTATCGGCACACAGTGGCCAACTCTTATGAAAAGGGGAACTGGATTTAACATGTGTGCAAGATGTTCTCTGTGTGTGTGTATGTGTGTGTGTGTGTGTTCATGTGTGCACCATGTATATATATATATTATAGTGAGCTGGTTTACTTAACCAGGGAAAAAAAACCAAACTAACAAAAACTTCAATGCACATGCATGGTATTATGTCTATGCGGGAAAAAAGATTAATGTCAGACATTGCATAGAAAATCTAACTATACTTCTCACTTTCTCATCAATCACTATTTATTAAGCACTTTGACTTGTGTACTCCACAAGATTCAATGCTATACAAATCCCATATATTATTATTACTATTGACAAAAAAAAATTGAAAGTGATATTTTTCTGTCCCAATTCAGAACAATCCTAGCAGTGCCAATCGTGGATGGCATCAACTGGGACACTATGGCCTATTACTCTGTCTACGACCATCGACACCACCGCGGCATCTTTGAATGGGGCTTCCTCTACAAGGAGAGTGTGGTGCCAGACAAAGAACTGGCCACACGACAACACCCAAGTGAACCCTACAAGTAAGGTCCTCGTGCACCATCACTGGTATCGTTGATATTTTTTAGTTATTTATTTTATTCTTTTATGTCAAGGACAATGGACTAAGCACTCATGTGCTTTTTTTCATCCAGTCCTCATGTGTATGCATTCCCCAAGTCAAGTTAAGCAGCGTCAAGCATGGTTACCAGTTGGATGGGTGACCATTTGCATGCCTTGGCTTCAGTACAGTCCCCCCAGTTCACCCAGGTGTAAATGGGTACCTGCCCTCTTAAGGATCAGGGAATGTAAAGCAGCAAGGGAGAGGAGATGGGCACATACCGCCCTCAATATGCTGGCCCCTAGAGAAGCTGAGGTCTCTGATGCCTCGCTCCCCTACGACTGCCTCACAGCAGTCAGTTTCCCCTACTTTCAGCTCCTCTCAGTGGCTAATTATTTCAGCCCCTCCCTGCCCAGATGAGGCCAGCTGGTGTTAATTATAGCAGGAACTGACCACACTTGGACTAGGTAAAAGGCAGGAGCGTGCTAAATATAGCACTCTGGATTGAGCGATGTTGATTTGTATGCTGTGGCCTAGGTTATGGGACACCTTTACCTTTTAGGTGACAGCAGTGGTGTGTGTGTGACAGGTCCCCAACACACGCAGGAGGCCTCTTCGCCATGGACAGAAAGTACTTCTGGGAGATGGGGGGCTACGACCCTGGCCTGCAGATCTGGGGTGGAGAGAACTATGAACTTGCTTTCAAGGTAAAAAGAATAATGCTGTCTGCACAGCTTATGTGTGAGTTGTTTCTTGTCCATTGTGTTGTACATGTAACACAGCAGTCATTTTCCCCCACATTCAGCTCCTCTCAGCAGCTAATTATTTCAACCCATCCCAGCCCAGATGGGGCCAGCTGGTGCTATGTATGGTAGGAACTGACCACACTTGGACTAGGTGAAAGAAAGGGTGTGGTAAATTTAGCGCTCTGGACTAAGTGATGTTGGACTTTTGCGCTGTGGTAACAATAATGCTTTCTTGCCTACATCAGAATAGGGTAGGAATTCTTTGTTGACTGTGCGCTTTGAGACAGCTGTGAATTTGCCTTCATGGTACAGATAGTTCCAGGGTTTTTTTTGCAGGATAGATAGATGTGATGGCGAAGAGGGTATATGGAAACAAATTTCCTAGAGGTTAAGCAGGTCGAATTTTTGGATGATTTTTTTTTTTTTTTTTTGCTGAGATTGGTGACACTAGCAGGAGATGAAGGCCTGTGATTGTACCAAAAGAAAGCAAAAACAAGAGCACAAAAAAACAAAAAAGAAAGTTACAGGTGATGTTGATGGTGACAGGTGTGGATGTGTGGAGGGAGCTCAGAGTGGGTGCCGTGTTCCCGGGTGGGTCACATCTACCGTGGTCCTCGGGTGGCAGGACTGGGCCGTGTGAAAACCAACCCTCGCCTGCCCTTTTCTCTGGTGGTGAGTTGGTTTTTCTCTCTGTCCAATTGTTACTACAGTACTTGTCTGTTCACTTTTTGTTCCTTTCCTGTATTGTGAATATTCTTTCTTTTTTTCATATTTCTGCTGTTCATTGTGTAATGAATTTTTGTTATGAGTGTTTTTCACATGCCCACATCTGCAAGCTTTGGTTTTGTTAAATTTTATTAAATAAAATCTTGAATATTGAAAATTCTTGAATCGTGATGAAATGTTGTTTGACCCTGTATTTGATATCTTTGAATTATGTTTTCATACACTGTGGTTCCTGCTCCAGATGATTAATTTAAGTCACAGACTAAAAGTTACTTTCGAGAAATGTACAGCAACATTTGACATTTTTGTTACATTAGTTTTTAGCTCAGAAGCAGGTCACAACACATTAATAATCAGAGACACACTTTTTTTTTCATTTCTCAGCTAGAGCTTCAAGATTCACCAATGATGAGACTTTGACATATACAACCATGTATACCCACCATTAAGGTAGCCACATTCAAACTTTGTGGAGAGACAAAACTAACCAGAATCCACCCCAATTTACAGAACTATATGCGGGTGGTGGAGGTGTGGATGGATGAGGAACACAAGAACTACTACTACACGCGAGAACCACTGGGCCGCGGGGCCCCCATCGGGGACATCAGCAAACAGCTGCAGTTCAAGGAGGAGCACCACTGCAAGAGCTTCAAGTGGTTCATGGAGAACGTGGCCTATGAGGTCTACGACAAGTTCCCCAAACTGCCACCCAACAAGGCCTGGGGAGAGGTATGGATGGCCAAGCTTTTTAACTCTCTTGCATTCATATTCTCTGAACATAAACTGCCCCTAGATTTTGCATTCCATCACGAAATCAGGTCAGGCACACATGCTCGCTGGCCATTTCCTCCTTCTAGGTACATACCAGCAGCTATAATTACTTCCAGACTCTCAACAGGGTTTTCACTTCTAGCCTGATAGAGCTTTGACATGTGGTAGCAATTACTGATGGTCACAACATGATGGAAATCTACTGTGTGTATGGCAAATCCCAGTTGGGGACTCAGGGGGGGCAATTATTCAATCCCGGCAAATCCCGGTTCGGGACTAAGAGGGTTAAATGACAAAGAATTTTAAAAGAAGAAAAGCTTTCTGAATGAGCTTTTCTTTGATATGGGATTTATAGGGTGCAAAAAAATCTGCAGTCATATTCATGATTGCAGCTTAGTTCCTTAGACCTGTGTATTATGGAGGTGGTAATGAGTGCGTGAATGACATCCTCAGAAATTACAAGTTAATAAGGATTACAGACAAATCAGGACAACGTCAGTGTATCACTGTTTATTTTTATTTTATTTATTTATTTATTTATTTATTTATTTATTCTTTTATATCGAGGATAACAGAATAAGCAATCATGTGCTTTTTTTCATCCGGTCCCCGTGTGTATGCAGTTTTGTAAATATTGTCATCTGTTCCCACCGGCACACGATGGCCTACTCTTACGAAAAGCGGAACAGGATTTAACGTGTGCGCAAGATGTTCTGCGTGCGTTCGCACACGGGGCCTCGGTTTAAAGTCTCATCCGAAGGACTTTTGGGGAGATTGAAGTCAGCACTGATGTTAACTCCAGGAAGAAAATTTCCTCGACCAGACTCGAACCCGGGTCTTCAAATTGCCAGCGCAATGTTCTGACCACTAGGCTATCCCCTCCTGTAAAAGAGTGAGGTTACAGGACGGTTTGCCGTCAGCACATGGGCTGTATGATCCCACTTATTTATTTATTTATTATCTATTTATTTATTACCACTTTATTGTCACAGCAGATTTCTCTGCGTAAAAATCGGGCTACTCTCCCTGGGGAGAGCACATCGCCACAAGTGCAGTACCACTCTTTTTTTGGTTTTCCTGTCTGCAACTGTATATGTTTCCCTATCAGAGTGGTAATGGTTTTTTTCTACAGAATTTTGCCAGGGACAACCCTCTTGTTGCTGTGGGTTCTTTTATGTGCACTAAATAATGATGTGCAACACAAGGGACCTCAGTTTATCGTCTCATCTGAAAGACGAGCACTAGACTACCACTCATGGTCTAATGGATGGGGGAAAAGTTTTGGGCCCAAACGGGATTCAAACCACCGCACACTCCAACCCAGACTTTTCGCTGCACACACACATGCACACACACACATGTACATGTACACACACACACACACATGCAAATAACTAAAACAAAAAGGGAGGTGTTTCGTGAAATGAAACCATAAATGATCTAGAATTATAGATGGTTAAAAACCAAATCTTCTGTAAGACTCATAAAGGGAACTGTCCTGTGTAACCTGGATGTTTTAAAGAACACGCCTGACATAATTGTTACTTTTAAAAGAACAACTGTATGATTTAATAAATGTGCACTAGTAAAAATTTTACTATGGTGCTAAGGGCAGTTACTGATATGTTAGAAGCATTCCTACCTCTATAAAAATGGTTTTGTAGCGTTACTGTTTCTGCATTCTTGTTGCTCCCTGATTTCTTTTTGCGCATGAGCTCATAGGAGTGAGGGGGAGTGGGGGGTGTTATTAAGCTTTGTTTTGGTTTTTTTTGGTTGGCCATTTTGGTTTGGGGTCTTTTATGCTTATGAATTGCCTGGTTTCTTTTGCACGTGGTATAAGGTTCTGCTTCCTTCTTATTTCTCTTCTTTGTTCTCTTGTTTTTGGGGGTGGTGGTTATTTCTCAGAACATTGTACTGTAGATTTGCTGGTACTTTACTTTCTTTTGCTTTTTGTGTGTGTAGGATCAGAAATGCTGGGGAAAGATCCTGTATACCATATTAGTCTGTATTTATCATATGTTTGTTCTGTGCTGTGGAGCAGGAATGTAGTAGCATGAATGTAGGCAAAAAGTGGTTGTGTGTGAATATTTAACCCATTTTGTAATCAGATGAATGGTTGGGTTGGTACTCGTAACTGTAAAAGAAGTAGAATTTGAGGTTATTTGATTGCTTTTTATAGTGCTTCAAACAAAAACAGGAAAAAGGGCTGACTTTCCTAAATCACACCCCTTCTGCCTTGGAACAAGACCAACAAAATGTCCATATTACCTGCTTTTTCACTTATGTATTTTACAGCACTTTTCAGATTTCTAATACTATTCTGACCAGTCATTTTTTGGCAAAATACTGGAAAGAGATTCTTTGTCAGTATATATACACCTTCCAGCTTTTGTCTCTTTTTCTCTTCTCTGTGTTCCTTTATTAGGTGGAATGTATAGTGCCTGGTCTTCTCCTGTGCTTGTGACTCTTGCAGGAGGTCTGCCCACTGGCCTCAGCTGACACATTCTAACTCGCAGCAGCTTTTTTACACAGATTGCATGCTGGGTATCTTTGTATTTCTTTAACCCTTCAAATGCTTGTTTGAATTACAGGATCTTTTAACACATATATTTGATCTTCTGCATGCGTATATACACAAAGGGATTTAGGGGACTTGCAGGTCTGCACTATAAGTTGACTTGGATGATCATAAAAATCCCCACACTTAATTTACTAGACACTACTGCCGAGATTCAGATCCATGGGATTGAAGTCAAATGGTCTCAACCACTTAGCTGTATCATCTGTCTCAGCTTTTCTTGTTGGCTTTTTTCTTCAAAAGGCTATTCATGCCTGTGACCATCATTTACCTTGCAATTTACTTTTTCATGCTCCAGTTTTGTAGAACTGCATGAAGGTATTTTGGTTGGGCTTTTTTTTATATCTGCAAACACTACTTCTGACATGGATTGCAGGGTTTTTCTCTTTACATATGGGATCAAGGGCGTATGAGTTTGTAGAAAACACATGTGGTGTTGAGGAGGTCCTCATATATGTTGTCCTTAGAGACATGAAATGTCTATCCTTAATCAGGGGAAACTTTGTTTCTGTCATTCACATCAAGCACTATTGAGATTTGAAACACTGGCTTTTTTGTGTGGCTTTAAAAATTTTTTTTTTTTTTTACACACTCTGGGACTGGAAATGGTGTGTTGATACCACTCTGTAGTTGGTTTCAACAATTAGTGCTGTCATAGGCAATGAAACGAGATTTTTTTAATTGCTAATTGAAGTCAGGAAAAACATGGTAATCTTCAAAGCCTAAGACAGAAATACTTACCTGTAGCAATTCATGGGCATATCTGACAGCTGTCTGCTCCCTCACACAATATTTCCAGCCCGTTAAAATCCTAAAGAGAATGACCAGATCCCTTTCAGTGGCTTCTACCTTCGTTTGAACCTCTTCACACTTTTCAGTCAGCTTAAACCAAAGCCTGGGGTGTCCCTTAAAAAGGGTATGCTAGATATTAATGGGTTAATTAAATCATCGCACAGTGCATATGTGTTGAAAATAAGATGGAGAACAACAAAAAAACAGCTAAAAATCAAACTTATTTTTGTTATAAATCTTGATAGAAGGTAATGTTATTTGGGTGATCTTAACCCTCTTGTTGTTGAATTCTACAGAGCTAAACTGCCTGTAGATTTTGAATTCTTTTAAAGTTTTCTACCCCAAACTGACATAGTCTACTCCTGAGACAATTGTCTGTGTGCATGACAAGCTATCAAGCTGAAATTTTGTCACAAGCTAGATATATCTTTGTACTTGCATTTTAAGACAAGTTTACATGTCTGGTCACAAAATGTCGTGTCGTTGTCACCTTATTTGTCACCAATCACAGGTAAAAGTATGTTGTATACAATAAACCAGCAAAATATATATGGAATAGACACAAATCCATACATGTAAGTGTTGAATAAAGAACTGATGCCTAGCTAACGTGTTTATTAATGTTTGTGTGCAATTGTACTTCAAGGATGTGTCACACAATGTCCTCATAACACCTATTGTTTTATATGTCTTGATGAGGCATACTTTTTGTTTAACTGGTTTTTTGTCTTTTGAAAACAAGGAATATTCAATCAATATCTTACCTATATACTGCATTTCAGATGTCTATGTCTTACCACATGTTTGTTAAGTGCACAGAAGTGTAATATTGTACATAAGTGTCACATTGTCACCAGTGTCACCACACAGGTGTGACAAACATGAAACAACACAGAACTTCTGTAATTCTACAAAATTTTAATCGTGATAGCCTTTAAAGTAGTCATAGTGATGGCACAGGGACACATCACATCACAGAAAGCACAAAATGTGGATGTGTCGGGGGTGTACCTATCGCTGTCACCTGTGGCATCTTGGCAGACTTGAGGTCTATTTTCTTTTCCTTCTCGGTATTTTCGTCATCAGCAAATCTGTCCGTTGAGTTTCAAATAAAAAGTGTGGTATTAACTAGAAAATAGACAAAAGGCGTCACATTTTCTGGTGTTTATGCTGCGGACCTCCCCCCTCCCCCCCCCGTCAAATTTCTCCACAGCGTGTGGGTAGCACAGGTCGCCACGCTTGCAGGAATGTGCCGTGTAGTCGGGTTCATTCTTCTCTCTAACTGCGTTATTTCCTTTCTCTTCTCCCCCGTCAGTTTTTTATTTCTGACTCACTTAATATTTATCATTGAATTTTTTCTACTTCCAATGCAAACACGTTCATTTTATTGTCTAGTTAGTTAGATGAATCGTCTGCTACCAACGAAGACGCCATTTTTTTTCGCCACGCGTTATGAGTGAAAGGCGTTTCTATCGCCAGCCTTGCTTTCTTCCTTCCCTCCCAAGTACACACTGTTAGTGGTCTAAATTTATCACTGGCACCATCTGAAACCTTCCCTGCATCGCCCCACCAAATTTCAGACACATTGTGTGAGAACCACGAGGTATGTGTGTGATGGAAAAGTACTGCCCACGTGGTCAGGACCAACGGGCGGCTACGGCCGCAACGGAATCTAGCAGCAGGTGCTGTTACGGGTGGCTGCGGCCGCAACGGGGCTAAGACGGTTAAGCAACTTTAAGGTTTAGATGAGAAAATATTAGAAATTGACATTATTCAATATTTAGTAGAAAAGTTTCCTTTTGAAATACAAAATGTTATCATACTGTTCAATGTTATGGATCATAATATCAAATAAGCTATCAGCAGTGTACAGTAATATGTTGAAGGTCTTACAATAAGAAGTGTTCAGACAATACTATTTTGTTACCTTTGAGACTTTGTGTTTATCTTGTATTAGAAACTGTGTGATGTTATGTTATCTATAAAAACTTGGTTGCAGTTCCTTTCATTGAGATGGTAGTTTACTTTCTATTATAAGTTTGTTCAAAATCTTTTGTCAGAAAATATAATTGTGCTACCTTTTTGGCAGCTTTGCTCAATATTTTATTTCACAAAGTGTGATACATTATGTTACTGTTAATAAAAATGTATTGCCATGTTACCTTTACTAACCTTTTTTCAGTTCTTATAAAAGAATATTATTTTGCTGTGTATTTATTTGCTTTGCTCAAGATCTTATGACAGAAAATGTGTGTTATTTTTAGCAACTCTGTTTTTAGTCTTATAGTAGAACATTTTTTCATTTCTTTTTTTAAAAGCAGAATAGAAAATGTCATTTTGTTGTAACTTTCTGGGGTTTTTTTTTGCAAGGCCTTGTCAGTAGAAAACAATGCAGAATATGCAATGCTTAACTCCTTTTCATGAATAATTGTGTGACATAACACAAAAGAGACACCAACAACATGTAGATGTGGGCTATTTTGATCATAAAGCTTGAAAAAAAACAAAAAAACCTGGAATATGATCAAAAGTTTTTGTTTGCGCTGAACCATGGAAATTTCAAGTGTATGCTCGCTTCTGATCCACATAGCAGTATGAAAGAGCAAGCTCCTTTCAAAGAGTAAAAAATCTGTCAAGAGACACCCAACCCTGTCATCATCAGTACTTGAAAAGTACTCTCCTACAGGGTCTAGTCGCTAACTGTTAAAAACTACCTGAAGACCGTACAGCAAAGTATTTTTGTTTGTTTGTTTGTTTTGTTCATCAAACTTTTTTGTTTAAATTCATCAAACTTAAGTATTTTCCATTACACCCAACATTGGCATGATACATGGCTGTGTATGTGTTTGGTTGCCATGGTGGCCAGGTGAGAGAAAAAGGTGGAATGCGACGGTGCTGGGACACGCTGGGACAAGGTGTGGGGGGTGGGCCCATCGGGGTCTACCACTGTCACGGGGGCGGGGGAAACCAGGTACAACCATCTGAAACCCTCTGAGTTTTGCAGGAGCTCTGTGTCTGTGTGTCTGTGTTTTACAGGAGCTCTGTGTGTGTGTGTCTGTGTGTGTGTTCAGGAGAAATGGCA
>CM060324.1:21445194-21460194 GCA_030674155.1 Stramonita haemastoma | reverse complement strand
AAGCCATCTATCCAGGAAGGAAAAAAAAGAAAAGAAAAACAAACATTTCACCGATATTGTTTGACTAACATTAAATAGCTTTGTGTGTGTGTGTGTGTGTGTGTGTACGTGCGTGTGCTGTGCGTGCATGCATGTGTGTATGTGCATGCGTGCACACACATTCATTCCATGTTTGTGCGCATGTGTGTGCCCTCTTGCAAGCAAACACACTGTCCTTCACATTGAGCACCTGTGTCCACAAAAAGATCCCTATATTGTTATTGTTGTTGTTGTTCAGGAGCTGGGCCAGATCAAGCACAGGGAGTACAACAAGTGTGTGGAGGCGGGGTCAGACAGCAAGCTTCATCTGGTGACCTGTGACCCCAGTTCACCTCAGCAGAAGTGGGAGGTCAACGAAATTCAGCCCTGGAAAAGATGATGGACCTCGCGCTTTCTCTCTCTTTTTTGCATCGCTGTTACTGTGGGTTTTTTTGCATTCTGTTCAAGCTTATGTATACGTGCATGTGTGTATGTGTATGTATGTATGCATGCACGCATGCATGTATACAGTCCACATGCAGGCACACACACTTTGCAAGCATCGTTCTTTGATTTAATGGGTTTTTTTTTTTAGACAAAATATCACTTAAATCAGTTTTACATGTGTGCACATACCCGTGTATGCACACACACACACACACACACACACACACACACACACACACACACACACACCACACACACAGGGTATTGGGTTGACGAGAAGGAAAGGAGAATCACACTTTTTTAAACACAAAATTGTATTTTAAGAAATTTGACACTTCCCTCTGGGAATGGTCTCAATATTGGGTTTGTTTTCATTACACTAATGAATTGAATACCTTTGAAGAAATTTTTTCTTAATTTTTATTTGTCAAAAGTTTTATTTGTTGTTAAGAAAGGTCATGTCTTACAGATGTTGGTCTTTGATAAACCCAAAGAACATATTAGAGAACTGGTTTTGTTTCATTTTTTTTGTTTTGTCTTTCACAGAAATGATTTTTTTGGTGTTGATTTTGTGTAAAAATGCTTCGCTGTTGTATATACAGTGATGGATATCATTTTATTTTTGTGGACTAGAGATGAGTGTCTTATGAGTTCATAAGATTTGTACGTTCCATGTTTGTTTTGGGAAGCTACGTTATTCTTCATGGTTCAGTATTGTTATGTAAATAGAGAGCTTTTTTGTGACAGTGTATGTAAACTTGTATGTTTGCTCTGAGCTTTTTTGTGCCAATACATAAAAACATTGCTGAAAAATATCACAATTATAGGGAAAGGGCTGAATGGTGCTGGTATGTAGTTTTCACTACTAGTTTAAGCAGATCACATTTGGTTGATATATATGTGTTATACTTGCCTGCATGCCTGTATATGCATGTACATTATGAGTGTGTATGTAAGTGTGAGATGGGGGAACGAGCAGGATGTGGTTGGGGATAGGAAGAGGGAATGAAGATGTGAGGGAATTGGAGGAAGATTTGTACACAAAATAGTTGTGTCTGTTATTTTTACATGTGTGCACATGATGTGTGCTTACGCATTTGTAAAGATTTGTATGCAAAATGTTTGTGAATCTTGCCTGCTACACATGTGCACACTCTGTGTACTTATACTTGTGTACATGTGTCTTCATTCATACCTGTGACCCTGACATATTTGTGAAATGAGAAAGATAACACCGATGATGGGAGGAGGAGGTGAATGTTGATATGTTTGGGGGTAGGGGTGGGGCTATTTTCCTCTTCTTTTTTTTAAAAAAACAACAAACAGTTGGGAAAGATAATCACATTGAAGTGAACTACTAGTCATTTGTGCTGACACTGATATCCGCAGCATGCAGCTGAGTTGGTTTAGAACCAAATAAGACTGGAGAAGCCACCTGCAGAAACCAATTGGATCTTACTGCTGCTGTGTGTATCATTGTTGGCGCTTAACGTTTACTCGATCCAGTGCCATACACTTGTTGCACTGCACCGATGTTTCCCTTCTTAATCTGTGTGTGTGTGTCTGTGTGCACACTTCTTCTTTGGTAGCTTGCACCCTTTGGGGAGTTTGGGGCAGTTTTTGGTTTGTTTGTTGTTTTTATTTGGGGTGGCTATTTTATTTGTTTTGGATTATTGTTTTTGGTGGGTAGGCCCGGAGGATTTGGGGGTGCAAGGGGCAGAGAGCTGAATTAATGATCATTTTTTCCATTTTCTGTTTTTGTTGGTTCGGTGTAGTAAAGTATATTTTTTTTTACAATTTTTTTTTTCAGGTTGGTGATGTTTGGTATTTGAAAGGATTAGTATCTATCCAGTTTGACATGAAAGTGTTTTTTTCATGCAAGTTTTGGTACTGAGAAGTTGACAGCCTGCCCTGTTATGGACTGTGTGTCAGCAGGATTGTGAACAATATGCAATTTGGGGGGTGTTTTCTTTGTTTGTTTGGGGGTGATTTTTGTTGGGGGTTTTCGTTGGGTCTTTTTTGGGGGGTGGGGGGGGGTTGTTTAACCTTGGAGTTGTGTTTTTTTGTTGTTGTTGTTGTTGTTGTTGTTGTTTTCGGGAGGGGGGGAAGGGTTCAAAGTTTTAATTGACAATGTAAGTACAATGTCTTTGGCATTCTGAATCAATAATTAAACATGACATCGAAGAAAAAACAGTATTGGGACATTTGAAACTCAAAGCTAGGAGAAACATACTTGTTATAGATCTCTTCTTCTTCTTCTTCTTCTTCTTCTTCTTCTTCTTCTTCTTCTTCTTTATTTTCATCAATGCTAGATGATTAGTTATGTATTGTAGGATTGTCCTGTCCTGTAGTGTATAGGATCATCCTGTATTGTAGGATTGTCCTGTATTATAGGATCATCCTGTATTGTAGGATTGTCCTGTAGTGTATAGGATCATCCTGTATTGTAGGATTGTCCTGTCATGTAGTTGTATATAGGATCATCCTGTATTGTAGGATTGTCCTGTATTATAGGATCATCCTGTATTGTAGGATTTGTCCTGTAGTGTATAGGATCATCCTGTATTGTAGGATTGTCCTGTCATGTAGTGTATAGGATCATCCTGTATTGTAGGATTGTCCTGTCATGTAGTGTATAGGATCATCCTGTATTGTAGGATTGTCCTGTATTATAGGATCATCCTGTATTGTAGGATTGTCCTGTCCTGTAGTGTATAGGATCATCCTGTATTATAGGATTCCTGTCCTGTATTATAGGATCATCCTGTATTGTAGGATTGTTGTCTCCTGTATTTAAGTAGGATCATCCTGTATTGTAGGATTGTCCTGTAGTGTATAGGATCATCCTGTATTGTAGGATTGTCCTGTCATTGTAGTGTGTATAGGATCATCCTGTATTGAGGATTCATTCTGTATTGTAGGATTCCTGTAGTGTATAGGATCATCCTGTATTGAGGATCATCCTGTATTGTAGGATTGTCCTGTATTGCAGGATTGTCCTGTATTGCAGGATAAGTCTGCAGCCTGTCTCAGTGATATCTCTTGTCACCACATTATTTCTTCCTCATCCACATCACATAATCACACTCACTTTTGATGCGGATAGTTGACAGACACTGAAGTTGAGTGGATAGAGTGATGGACTTCCTTCCTGAGGCTCCATCAAGTTGGGAGTTCAAATCTGGCAGCAGTGTCTGATTAGTTTACAAAGGGCTTTTTTTTTTACAATCCCGTTAAGTGGATTAAAGGTAAAGGTTTTTTACAGTCTTCCTGTTCACTCTAAAGCATTTACCTGCTGATACCTAGGTTCCCTTTGTATATGTACATACGCTGAAGATAACAAATGCATGTTAAAGATCATTCAATTTATGTCAGTGGTTGATGGAACCTGGCCCCGAGAGGGATGGGCTCCGCCAGTTTCGGGTTTCCCGAGAGACAGACTGAAAGAAGGATACAGGCAATGGAGATGAGATGCTTTCGCAAACTCCTTGGCATTTCATACAGAAACCACATCACTAATGAGATCACATCACTAATGAAGAAGTGAAAACCAGAATAAAGAACGCCATCGGACCATATGAAGAGCTCCTGACTTAAATGAAAAAACGCAAGCTAAAGTGGTACGGGCACATCACACGATCATCTGTACTGGCCAAGACTGTCTGTACAGGAACAGTAAGGGGAGGGAGATGAAGATTCAGACAGAGGAAACGATGGGAGGACAACATCAAAGAGTGAACTGGCCTCGGGTGGAGCGATATGCACCAATTAAAAAGTTAGAATTCTGAATAGTAAGCTGGTATTATTTTGAATTATGAAGTTACAAGAGTTGGGTGGCATTATATTCAAATCATATGGTTAGAATATTTTGATGACTTTATGTACAGATTATAAAGCTACAACATTTTGATTGTGTTATGTACCGCAATACTTTGGTGGCATTATGTACTGATTCAAAAGTTGTGATAGTTTGGTGGCATTATGTATAAAGCATAAAGTTACAACAGTTTGGTGTGTTACATACCAATTATAAAGTCAAAATAATCTAGTACCATTATGTACTAATTGGAAAGTTACAAAAGTTTTGTAGCAATATGACCTAATTGTGAAGTTACAGTCGTAAAGTGGCATTTTGTATAAATTAAAAATAAAAATCTTTCTTGAGATTCTGTTTAGATTTGGGGAAGATCAGAATCCACAGGTGAAATCTTATTTTCAGTACAATGAATGTTTTCTCTCAGATTTGATATCACAGGAACTTTATAACATCAAAAAGACACTCACCTAAACGTCTGTACAACGATCATTGTTTTTCTCTTTGATTTTCAGGTGCTTTTGTTGTATTATTTGAATCAGTGTGCGGCTGGTGTTGGTGTGTGGGCTTGTTGGGGTTTTTTTTTTGGGAGGGAGGGGATTGTTGGGGGGTTGGTTGTTTTTTTTTCTTAGGGTGGGGGTGGGGGGGGGGTATTATCTCTTGTTCAATTACATTATTTTGCTTTGTCTACAATCAGAATCTTTTATGCACAGGTGTTGGCTTTTTTGCTAATGAGTATAACTATGATTTCGCTTGCCAAATGTTATGGACAGTACTTATTCTCATGAAGCAATAGATTCGCTGGATGTTAATGGTACAGCAAGACATGACATTGTGATCATTAATCTTGATATAACTTACATACGTAGGCAGCCTAAAGTATGTTCACAAGAGGATGAAAAAAATTGACTGTGTGAAGTTTTTGGAGAGGATCTCATGGAAAGAATTGGCTGTTTAGTTTATGGCAGTTGTGGCTGTTTTCTTTTATCTACTCGAATATGTGGCTGTTTGCATTTTGTTCATTGTTCTCATGTTATGCTTCTGCAGTAAAAAGAAATTGACATAATTATCAGCTGTTGTTAGTAAGGGGAAAATGATGGAAAGAGGATGCTCTTCTTTAGGCGCTGTCATTGTTTTGTGTGGTTTTGTATTTAAACTGTGTGAGTGATCAGAGTTGCTTGGTTTAGATTACCACCGTACAATCAGTTTGATTGATTTAACCCTGTGATTGTGTGTACAAGAGCTTGGATTCGACACTGGTGTAATAATTTTGTCTGTGAGTACTATGACTCTGATCACAGATTGTACATCTTTTTTTTTCCGTTCTTATGTTGGTTTTTTTTTTTATATTTGACTTTTGCTTGGTTTTATGGATTTATTTTGATTTTTTGTCTTTGGTTTGACTGTCTGAATGGTTCAAATTTCACTGCAGCAGAATCATTTACGTCTGTTTGTTTTGTTTGCTCATTAAGATGTAATTTTCTCTGTTGATTTCAGAACATTCCAATAAGAAGGCAAAAACTGTTGTCCAGGTAGTGGCATCAATTTCAATGGGTAGCTTGGTGATGGATTTCCTCTTGTTTCTTCCATGTTTGGTTTTGTAGTGTAGAAGTTGGTTTCATCATGAAATGTGATTGTCCCTCTCTGTCTGGATGTATTTATCTATGTGTGTCTTTTTGTGATTGTCCCTCTCTGTCTGTATGTATTTATCTATGTGTGTCTTTTGTGATTGTCCCTCTCTGTGCTGGTGTATTTATCTATGTGTGTCTTTTGTGATTGTCCCTCTCTGTTGATGTATTTATCTATGTGTGTCTTTCTGTGATTGTCCCTCTCTGTCTGGATGTATTTATCTATGTGTGTCTTTTTGTGATTGTCCCTCTCTGTTGTATGTATTTATCTATGTGTGTCTTTCTGTGATTGTCCCTCTCTGTCTGTATGTATTTATCTATGTGTGTCTTTCTGTGATTGTCCCTCTCTGTGTGGATGTATTTATCTATGTGTGTCTTTTTGTGATTGTCCCTCTCTGGATGTATTTATCTGTGTTGTGTCTTTCTGTGATTGTCCCTCTCTGTGAGGATGTATTTATCTATGTGTGTCTTTCTGTGATTGTCCCTCTCTGTGAGGATGTATTTATCTATGTGTGTCTTTCTGTGATTGTCCCTCTCTGTGGATGTGTTTATCTATGTGTGTCTTTCTGTGATTGTCCCTCTCTGTGTGGATGTATTTATCTATGTGTGTCTTTCTGTGATTGTCCCTCTCTGGATGTGTTTATCTATGTGTGTCTTTCTGTGATTGTCCCTCTCTGTGTGGATGTGTTTATCTATGTGTGTCTTTCTGTGATTGTCCCTCTCTGTGTGGATGTGTTTATCTATGTGTGTCTTTCTGTGATTGTCCCTCTCTGTGTGGATGTGTTTATCTATGTGTGTCTTTCTGTGATTGTCCCTCTCTGTGAGGATGTATTTATCTATGTGTGTCTTTCTGTGATTGTCCCTCTCTGTGTGGATGTGTTTATCTATGTGTGTCTTTCTGTGATTGTCCCTCTCTGTGGGATGTGTTTATCTATGTGTGTCTTTCTGTGATTGTCCCTCTCTGTGTGGATGTATTTATCTATGTGTGTCTTTCTGTGATTGTCCCTCTCTGTGTGGATGTGTTTATCTATGTGTGTCTTTCTGTGATTGTCCCTCTCTGTGTGGATGTGTTTATCTATGTGTGTCTTTCTGTGATTGTCCCTCTCTGTGTGGATGTATTTATCTATGTGTGTCTTTCTGTGATTGTCCCTCTCGTGTGGATGTTTTATCTATGATGTCTTTCTGTGATTGTCCCTCTCTGTGTGGATGTTTTATCTATGTGTGTCTTTCTGTGATTGTCCCTCTCTGTGTGGATGTATTTATCTATGTGTGTCTTTCTGTGATTGTCCCTCTCTGTGTGGATGTGTTTATCTATGTATGTCTTTCTGTCTTTCATGGGGTAAAGGTAAACAAATTGTGTTTAATTATGAAAATGTATGTGAAAATGTAGTTAAGATCTTGATTGCTGCTTTTCTGAAATATGTTTGCTTTGAAATAGATGAGTATATTTGAAGAGAATAGGTGTTATGGTTTGCTGTGAATCTATAGTTATATGTAAAGTATATTTTAGTTTTGCCTTTATATTTTTGTTTTATGTTTGGGGGTTTCTTGTTAGTTTTGAGGTTCGCTTCTTGCTTCAAAAAAAAATGTTTTGGTTCTTTTTTGGTATTGCTGATTAAAGAATCTGTATTTTATATCGTAGTTTCCGTTTCTTTTTTCAGTCTTTTTAAAAAAAAAACTGTTTGTGATTTTTTTCTAATTTGCTTTTTGTGTCTGGGGTGTAAGTGATGATATATATATATATTTTACATGAAGTATGGAAATGTATGTACAGTACTGCTACAAATAATATACGCTATGATGAGTTTCTTCATCTTGTTTGTTACAGCTGCTTATTGCTTGGTTTGCTGGGAATGTGAAAGGTATATGATTTAATTTGGGTTTGCTACATTTCTTGTGTTTTAGCCATGGTAAAAGTCAAGTCAGTTCTGCCGTAAGAATTTTTAGAAGCAAAGGTAGTGTCGTTTGGTTTAGATTATTATGCATGCATTTGTTTCTTGTTATGCATACCATAACCTAAGCAAAAATGCAGTACAAATATCAAGCACTAATTGAGTCAATCTTAGTAAGGATCATTTCATGAGGGTACAACAACAATCTCATCTCATCTCATGAGATGAGATGCTTCCGGAGACTCCTTAGCATCTCCTACAGAGAACACATAAGCAACAAAGACATGCATAACAGAATCCAGCAAACCATTTGTCCCTATGACAACCTTCTATCAATCGTAAAGAAGCGTAATCTTAAATGGTATGGTCATGTCACAAGATCAAAAGGACTTGCAAAAACAATACTGCAAGGCACTGTCCAAGAAGGAAGAAAAAGAGGCAGACCAAGGAAGTGATGGGAGGACAACATCAGCGAATGGACAGGCCTAGAACTCACCAAAACTTTGAGAAAGGTAGAACAGAGAGAGGAATGGGGGAACTGGTTGTCAAGTCTTCAGGGATGCTCCCACGGTCGCCAGACTAGATAGATAGACATAGTCACATACACATGCAAAAGATCAAATATGTGCACGCTAAAAATTCTGTAACTCATGTCAGTGTTTGGTGGGTTATGGAAACACAAACATATCCAGCATACATTCCTGAAGTCAGAATGCATCTACCTTCATGGTGTGCAAACAAAAAACAAACAAAAAAAACGGTTGCACATGCAAAATCTGACCATTGGTAAACCTCAGAGCTGTAGCCAAGGAGTGAAAACAAAATCTGACTAGTCATCTTGATAGTGTTTAATACTTAAAAGCTACACACAAAATCAGGCTTGTTTGATTAAAAAACAACAAAAAAAACCCAAGCCTGTTTGATTCCTCACAACACTGCCTGCCCTCATTTAGCATCAGTCTTTCATTGGGAACCTCTGGAACTGATTTTAATACTGTTGTTTGCACAATTTTTCCATCATTATTTCTACAAATATTTGACAATGAAGGTTTTCCTGTTATCTCCTCACTTCAGTTGAGTCATGTGTTATATAAAGTTGATGCATTTGTGTTCATCTGCTGTTAATTTGTTGTTTGTAATATAGCATATCTCTTGTATTGTTTTGGTAAACAGGAAATGATGATACTGTTCAGTATGTGTGTTTGGCTGTTGTCGTGTGAAATGTTGTGTAATGTGAACATTATGTATACCACCTGATACCATCATTTGCCAAATTATCTTTCCGTTTAGGTTCAGTGGTCTTTTCTGTTAGAATTTTGATTGTTTAACCGAAATGATTTCTCTTTTTGAGATCATGAAGCAGTCTTGTATTTCTCATGTTCTTTCACTAGAATGTTAGAGAAACAAAAAAAAATATGGATAAGATTACATTCAACTGAAGGAGTGGGCTGTAAGTGCCATCACCAGATCACAAAAGAAATTTTCAGCAAATGATATTCCACTTTATGGAAAGTCTGTGCTGGAAATCTCTTCTTTTCTATCACTCTCTTTGTTTTTTGCTGGCTTTTTCTTTGCCATCTCTTTCTTTATCTTTTTCTGTTTTATAAGTTTTTGTCTTTCTGTGTTTTGTTAAGATTTTTTTGTGGATCCGATTATTGGACACATGGATTTCATAGCACCTGAGATAAGGGAATCGTTGTTTTTTCTGTTTTAGCCCATTAATATATTTTGTCAATCATTTTGGCACATGATACATATAAAAAAATATTTATAATTCTCTGTTAGGTTTTGGGGGTTTTATTGTGTGTGTGTGTGTGGTGGGGGGGGGGGGGGGGGGGGGGATTCTGTTCACCATGGACATAATCATCCTAGGTTGATATGAAGACAGTATCAATGGAATGGGCTTTATATTTTCTCATCCAAGTTCCCTTCATGATCACACTGATTGACTTGGGGTTGTGTTTTTTCGTATCAGTCAAAGGTGAATGGTATTGTCTTCATTATTGTTTTTCTTTGATACCATGTCAGCCCTACTTTTGTCATCATTATCAGCTAGACATGAGATGCTTTTGCAAACTTCTTCGTATCTCATACAGAGATCATGTAACTACCGTGGAAGTGACAACCAGATTTTAAAATGCCATTGGGCCATACGAAAAGATTCTAACTTAAGTTTTTTTAAAAACGCAATCTGAATTAGTACAGGCATGTCACACAAACATCTGGACTGGCCAAGACTGTCCTACAGGGAACAGTACAAGAAGGGAGACGAAGAGGCAGACAGAGGAAACGATGGGAAGACAACATCAGAGAGCAGACTGGCCTTTAGTGGAATGACATTATGGAAAGCCCAGAACCGCAAGGAGTGAAGGAAACTAATTGCCAAATCTTCAGTGATGCTCCCACAGTCAATTACTAGTATTGGACTAAGGGACAGGTGAAGGTGAGGATAATCAGCCGGGTAATAGTAATGATGTTGATAATAGAAACCGTTTGTCTGTATGTGTGTTCATTTGTTCTCCAGATTTTCTTGTATACCTGTGGATCTCTCTCTCCTCTCTCTCTCTCTCTCTCTCTCTCTCTCTCTCTCTCTTCTCTCTCTCTCTCTCTCTCTCTCTCTCTCTCTCCCTCTCTCCCCTCTCTCTCTCCTCTCTCTCCTCTCTCTCTCTCTCTCTCTCTCTCCCTCCCTCTCCTCTCTCCCCTCTCTCTCTCTCTCTCTCTCTTCCTCCTTTGTTTCTGGTGTTGGATTTTTTGTTGTTATTTTGTCTGAAGTTGCTGACAAAATAAAGAAATCATTTTCCAACCAGAAAAAAAAACCTATTCCAAAGCTGAAAATTGCAGTTTGTGGTATGTTTATTGTGTGGCTGTGTGTTGCGTAAACTTGAAAAGCAATGTAAATTTTTCGCTATGAAATAAACCATCATTTTTATTGCTATGACCATGAGAATTACGGGGCTAGGCATGTACTACTGTAGCAAGCAAGATACTACTTTTATTGTCCAGTTAAAGAAAGGAAAATGTTTATCATCTGCACTATGCAACATGAATAAATGCATGCTTGTATTCAAATGTCAATAAAACATGCTTGTATTCAAACGTGAATGCTGGGTATGTTTGTGTTTCCGTAAAGTACCCAACGCTGACAAGAATTACAGGATCTTGAACGTGTATATACGATTTTCTGCATGTGTATATACACGAAGCCAATTAAGGCACTGGCAGGTCTGCACTTGGAGTTGACCTGAAAGGCCGTAAAAATATTCACCCTTAATTCACCAGATGTAGGCCTATACATCTGGTGAATAGCATAGTTGTATACTATACGGCTTTAGATTATGACAGATTTCTCTGTGTAAAATGCGGGCTGCTATCCCCAAGGAGAGCATGTTGCCGCGAGCAGCGCTACCCATTATTTGTTATCATTTTCCTGTCAGCAACTGTATTTGTTTTCCTATCAGTGATTTTGTTTCCTACATAACGTTGCCAGGGACAGCTCTCTTGATGCTGTGTGTTCTTTTACGTGCGCTAAATGCATGTTGCTAAGTGCACATCAGCTTTTCGTTTCATCCGAAAAACTAGCACCCAGACCACCACTCACGGTTTAGTTGATGGGGGGAAAGTTTCGGGTACAAACGAGGATTGAGCACGGATTCGGATTGGACCCGGACTTTCGCTTTCTATGTAGGTGCGTTATTTTTCTCCTGGAGTTAACATCAGTGCTGACTCCACTCTCCCCCTAAGTCCTTCGGATGAGACTATAAACCGAAGCCCGTGTGTGAACGTACGCAGAACATCTTGCGCACACGTTAAATCCTGTTCCGCTTTTCGTAAGTGTAGGCCATCGTGTGCCGGTGGGAACAGATGACATTTACAAAACTGCATACACACGGGGACTGGGATGTAAAAAAAAGCACAAGAGTGCTTATCTCATTATCCTCGATATGAAAGAATTAAAAAAATAATTAATACATAAACCTCTAGGCCACTGATCCACATCCATGTAGGCCTACAAGGATCTACACTGGGATCCGAACCCACGACTTCATGAACCTACGGAATAGAAGTCGAACTGTCTTTAAAGCCTCAAAAGGGGCATGAATATAAAGGCCAAAATGTACTCTGTGGTCTTGCCGCCCTAATTCGGAAATCTCCGCTGGGACCTGCGAAAACAATCACAACAATAATTATGTAGTCGAGGAAGTAACACTGTGAAATAATCAGATTTTCTGCCTAAACCGTCTGGGTGAAATCAGAAACATTTTTTTCACTCTGTTATAATTTTTTTTTAATTTTTTACATAAAATGTAGCTGCTGTCAGCGTTTATTAAGACTTGAACAGGAGCAGAGGCGCAGCTGACATCACGTCACTGACAAGCAGGGTTAGGGGCAGCCTCTCCTATCTCTTAGATACACCAGTTCACCACGCCTCTTACGGCCTCTCAGATCGCATCCTTTGGATTGGATGCTATGGTTTAACCACTCAGTATTTTATTTTCAAACTGAAATCCCCCCTCCCCCCCCCCCCCCCCCCCCCCCCCCTCTTTTAGAAAAAGAGAGAATGGAGAAATGAAATTTGAAAACAGTGGAGATATGGCGGGTATGGATGGAATCGTGAGACAAGACGAAAGCGGTTTCCACTTATTGCCCTACCCCACCCCACTCTCACCCCCATTCCAGTGCATCCTGCAATCTCCTCTCCCAGGCAAAAAGTGTTACAAAAATAAATGGATGAAAAAAATCAACATACGTCTGACAGCGTGTGAACGACTACACGCACGCGAGCCCTGCATGCGGCAGAGAGGATTACAGCATGACGTACGTTGACGGATAGCTCGTGGGGAGGTATGGACATGGGCGCTCAGTGCGGCTTAGTAGCTGCTGTCGCCATAACCCATTCACTTCAGGTTTTGTGGTCTTCGGCAAAAAACATCTGGGAATTGTAATACATTTATGTTTAACGGTGGACCTTGAGTTAGATGTGTTTTTAGTGAGTGTGTATGTGACAAAGACAGATATAAATGTCTTTTTTTTGTTGGACTTTTTGTGTGTCTGTGATTTTTAGGGTGAGTCTGTGAAAAGTTTTGCGGTGGTTGCTGCTGTGTTTGGTGTGTCTACTCGAAGTTTGAGAAAAAAAAAAGTGAAACGTTTTTATTCATGGTGTGGAGTTGTTTTCTTTTTATTCATTTTTTTTTAGTATTCTTTGGTGAGTTATTTTTCTTTCCTTTTCTTTAATTTTACTTTACTTCATTAAATTTTCTGGAACATTTTGTTCTTTCTTTCATTCTCTCATTCGTTCATTCATTTTCCCGCTCATTTATGTTTGTTTTCTTTCTTCTTTTCTCTCGTTTGTTTCTTTCCTTTTTTTCTACTTAGGTAGCTAGCTGTCTGTATCTATCTATCTATCAATCTATCTATCTGAAGTCTATTCATCCATCCATCCATCCACCCATCTACCTGTCTATCTATCTATCGATCGATCTATCTATCTCTATTTTTATCTAACTGCCTACCTACCCACCTACATAGCTAGCTATCTATCTGTCCGTCTGTCTATCTGTCTGTCTACCTATCTATCTACCTATCTTTCTTTCTATCCATCTGTCTATCTATCTGTCTGTCTGCCTGTCTGTCTATCTATCCATCCATCAATCCATCCATCCACATCTATGTACCTACTATCTATCTATGTGTCCATCTATCTGTCCATTTGTTTTTTCTGTCTACGTACTTATCTATCTGTCTGTCGGTCATATGCCTCTCTCTCTCTCTCTCTCTCCTCTCTCTCTCTCTCTCTCTCTCTCTCTCTCTCTCTCTCTCTCTCTCTCTCTCTCTCTCTCTCTCTCTCTCTCTCTCTCTCTCTCTTTCTCTCACCATCCCTCTATTCCCCCATCCCTCCGTGCATTCATTTATCCACCCTTTCGTTTTGTTTTCATTCGTTCATTCATTTATTCATTCCTTATTATTTATTTATTTATTTATTTCACTTCTTTATGCTTCTGTTCTTTCTTGCGTTTTCCTTTCTTCCATCCGCTCTTTCTTTCCCTTTCTTTCTTTCTTGTTTCCATCCATCTCTCAATCAAAAAAAAAATAAATCATCAGCCAATCAATCAAAATGCTATAATCAATCTATCTATCATCTATCTATCTATCTATCTATCTATCTATCTATCTATCTATCTATCTATCTATCTGTCTGTCTGTCTGTGTCTGTGTGCCTGCCTGTCTGCCTGTCTGCCTGTCTGTCTGTCTGTCTGTGTGCCTGCCTGTCTGTCTGACTGACTGACTGACTGTTTGAATACCTGTTTATTTATGTGCATATCTATTCTGTTTGCGTTTTTTTGTGTTGGATGCAGGCAGACACCAGATCTCACCTCTTTGTTCTGATTCATCTCATTTTAGGATTCATGTCCGCCACTACTATCGGTCTTTCGAAATCTCATTTAGCATCAATCCATAACCACCACTCTATCCCCCACCTACACACACACACACACACACACACACACACAACACACACACACACACACACACAACACACACACACACACACACACCACACACACACACACACACACACACACACACACACACACACACACACACACACACAGGTCTTTTTTCGCTTCCGACCTAGTAGATTCACCGAATATGTGTGACTGATACATGTGTATGCAGGTGCAAAGTATAGGTTCTGCTTGACTGCCTACATCCGTGTGTGTGTGTGTGTGTGTGTGTGTGTGTGTGTGTGTGTGGTGTGTGTGTGTGTGTGTGTGTGCGTGCGTGCGTGCGTGCGTGCGTGCGTGCGTATGTACGTCCGTCCGTACGTACGTGTGTGTGTATGTGTGTGTGTTTGTGTTTTTGTGTGCGTATGTACGTGCGTGCGTACGTGTGTGTATGTGTGTGTCTGTTTGTGTGTGTCTGTTTGTGTGCCTGCGTGCGCACGCATGTGTGTTTGCGTGTATACATTCGCATGTGCGTGTGTGAGTGTGTTTGTACATGCATGTGTGTGTCTGTGTGTGCATGCATGCCTATGTGTTTGTTTGTTTGTGTACTTGCTTTCTCACAGATCTGGCTATCCAAGGTGAAAGTCGTTATTGTCAATTCCAAAAGAAAGAAAATTTGAAAACTGAAACTGTATGAATAGCTAGATGGCGTTTGGAACATAGTGCCGCTTGTCCAAAGAGCTGTGTTGAACATCAAA
>CM060324.1:21407694-21435194 GCA_030674155.1 Stramonita haemastoma | reverse complement strand
TGAAATAAAGGTAAAATGAAAAAGGTAAAGGTGTCCCATAAGCTGTGTGGTTGTAGGGGAGCGAGGTATCAGAGACCTCAGCTTCTCTAGGGGCCAGCATGTTGAGGGCAGCGCCCATCTCCTCTCCCTTGCTGCTTTACCTTCTTTGATTCTAAAGAGGGCAGGTACCCATTTACAGCTGGGTGAACTAGGGGAGCTGTACTGTAGCCAAGGCGCGCAAACGGTCACCCATCCAACTGGCAACCACGCTCAACGCTGCTTAACTTGGCTGGGGAAAGCCAGCACTCTGACCAATTAGCTGTCCCCTCCCATATACCATGAAATACACAGCCGTAGACAAGCAACATTGAGCTTTTTCATAATGTCAGAGTGGTGAGAGCATGAGGCTGGTGTATGCCATATCATACATAGTGATGACATATAAAGTGTTATGAATGATATTTTAAACTCAGCATTTTCTTACATTTATTTGAAGAACATCCCTTTATTTGCTAACTTCCTCAGAGTTAGCTGTTCACCAAAAAAAAAAAAAGCCGTGTCTGAATGTGGTGAAGGTGGCTGGTATAAACAATTCACCGTGGTGACAGGGTAAAAGACCCTGATTAATGGGTGTGATGATTAGTTTTGCCCAGGCAGCTGATTTATAGAAGTGCACCACCATCTGTGTACAGTACTGCTATTTTGGACTTCCTGCCGCCATGTGACATGGTGGAAGCCACACGTGCAGGGACTGACTTTTGGCTGTTTCTGGGCTTCAGGTTTATACAGATCAGGAGCATCATCATCTTTTGGGGACGGGATAGCTCAGTGGTCAGAGTGCTCGCTTTCCCCCAGCCAATGTTAAGCAGCGTCGAGCGTGGTTACCGATTGGATGGGTGACCGTTCGTGCGCCTTGACTTCAGTACGGTTCTCCCAGTTCACCCAGCTGTAAATGGGTACATGTCCTCTTTAGGGTCATGGAAGGTAAAGCACCGAGGGAGAGGAGATGGGCGCCACCCTCAACATGCTGGCCCATTAGAGAAGCTGAGGTCTCTGACGCCTCGCTCCCCTACGACCACACAGGTTATGGGACACCTTCACCTTTTTCCTTATTCTCTACACCCCTACCCTCTCCTCTCATTTTTTTCATCTAACGTTTTACATGTCTAGATATAGGCCAAAATAATTCCTGTTGTTTTGGGGGTTTTTTCCCTCGAGAGATGGGGATTTGTTAATTCTCACTTATTTTTTCACATTCACTTTAGGTGTCTGTTTTATTAAACCAAGATCGTTGTTGTTGGCTTTTTTTATTCTTATTTTTCTTTTTTTCACTCTCGCATCCTAATAAAATTTGTAAAATATTGTTCATACAAGCCTGTTTTCTGTTTAAATCAGCCATCAGTCACACTTTTACAGTGGTGGCTGACTTCGCTTGCTGCTTTTCGCTGTTATTCCTAAGCAGCTGTTTCGTCTTGTCTTTCAACACTTGTGTTTATTGTTATTGTTGGTGTTTGATATCTCACGTACAACATGTCATAAACAGTTAATTTGGTTTTATCGTCTGTCTTTTCTCCAGCAAGTTTGTTTTAAAGATATTTTACATTCTTTATTTTCTAATGCATATTAAAAATGTTTTATGCATAGAATTACCAAGCACCTTTTTTCTGGATGTAAAGACTATTGCAGATAGTATAAAATGTGCGTGTGTGCGTGGTGCGCGCACACGCGTACACACACACACACACACACACACACACACACACACACACACACACCACACACACACACACACACACACACACACTCGAATCGACCCTTGAGTAACCTGACAAGTCGAATCGACACTCATGTGCAATTTTACAAGAGAAATTGACAAAGTGGCCAATTTCACACAACAGATTTAGCAACAAACCTAGCAATTTTATCAGAGAAAATCGAAACGTGTATGCCACTTCATATGAAAATTTTTTCTGGGTTCGATCCTTAGGAAAGGTTTGTCTTATCATCATTATATCATCATTGGGGACAGGATAACTCAGTGGTCTGAGCACTTGCTTTCCCCAGGCTATGGTTAAGTAGTGCTGTAGATGGCTCACCTTTGTGCACTTTGCCCCAGCAACAGAACCAGACCTTTTCCAGATGGTGATTTCAGGCAGAATCACTGGTTGATTTTGTGGGTCATCCTATGTTTTGGGCAACACAAGATGAAACTTTAGGGTTAATCTTCTTTCTCTTTCTCATCTCATCTCTATCATATCATCTTATCTCTATCTCTCTTCTCTCTCTCTCTTCTCCTTATATATATATATATAATAAATAATAAATAGTATAATATATTAATAATATATATAGATAGATAGAGAGAGAGAGAGAGATAGAGAAGTACTGGATTGAGAGAGAGAGAAGGAGAGAGCAAGAGATAAAGTGATGAGAAGAAACAACAACAGACAGACAGACAACAGACAGACAGACAGAGAGACAGAGACAGACAGACAGACAGAGAGGCAAGGCAAGGCAAGGCACATTCTTTTATTTCGAAGGATAATGAATAAGCACTCTTGTGCTTTTTTTTTACATCCAATCCCCGCCCTAATGGGGAAAGTGAAATTCTGAGTCGCAAACGTGTGGCTTTGAGTCGGGGACAGGAAATGTCACCCAGCAGACACGGAAATTCTATAAAAAAAACATTCCAACCCAAGCTTCAACAACAATATCAACAACAACAGCAACAACAACAAAAGAAACACAAACAAACAAGCGATAAAGCAGGCAAACAAACAAACAGACAAACAAACAAAGGAACAGACAGCTAACGAACAAAGGCACAGCACACCTGCCTGTTCAATGCTGTCATCAATTTATTGCGTAGCGCAGTGGGGGGGGAGTGAGTGAGTCAGCTGTGACCAGAGAATATACTACAGTCATAGATAGGAGGCGGTCTGACATTGACTAATGCTGTCCTACGTTTGTTTTGGGTTTTTTCCCCTCCGATTTCTCCATTTCTCCTGTTCTTTGTACATTTTTGCACGCAGTGCTAGGATAAACGGTTTCTAAAATACACACACGAGCTCACGCTTGCTCGTGTACACACACACACACACACACACACACACACAGACACACACACTCACTCTCACACACACACACACACACACACACACACACACACACACACACACACACACACACACACACACACACACAGGTTCTCGTTGCTTCCAGGCTAGGCATAAGCGAATAATTTATGTAGGCTATGAATGATATTACGTCATGTTTTCAGATATCTTGAAAAGATCTGAATGAAGCTGAATTTGATTTTGTTGATCAGAATTTTGTTGTTGTTTATTTCGTCTCTCTCTTTTTTCTTTTTTTTTTTTTTTTGGGGGTGGGGGGGGGGGGGATTAAGAGGGTGGGTAGTTATAAGGATAACCGGGTAATAGCTTCAAAATAAGTTTTGTGAGAAACGTTGTTCCTTGTACCCAGTGGCCCCTGTGACAGCAAGACTGTATCTTTAGGAAGGAGGGATAGCCCCTAGGCGAGTCAGTGGTCTGGAGGTAACGACCTGTATAGAAAGCAAGACTTGCGGGTTTGATTCCCGAATGTGCCAATGCAACACAACACAATTCAATACAATGGAATACAACACAACACAATACAATGGAATACAACACAACACAACGCTAACAACGCAATACAGTACAACGCAACACAGCGCAAAGCAACGCAATACAATACACCACAACCCTAAACAATACAACGCAACGCAACACACTACAACACAGCACTGTACAATACAATAATTATATGATAGATTTTGGAAAAGCTTGTTTCGTGTACCTATAAAAGACTTTTTTTTTAAGCTAAAAGTTTGCACTATATCCATGAACGTCAACTTGCAAATGTTGAAATCGAATCGTAGCGATTCTTGATGTTGAAGGTTTACAGATGATTACCACAGGACTGGTTTGCCAGATTTTTTGGGAAAAAAACAAACTATTTGACCAATAGGAGTAATAGCTGCCTTCCGTTTAGAAGACCACTCCCCCCTCCCCATATATGATAGAACGCGCTTGTGCAAACGCATACTCCATGGCACATGCATGTGTGAGGTCTATGCTACATGAGAGAGACACAGAGACAGACGTATAAACAGAACCAGGGAGACCAGACATTAGACGAGGCTGGGAAATAGAGACAAAGGCAAAAAAAAGCAAGAAGAAAAACCCTGAAGCACAAAAACAGGTAGGGATGGGGATATGTGCGCCTTTTTAAAACTTGATACAAACTTTTAGAATTTGCTGTTTGTTTATCCCAGTTACACCAAGAATAAAAACACAAAATGTCTACTAAAATATGATAGTTGTATACAGCGACTACAACAAAACCATTCAACAAAAAGAAATGGTTAACTTAAACCCTATCTCTATCTACAAAAAATCACCAGGGCCAGAAGAGAAGTCAGCTTATCTAGTATCCAAGGCATATCTGTCTATGTTCATATTTCATAATCACCATCTGGAAAATTGCTTTATATCTGAAGCATTTGAGTACGATGGTCACTTTGATTTAGGTATACTGGCATACAAAAAGCAAGGTACAGAATTGGTCATCCATGTACAGTACACGAATGCAGGTTCCAGCATCTTTTTCTCACACCAAACACATTACCATCATTATGGTTAAGTCTGCACTGCTGTGTTCACTATCCCGGCTTCCTTCCAGTCATCCCCACCACAATCTGCCATACACTCACTCCATTCATGCTCATCACAGTAGTACCCAGATCTCGGCAATGTACAGCAACGCTATGTAAAGTTCCAAGCAACAACATGATCATGCAAAACAACATCAGATCCCAAAGCAATCCGAAAACAATTTAATGCCATTTAAATTGTGAAAAAAAAAAAAATTTGGAAAGATCAGGTCTACACAGTGTTTGAGACACAACTTGGAAACCGGAAATCACATAGGAGAAGATTTCAAAGTCCAAAAAAAAAAAAGGACTATATTGACGTAAGCCTAGCTGTGCACAAGCTGACGTCAATCTGCACGAAGCATCACACTGAGAACTTACGTTCTTTTGCTGATGTCAAATGACTGAACCGCGATTAGATAGGAAAAAGCGATAGAGAAACAGACCACTTAGGCAGTTTTACCGGGCTATGCGCTGAGCACAGACCTTGCTGTATCTGAAGTGACGAAACGTTAAGTATGGTGCACACACCACCAAACATGCTTGTATTTCTTTTCTCGGCGAGAAAATATACAGTGCTCATCCCAGGATTTTTTTTTCTAGGAATACATGCGCCTATCAGGTAGACATGAGTCTGAATAAGAGCAAAGCTTCCCGTTGCATTTGGCAGACAGGCTATACATGCACTTTTACCACTGTAAACGTTGCAAAAATCTATCTGGAGTTTTTTGCTGCCTCATTTTTGTGACGTACCTGACTTGCTGTTTCCACGCCGCTCATTCCTATCTTCGATCACTTTAACGTCTGTTCACACTCAGTGATATTAGACAATCCTATCTTTTAACGTCTGTTCACACTCAGTGATATTAGACAATCCTATCTTTTAACGTCTGTTCACACTCAGTGATATCAGACAATCCTATCTTTTAACGTCTGTTCACACTCAGTGATATTAGACAATCCCATCTTTTAACGTCTGTTCACACTCAGTGATATCAGACAATCCTATCTCTCCCCCAGCTATACCTGCTTTGGTCCCGTCCCGTCCTTAGGATCAGAAGTCCACATAAAGCTGATCAATGCTAAGCTGCTGTGCGAGCACCAGCCAGAATGGTCTTATATCGCTGCTAGGTCACTTCCATGGTGTTCGGTGGTGCCTATTCTAAGCTGATAAACGCAGGACACCACCCACTAAACTCCCTACTGACGACAATAGTAATAGCTTTGTCGCAGAGTCAGACTGAGTGAGACGCCCACCCGGAGTGGTGACCATCACAACCTTCCAAAGATTTTCTCCCATGACCCTTCAAGTCTGAAGGCTTGACACCAACTCACCACAGGCACAGAACTGTTTGGGAAAACAAAATTGTGGTCACCTTAGACAAGAGCAACAGAAATGTACAGAATCAGACATTTTTGAAAATTGCATGATGATCAGTGAAGATGAGGATGATGTAATGATGCTGCTGAAGATAGCATGTGCTTTGAGACTACCTGACAGTGCTGCAGCCTACTTTTTCATCATGATATATTTCGGCATCAACCGGGCCAAAGAGATACAGACACCTGCAGTGTTTGGTCTAGTAATTTTAACAACTATCAAAATTGCATCAGTAAAGTGGATGAAGCACTGCTGTGTGGCGTCAGTCTTCCCAATGAATCCACAGCTAAATCACTCCGGGTAGAAGCAGGCTCGAGTTTGAAAACACTGTACGATTCTTATGGGATTCAATCCCGCGACCTTCTACATTCAGGCCTATTCTATAGTCTTAGTGAAAACTGCATGGATGACAATGACTAATCTCTGATGTTGGTTTGGTTGTAGATTACTGTTTGTGGATTGATTCAATAGCTTTTTCACTATATAATTTACACACTCAACACACACACACACAACACACGCACCACACACACGCACACACCACACCCACGCGCGCGCACGCGCGTCTAATGTTGCGTTTTGCGTTACAGCTATGCGCCTTATAATTCAGAAAATACGTTGGGATACGTCACTTTCAGCTTAACAAAGAAAAATCCAAATAAACTAGACTAGTATCCAGATATATTTTCCTTTGCAACATGGTTATACTGCTAAATAAAACATAGCAGAAACATCTGTACGCTTTTGCAGCTACTATCTGGAAGGCTGTGATAGGTTTGATATAGATATATAGTAGGTACTGCTTTAAAACATAGCTTCATAAACAGTTGATATCATTATTTTTTTTTTTTTTATAGAGGATAATGGAATAAGCACTCATGTTATTTTTTTACAGCCAGCCCCCATGTGTTTGCAGTTTGTAAATTTTGTCATCTGTTCCCACCGGCACACAATAGCCTACTCTTTCAAAAGCGGGAAAGGATTTAACGTGTGTGCAAGGTGTTCTGCGTGCGTTCGCACACAGGGCCTCGCTTTATAGTCTCATCCGAAGGACATTTGGAAGAGCGGAGTCTAGCACTGATGTTAACTCAAGGGGAAAATATCACCTTTAAAGGGATTTGAACCCGGGTCGTCAGATTACGAGCGCAATGTTCTAACCACTTACACTGAATTATATGGCCACTGATTTTGAACATGTGTGAGTATGTATATGAATTATGGGGCAATGGCTTTGATTTTTAAACCTTCAGGAATGTTCCTGAAGCGGAAATGAATAGGCTATGTCTTTTTGAGGACCTCTCTGCTTTGGGAGGAATTCAAACCATGTGGTAGCGTGTTCCAGAGCATGCTGTCAGAGTAGGATAGGCTTGATTTGAACAGAGCAACTCGTAATAAGGGTTGCTGAATTTTTGTTGAATCTCGGGCATTCAATAGGGACTTTGATCTCGAGGTTGTTGGAGCAGACTCGGACAGGAGTTTGTGCAGGAATATTCCTTTATTTACAGCAAACAGTCCTTTGATGGAAGAACGTCCAGTCTTGTGTGATCAGATTTAACGCAACTCAAGGATTTTAACAGGACTGCCTTGAGAGTTCGTTTGTAGTTGCTAACTAGAGGTTTTTAAGTATTTGCTCTGGCAGTGTCAAAGAGTGTAGAGCAATAATTAATTAATGTCAAGAAAGGGAGAGCGAGAGACAGACAGAGACAGAAGACAGACAGAGAGCAAATAAATGAGTTTGTTTATACTGTTCTGTGTGTGTGCGCGTGCATGCGTGCTTTTGTGCTTGCGTTCGTTCGTGCGTGCGCGCGTGCGTGTGAGTATGAGTGTGTGTGTGTGTCTGTGTCTGTGTGTTTTTGGTTCTTCATCAGTCTATTATGCATATGATGCTACCCCCTGTCTCTGCCTCTTCCTCCCCTTTCACCCATTCATCCATGGTTATCTATTTTCATTTCAACATATGTACCAAAGCAAATATCGTCATCTTCCCAACTCAACTATGCTGTTTCCCCCTCTTCATTTATTTATGCATTCATTCATTCATTCATTTATTTATTAGCTTACTCACCCATTCATTCATACATTCATTCATTCATCTGTTTATTCATTCACTCACTCATTAATTTCTCCATTGTCGTCTGTTTTCATTTCAGCATGGCTGACCCTGCATGTATCATCCTATCCTGAACTCGGCTATGCCTGTGCTGCAATGGTGCCCCCTGCAGACAGCCCGGCTTAACCATCTGCCACTGACATCAGACCAACCTCGCCAACCAACCAACCAACCAGCCAACCGTTAACCAACCAACCAACCAAGTAGAAGTGCCAGAAAACGAAACAAATTACCATTCAACTATTAGCCAACCAAAGAAGAATTCGTTAGCCAACTGTTAACCAACCAAAGAAGAAATCGCAAGCCAACCTTTAACCAACCAAAGAAGAATTCACCAACCGACTATTAGCCAGCCAAGTTGCCAACAACTGCCATACAAACTGATGAATCTAAGGGACGAAAATCACCCAAGGCGACAGTCAGTCAAAACGACAATCAGTTAAAGTGATAATCAGTGAAGACAGCGATCAACTAAGCAGCCAACCAAGAAACCAGCCAGCAAATCAAGGGACCAGCCAACCAACTAACCAACCAATCAACCCAACTCAGTCAACTAGCGAACCCAGTTCAAGGCAACAGCCTACTGGACACAAGCCAACTAACCAATCAACCAACCAACCAGCCTATCAACTGCCAGACTAACCAATGAATCAAACATTTAACTAACCAATCGACGGATCAAACAGCCAGCCAGTCTACCAACTGCCACACCAACCTACCAGTCATTCTTGATCAAACACTAAACACTAGCCAACCAACCGACTAACGAACGAACGAACCAACCAACCAACCAACCGACCGACAGACCAACCAACCAGCTATTCAACCAGTTCAACCCAATCCAGCCCACTCCAACCTCATTCGAACCCACTCCGCCTCAACTCGAACCCAAAATAGACCCAACCCAACCCACGCACCACCACCCAACCCAACCCACCCCACCCCAACCCATCTTCCACTTTCTCTTGAGCATCAAACACCATCACAGCAATCCTCTCTCTCCCAACAGCCACACAGGGCAAAAACCAACATCCCCCAGAAAACTGGTGAGAGGAACCTCCCTCCCTGCCTACCTGCCTCCCTACCTACCTCCCTCCCTCCCTCCCTCCCTCCCTCCCCTACCTACCACCTACCTACCTACCTACCTACCTGCCCCACCCCCCCACCCCCCCCCCCCCCCCCCCGTACTACTCTACCTGTCTGTGTCTATGGACAAGGCTGCATGGGGGGAGAGGCAGAGGAGCTGAGTGAACGGGCGGCATGGAATCGCGGCGTCTGCTGGGCCTGACAGTGGTGATGGTGGTCTACCTGTGTGTAGGGGCGGCCGTCTTCAACGCTCTGGAGGCCAGCAACGAAATGGCCCGCAAAGTGGACCTGGAGAGGGACATCGACCGCTTCTTGGGTGAGTCCTCCTCTCTTCTTGCCGCCGCTGTAGTCTAGTGGTTAGGGCGTTGGACTCGTAATCTAAAGGTTGCGGGTTCAATCCCAGCTTTCGGCTATGCCGTTGTGCCCTTGGAAAAGGCACTTTACGGCTATTTTCTCACCCCACCCAGGTGTAAAAGGGGTACCAACCTTGTGTTGGGGGTTAGCCCAGCGATAGACTGGCGTCCTATCCAGGGGGGAGTCTATGACTCTCAGTCGCTTAACGCCACAGAAACCGGGATAAGCACCGGCCTGATGAGCCTTAGGCTCGGGACAGACCTCTCTTCTTCCATCTTGTATGGGGGCAGGGGGGGGGGGGGGGGGGAGGGAGTATTTATTTATTTTTATTTTTTGTATTTTATACCACTTTATGTCACAGTAGATTTCTCTGCGTGAAATTCGGGCTGCTCTCTCTCTCTCCCCGGGGAGAGCGCGTCGCCACAAGTGCAGTGCTTACCCAATTTTTTTTCTCAGGGATGGTGTCTAAACACGACACTTGTGCACTTGCTGGTTTCCACAGGGGGGGGGGGGGGGACACATAGAGATAGAGGCATCGATCAGTTGGCCAGCTAGAGGAACAGTCAAAGCAATCACTTGCCGAGACCAGGCTTATTTCTTGGCCAAACATAGCTACTTTTGAAGACTGGAAGAACAGCTTAAAATAATAAAGAAAAGAAAGGTGAACGGACCTTTAAAACCTTTTTGTGTTCATTGCCGGGTGCATTACTCAAAAGAAACATTGAAAGATGAATTTTGAAGACCTTAGTTCATTTTTATGCAACTTTCCCTTAATGAAAAGTGCGTAAGCTTTGTTGTTTTCAGCTTGTATAGTGTAATCTTCTGCCCTTGATTGTAGGCTAGTTTAGCCTTATAATACAAAAAAGCTTTCATTCTCTGAAAGGAAAACAAAAACAGATGGTAACAATCCAGAAATTATCGCTCGTAACTCAACCTACCACAAAGATTACATTTATGAAGCCTGTAAGATTAAACGCACGATCGAAAGTTGGTTCGAATATCAAAAAGTTTTGCCACAACCTATGCGGTCATTGGGGAACGAGGTGTCATAGACCTCAGCTTCTCTGAGGTCCAGCATTTTGAGAGCGGGACCCATCTCCTCTTCCTGGCTGCTTTACCTTCCCTGATCCTAAAGCCAAAGTCAGTCAGTCATTTTCCAGATGGTGCATTGAATAACTCGCTTTCCCCCAGCCAATGTTAAGCATCGTCGAGCGTGCTTGCCAATCGGATGGGTGACCGTTCGCGTGCCTTGGCTTCAGTACAGTCCCCCCAGTTTACCCAGCTGTAAATGGGTACCTGCCCTCTTTAGGGTCAGGGAAGGTAAAGCAGCGAGGTAGAGGAGATGAGCGCCGCCCTCAACATGCTGGCCCCTAGAGAGGCTGAGGTCTCTGACGCCTCGCTCTCCTACGACCACATAGGTTATGGGACACCTTTACTTTTTATTTTTTACATTGAATTAGCAGTGCATCCGATGCCCTAAAGAGGCAGGTACCCATTCACAGCTAGGTGAACTGGAGGACTGCACTGAAGCCAAGGCGCACTGACGGTCACCAATCCAAGAGTCAACCACGCTCAACGCGTTTGATGTGGTGTGGTGTGGCGTAGTGTGATGGGTGTATTGTATTGTATTGTATTGTATTGTATTGTATTGTATTGTATTGTATTGTATTGTATTGTATTGTATTGCGTTGCGTTGCGTTGCGTTGCATTGTATTGCATTGTGTAGTACTGTACTGGTGTGATATAGTGCTATATAAATTCCATTTGTTTATTCTACTACTACTACTACTACTACTACTACTACTACTACTACTACTACTACTACATGCTGCTGCTGCTGCTGCTGCTGCTGCTGCTGCTGCTGCTGCTGCTGCTACTACTACTACTACTACTACTACTACTACTACCGCCGCCGCCGCCGCCGCCGCCGCCGCCGCCGCTGCTGCTGCTGCTGCTGCTGCTGCTGCTACCAGTACAGCACTGTATACCACTTTCAGTCACAACTACAGAAGTTATGATATTGCACACAACTCAATTGACAAGTAAGGCCATAATGTAGGCTTTACCCAAATTACCTCAGCATTGCTAAACAAAGAACGACCATCAGTAAATAATGTTTTCGTCATCAATCACAGCTGACCTTGATGGTCAGTACATGTGCGGATGGACTGCTAAATGACCTCATCACTTGTGTGCTGTGTGCAAAGAGCATTCTCTGATTGAGGCTACGTTCATTCTCTCCCCTAGTTACCTAAGTGTTTGTCTGCCTTGTATGAAAGTAAGTGGATCAGAGTGCATGGTAAACACGTGTGCATTATGTTTCCCAGTCACTGCTACCATCATTAGTTGTCCTTTGGAAAAGTACTTGCCTAAGATAAAAGTGTCATGCTCTGTTTTTCTCATCCTACAGTGGGTTTTTTCCTCTGTTACTATTATTGACGATGGTTTTTCCTCCCTCTCCCAAATATCCAAAATTGCTGCGCAATCCATTATGTGGTCTGAACGGAAAACCCCAACAGTTATAGTCTTGGGGTCGAACCACCACAACTTCGAAGCTGGACTTTTCGCTCTTTAGGCAGGCACGTTACCTCTAGACCACAGATCTACCCTTCAGCTAGGCCTTATGACAAGCTTTTAGTATAATCACCAGCACTCCCCTTTAAAAGAGAGAAGAAAATCCAGTGAAGTTGCAGTATGGTTGTTTTTATGGAGAAAGCCTTGAAAACAAATGTACAGGCAAACTTCTCATCCAGTGTGATTCTCATCCAGTGTGATCCTCATCCAGTTTGTTTTCATCCAATGTAATTCTCATCCAGTGTGATTCTCATCCGGTATATTCTCACCCAGTGTATTCTCGTCCAGTATATTCTTGTCCAGTTTGGTTCTCATCCAGTGTAAACTTACGGTCTCACAGTGATACCCAGGTGGGATGAGTGGGACAGGGTGCATATTCTGCCTTCTCCCCTGGGGATGCCAGGGGTGCTGTCAGTATAAATAGTTGCCCCATCTTCTGGAAATTATGCGCTGGGATTTCCCTCTTTTCTATCCCTCTCTTTGTTTCTGCCTTGTTTCTTTTCTTTGTTTCACCTCCTTCTTGTCTATTTTCTGTCTTCTTGATCCATTCTCCTGGTTTTTTTCCCCAAACAACACTTAACAGATGACAGTTCTTTCCTAAGCTAAAGTCGGACGCACCAGGCCTGACTCGTCAGGCGCTTAACGGCAGTACAACACATTTTCGCTCATATGACAGACAACAGTAGTTGCTGTCTGAGCGTTTGAACAGGATCAGGAGGAGGAGGATTCTGGATGACCCCAGGGTATTAAGCTGGGTAACTCGAAACAGCAACAACAGAACAACAAGTGTGTACATTATTCCGTGCTTGCTTGTTTGCTTGCTTGCTTGCCTGTTAATTAACTGAATTGGTGGTCTAGAGGTATCGCACGTGCCTAGAAAGCGAAAAGACCGGGTTCGAAGTTGTGGTGGTTCAATCCCCATTTGGACCAGAAACTTTGCTCCCATCCACAAGACCGTAAGTGGTGGCCTGGGTGCTAGTCTTTCGGATGAAACAGAGGTCCCGTGTGTTACACATAATTATTTGCGCATGTAGAAGAATCCACGACAACGAGGGCGTTGTCCTTTGGGAAAATTCTGTAGAATTAAGCCACTCTGAGAGAGAAACAAATACAGTTTCAGACAGAAAAAGAAAAAAAAAGTAATGAGTGGTGCTGCTCTTGTGGAGACGGGCTCTCCCCGGAGAGAGCATCCTGAATACTACGCAGAGAAATCTGCAGTGACTTTAAGTTGTATGCAATAACGGATATACTCTTTTATCCTCTCTATCTATCTATCTATCTATCTATCTATCTATCTATCTATCTATCTATCTATCTATCTATCTATCTATCTATCTATCTATCTATCTATCTATCTATCTATCTATCTATCTACCCCTCAGTCTGGCGACCGTGGGGGCACCCTGAAGACTTGACAACCACTTCCCTCCATTCCTCTCTCTCTGTTCTGCCTTCCTCAAAACTTTGTTGAGTTCTAGGCCTGTCCATACACTGATGTTGTCCTGGTATCTATTCCTTGGTCTGTCTCTTTTTCTTCCTCCTTAAACAGTGCCTTGCAGTATTGTTTTTGCTAGTCCTTTGGATCTTGTGACATGCCCCGTACCATCATCATTCTCTCATCATTATTTTTTTTTTAAATTTTACTGTTTGCTTCAGACAACAACACCTGTGTCAACCGTCGAGAACTGCACAACCTGCTGTTCAAAGCCAGCCGGGATGGGGAGCTGGTGTACTACATCTTACGAAACAAAACTCACCTGGACCGCTGGGACTTTAGTGGGGCCTTTGGATTCTCCATCTCTGTTGTCACCACTATAGGTGAGACAGCCTGCCAAGTGGGTGTGCTGGTAGTAGAAGGGCTAGGTTGTGGGGGTGTGGTGTGGTGTAGTCTGGTGGGGTGTGGTGTGTGTGGTGTGGGGTGGGGTTGAGTGGGGTGGGTTGGTGTGGGGTGGTGTGGGGTGGTGTGGTGTGTGGTGGGGTGCACCGGTGTGGTGCTGTGTGTGTCAAATCAAATCAAATCAAATCTATTTTCTATTTCCAGATGGTACATTGAATAAGCATCGATTTGCTTTTTTTCATCAAGCCATCTATTTAAAGAAAAGAACAAAAACAAACAAAACAAACAAAAACCAAAGCAGAAAATCCCTAACAAACAATCAAACCAAAAAAGAAAGAAAAGGGAAAAAACCCAAAAAACCCAACAACAAACATTTCACCAACATCAATTAGCTAACATGTGTGTGTGCGCGCGCGCGCGCGCGTGTGTGTGTGTGTGTGTGTGTGTGTGTGTGTGTTCGTGTCTTTGCATGTGTGTGCACATGCGTGCAACAAGTCATTTTTTTAATTTCCAGATGGTACATTGAATAAGCATTGATTTGCTTTTTTTTTTTCATCAAGCCATCTATCTAAGAAAAAAAAGAAAAGAAAAATAGAATTTCACCACTATTGTTTAACTAACATGATTCAATAAACCTCAAATTTAAGATAACATCTATTAATAAAAACAGACCAAAAAACACAACAAAACAAAACACACACACACACACACACACACACACACACACACACACACACACACACACACACACACACACACACACACACACACACACACACACACACAAAGTTGGAACAGACGGGAAGGGGGGAAAACACAGACAGCAGACACAATTATGATGATGAAAAATGATTATACTAATAAAGAAAAACCCTTACATCACAAAAAACCCCAAAACCCAATAAAACAAAAACAAAAAGCCCTTAACCACTAACCAAAACAGTATAAATTTAATAGTGCTATTAATTCCATCAATAATTACAATAAAATAAAGTGCGTGTGTGCATGCGTGCGTGAATGTGTGTGCGCACACCTACGTATCTGAAATTAATATTTCCAGGAACTCAGGGATACTTCGTTACACATCAAGAGCATTCCGTCGATCCCTGCTACAGTTACCTGACTGACCTGACAGATTCAGTCAACTTGTTTTCAGCCCTATGACTCAAACGGTTCCTCTGTCAGCCGCTATACAATCCATTGGATCCATATCATCCGGCCCATCCTGTTAAATGCTAAGCACAAAGAGGCGCGTATGTCATGACACGAAGGTCATGTTAGGACTAACACGACGATCTATCTATATAGCTATTTATCTAGCTGCTGTCTGTCTGTCTGTCTGTCTCTGTCTGTCTGTCTCTGTCTGTCTGTCTTTGTCTGTGTCTGTCTGTCTGTCTGTCTGTCTGTCTGTCTGTCTGTCTGTCTGTCTGTCTGTCTGTCTGTCTGTCTCTCTCTCTCTCTCTCTCTCTCCTCTCTCTCCTCTCTCTCTCTCTCTCTCTCTCTCTCTCTCTCTCTCTCTCTCTCTCTCTCTCTCTCTCTCTCTCTCTCTCTGAGTGTTTGTTGCTGTGAGAGAATCTGCTTTAAAATTGTCCATTTTACCAAGCACCACTCCTGTTGTCGGTCCACTAGCAGCTGTGGGTGTGCCCTGATTGTCCTGAATGTGCTGCCACACATGTTGTCAGGAACAACAGCTTATCTGGTGTTTACCTTTCATAAACAAACATTCACCACTGTTGATGAACCCACTTTCCCACTTCAGACACTCTCAGACAGAAAGTCACAGAATACTGTCACAGTCATAGACAGTCGCATCAACAGACAGTCACAGACAGTGACAGAATTCAAAACAGACAGGTGGACAGATAGTTCAGACAGTCACAGACATGACAGTGTTAGACAGATAGTCACAGCAGGGACAGATAGTCAACAGTCACGACAGTGGCAATAAACAGAGACAGATATTACAGACAAAATGCAAGTTCACTAGGCAAGTCGATAAACAACAGACATACAACAACACATACAGAACAGTCATAAGACAGTCATAAAAAGACATTTCACAAGGCAGACAGTCAACATCTAAAGGCAGAAGCATAAGTCCCAGACAGACAAGATCACTGCAGCAACACGTACAGACAAAAGTCACGGCAGTCATAAACAGACATAAACAATAAAACAGTCATAAGCAGTCATAAAAGACATCACAGGCAGACAGTCATGGCAAGATAGTCCCAGACAGACAGATGCCACAGACAGACACACACACACACAGAGTCACAGAACATAAGTCAGACGACGGACATACAAACACACAGTCACAGACAGACAGACAGACAGACAGACAGACAGACAACGACAGACAACGACAACAACAGACCACACACACACACACACACACACACACACACACACACACACTACATACACCACACACACACACACACACACACACACACACACACACACACACACACCACACACACACACACACAGCCACAGACAGACACACAGACAGTCACAGAGGGTCATTATTATTGCCATAGACGGACGGACATACAAACACACAGTCAGAGCAGACAGCAGAAGATAGACAGACAGACGGACAGTTAGCCACAGACAGAAACAGACAGTCAGAGGCAAAGACAGAACAGACAAAACAGACAGACGGCTAGAGGCGATCATGACAGAGCTCAAATATGCTTCACTGAGCCGCTATCGTGACAAGGTCGTGGGACGTTGTGTGACAGAGATATTCTGGCATTATTCTGACATTTGAGGGTTGACAAAGTCGCATGCACACGGGAGCTGTATGTAAAAAAAAACCCCACACACACCCAAAAAACGAAAAAGCACGACCTCTTATTCCATTATTCTCGAAGCAACTGAATTTTTTAAAGTGTATATTGACTGCAAGCACTTATAACTTACAATCAGGAAGACGTTACAGAGAAATGGGAGTTTGGGTAGTCCAAGTCATTGTGAAGTTGGAAATCGAATGGCTACTGGCACATTGGAATTTCTTTTTCTGTTTGTTTTGCTGTTGGGTCTCTGAAAACGGGGCCCTGAATGCATCAATTGTATATTAGAAAACATAGCGTGTATCCGTGCGTGCATGCTTTCGTGTGTTGGGACATGCATGCGAGAGTGTGTACTTACTTGTCTGTGGGAGTGTGTGTGTGTGTGTGTGTGTGTGTGTGTGTGTGTGTGTGTGTGTGTGTGTGTGTGTGTGTGTGTGTGTGTGTGTGTGTGTGTGTTCAGGGGTGTGTGTGTGTGTGTGTGTATGAGTGAGGTGTGTGTGTGTATGTGTATGTGTTGTGTGTGTGTTGTGTGGTGTGTGTGTGTGTGTGTGTGTGTGTGTGTGTGTGTGTGTGTGTGTGTGTGTGTGTGTGTGTGTGTGTTTACACGCCTGCACATATATATGTATAATATAAAAAAAATTTAAAAGCTACATACAGCTAGAAAGAACATACATATTATAACCCCCCTCCCCCCAAAAAAAACACAAACAAAAATACACAAAAGAAAGAAAGAATATACTGCAATAAAAAAAAAAGTACACTAAAAGAAAAAAAGAAACCTGAGAATACAGCAGAAGGAGAAAGTGAAATCCAGCCCATCAACTTATAGACATTGAATCATGATCAAAATGTGTCGGCTGAGGCCAGCGGGCAGACCTCTTACAGAGTTACAAGCACATGAGATGAGGACCAGGCACCACTATAATATTCCCCAAACAACAAGAGAAGGAAGAAGAAGAAGAAGAAGAAGAAGAAAGAAGAAGAAGAAGAAGAGAAGAAGAAGAAGAAGAAGAAGAAGAAGAGAAGAAGAAGAAGAAGAAGAAGAAGAAGAAGATTGAAGAGAAGAGATTTGAAGAAGAAGAAGAAGAATTTGAAGAAGAAGAGAGAATTTGAGAAGAAGAAATTGAAGAAGAAGAAGAAGAAGAAGAAGAAGAAGAAAGAAGAAGAAGAAGAAGAAGAAGAAGAAGAAGAAGAAGAAGAAAAGAAGGAGGAGGAGAAGAGGGAGGAAAATGAAGAGGTAGTAGAAGTAGTAGTAGTAGTAGTAGTAGTAGTAGCAGCAGCAGCAGCAGCAGCAGCAGCAGCAGCAGCAGCAGCAGCAGTAGTAGTAGTAGTAGTAGTAGTAGTAGTAGTAGTAAGAAGAAGAAGAGAAGAAGAAGAAGAAGAAGAAGAAGAAGAAGAAGAGAAGAAGAAGAAGAAGAAGAAAAAGAAGAAGAAGAAAAAGAAGAAGAAGACGAAGACGAAGACGAAGAAGAGTAGAAGAAGAAAAGTAAAAAAAAAAGGATGAAAGAACAAGAGAACAAAAAAAGGAGAAACAAGTACACCGCAGTACAAAAATCAATATAATGTTCTGACACATCAGAAAATGACCAGAGGTAATAATATCTGGCTTATCTCACTATGGGCTGGCTAGCCATGCGCCAGTCTGCTGTGGGTCGATACAGTCCCACATTCATTGATACATTCCTTCCTTCATTCATTCATCTACTTCGTTTGTTTTGAGTGTGTACATTTCAGTTCACATTTCATGTTTCAGGATGTGTAATTAAGTCTCGTGTGACTAATTAGCCTCCTCTGATCGCCTCCTTTTTGCCCCCCTATTTTTCTGTCTGTCACTCTGCCTGCCTGCCTGCCTGCCTGCCTGCCTGCCTGCCTGTCTGTCTGTCTGTCTGTCTGTCTGTCTGTCTGTCTGTCTGTCTCTCTCTCTCTCTCTCTCTCTCTCTCTCTCTCTCTCTCTCTCTCTCTCTCTCTCTCTCTCTCTCTTCTCTCTCTCTCTCTCTCTCTCTCTCTCTCTCTCTCTCTCTCTCTCTCTTCAGCGGTATAATAGTTTAAACGAAGTTAAGCAATGCCCTGTTTGTAAAGATAAAATAGAAAATGAAGAACACTTTATACTGAATTGCCCTATCTATGAAGACTTAAGAACTAAGTTTCTTAAAGATTCCAAAAGACTTCCTTTCTATGTACTACTCAAAGCCACTGTACCCACTGATAGATACAATTTATCACGTTTTATTTTTCATGCAACCAATAGAAGAAATAGGATAACTTTCTAGAAATTGATATTTGTATTAATGAATAATACATCTAAAACATTGTCGTTTACGATACGTGTGAATTGTTCCGTGATTAACGGTTAAGAAATGGCTTATATAACTTTCTTGCTTTATTATTACTCATACAGTATTTCATATACATATACGTTGTTGGTAATATGTTTATAACACCTATGTCATATGCACACACACTCTATGCCCACCACTCTTTTGTATTGTGGCCTAAGGCCGATGTACATTAAACAATTTCAGTGTTCAGTGTTCGGTGTTCAGTGTTCTCTCTCTCTCTCTCTCTCTCTCTTCTCTCTCTCTCTCTCTCTCTCTCTCTCTCTCTCTCTCTCTCTCTCTCTCTCTCTCTCTCTCTCGCCATTATCGCTCCCTTTTTTGTCCACACGATGATGACAAAATTAATGACATTACTCCCCGTCGCCATGGTGCAGTGATTTTTCTTCTTCGTCGTCGTCGAACGCTCAGACAGCAACTGTTGATGTCGGTCAAATGAGCGAAAATGCGTTACGCTGCCGGTAAGCGCCTGACAGGTCAGACCCTGCACATATGACTTCAGCATGATGTAGTGACTATCATGTTAGGTTCCTGGTGGGAAGGTCGCTGGTTCGAATCCTATCACCCCCTGTACTGTAGGGATTCTGGGGAGTTGTCATCATAAAAACCATCCCCACCTCCTGGAAATTCTGTGCTAGAAATTCCCAGCTTTTATATCCCTCTTCTTGTTTCTGCCTTGTTCCTTTTCTTTCCTGTCGCCTCCGGCCTGTCTGTTTTTTGCCCTCTTAGTCCATTCTTTTGCCTTTTTTTTCCCCAGAAAGATTTAAAGGATGATAATTCTCTCCCACGCCGAAGTGGGATGTGCTGAACAGCAGCGGAAAGCAAATAGATGATACAACTTAATACATAGTAGACCATAGATGTGGAATACCTACATGAATGATAGAACATAATGATGAATGATAGACATAAATATCTAGAACATGAACAAAATTGGTAGGAACGATGAAACATACACATTGGTGGGAGAATATAGACAGACAGATAGTAGACCATAGGCAGGGATAAGCAGAACATAGACATAGATGACGGACAATAAGCAGGGATGGTAGAATATGGACACTGATAATACCCAATAGGCAGGGGCGGTAGAAAATAGACACTGATAATACCCAATAGGCAGGGGCGGTAGAAAATAGATGTAGATAATAGAATATAGGTGGTGGAACATATCTGCACTTGACAGAATATAGTCACGGAATATTCTAAACAATCAGACTGTGGAACACAGACACACAGAGAACAGGGTCAAAAACAGTGGATAATGGAAAACAGACATGGACGGTGGACCCGTAAATTGACCATAGTGGTCAGCCGAGCATTGACACTGCGTAGATAATAACTGCAGACAAGAAGGGGTAGGCGTAGCAAAAGAACACATGTGATCAATTTCCTTGGCGCGTTAGATTACTGGTTGGCAGGTAATGGATTCCAACACCATTAGAGATAGAGCCCTTTTTGTCAGGCCATGGATGTATTGTGGCTGGATCTTGCCCTGAGCGAATGTGCTTTAATGGCAAGCCTGGGACCACGCAGCTGAACATCATCCACTTCACAGATTAAAAATTGAGAGTAAGTGCCCCTGAAATGACTAGGCCAACACTGTTTCTGTTTTCCTCCGGCCAGATGACGCCAGGGTATATAATTATTATTATCTATATTCTATATCTTATTATCATAATCAGAAGCATCAGTGGTTATAGCCTTGATACCTAGTCTGAAACCAAGCTGAATTTCCATAAAACCCAGCGTAATCATCCCCGTCATTATTGGTCATCTTGCAGTGAAAGACAGTTGTAGCTGATTCAGCAATCTGTGATGCCTGTGATTCCACAGTGACTTCATGTTCAGTGTTTCTTTGGCTTCAGTGCCTATGGTAAGTGGGCCTCTGTTAAAAGCCTCCCTTCCTAATCTGGAGATTTATTGGCCTCTGTCGCTGGAGGGATGTGGGTATACCACACACTCTGGCCCCGCGACCGAGATGCTGATGTGTGCAATGACGAGCTTGCTAGGTGGAGCTCTGTGTGTGTGTGGGGTGTGTGTGTGTGTGTGTGTGTGTGTGTGTGTGTGTGTGTGTGTGTGTGTGTTTGATTTAGTCTTTTTTTTATTTAGGATTTTATATCGAGGATAATGTGTGTGTGTGTGTGTGTGTGTGTGGTGTGTGTGTGTGTGTGTGTGTGTGTGTGTGTGTGTGTGTGTGTGTGTGTTATTTCAGGACACAAAATACTTTTGTTCCCATCAGAGACCTCGACAAATCCAATTATAAATAATATAAATAAAAGCAAAGGGCTTTGCTTTCTGTTCTAGTTGCTCATTATTCGTTTTCGTTAATGTATAATATAGTATTAATGCAAACTTTACAACACATACATCTGCTCTTGCTTGATCTGCGTTGCTTTCTACGCAAAAAGCGGGTGCTTTTTTTTTTTTTAGTATTGAAGGATAGAAACTGTCGTGTCAGTGTTCTGTATATTACGCAAAGGATTAATGCATGCCTTCTACCATTCTGGGGCCATTATACCGTGAAGTCCTCGAAGTCGGAATGCGGCTACCTTCATGGTGGGCAAAATCGGTCGTATACACAAATCTTACCATTGGTGAACCTTGGAGCTCAGCTGAGGAACGAAAAATAAAAACCTAACCAAAACAGAAGTCATCATATAGGACGAACTCATTCCCTATGCCGTCAGGGAGTGTTGAGCCCATATTAAGTAGGGCTGTTATAACTGGTGTTTCTTCCCTCTGTTCCTCTCTTTCTTTCTATCGATTTTTGCCTGATTGACTGACAGTTCGTGGCAGAGGAAGCACCTACGTGGATTTCTGCGCATGCGTGCTCTTGCGTAAACTAAACATTGCATTGTGAATGCTGACGTGTTAATTCCGGACTTTGAACTCGCTTTTTTCACACACCAGTGGTGATGGAATATGGCGAACATTAGTTGATTAACGGTCCTAATGCTCTATACGATTTGTTTGCCTTTGAAGTAAATTATTCAGACAGGGGACAATATTTGCGACAGTCTGCCATTGGTGGTTTTCATTTAACAACGAATTAATCATCTCTTTAGTCTTGCTGGTCACATATGCTCTGGGAGAATCCACGATCCCTTTACACCCTTTTCTGTTTTGTTCTTCCCCACAAAGAGATTCTTTCTCACTTGCTGCATTATTGAATTCATAGACAATGGCTGAGAATTGGATCAGTGCATTTGTACTTTTATAGCTTATGATGTTTGAACAAAGTCGTAGCAGAGGATTGACTTTTTAGGGGAGGATTGTTTGAAAGTAGTTATTAACAGAGCTGATTTGCAGAGTGTTTTTGTTGTAGTTTTGCAGAAATTAGTTTGGGTTTGTTTTGGTTTTTAATAAGAGTCGTAAATAGATTTTATGTGAAGGGTTTGTTGGGTTTTAACAGTAGTTCAGAAGAGGGTTTGTTTGGGTTTTTTAAATAGTTGTAAATATGGTTGATTTAGAGGTTTAAAAGGTAGTTTTGAAGCGATTTGGTTTGGGTTTTTTAAGTGGTGAATAGGATTGATTTAAAGGGACATTTTGATATGAAATTTCCGAAGAAGTTTGGCTTGAGGTACTTTTAGTGGTTGTTGTGAATAGCTTTGATTTGAAGGGGAGTTTACATAGTAGTTTTGAAGAGGTTGTGTGTGGGTGGGGGGGGGGGGGGGGGGGGGGGGTAGCAGTTTTAAAGAGGGTTGGTTTGAGGGTAGGGTTGTTGGTTTTTAATGCAGTCGTGAATAGTTGAGGAAGGTGTTTGTATTGTAGTTTTTTAAAAGGTTGGTTTGATGGGTATTTTTTCAGTAGTTGTGAATATGGTTGATTTGTGGATTAAAAAAAAAAAGTTTTGAAGAGGGTTGGTTTGGAGGGTTTGTGTCTTTTATATGCTAACGTGTTGAGAGGATTGACGAGGGTTTTCTAAAAGAAGTTTTGGAGAGGGTTGACACTGAAAGTTGTTTTTTTGTTTAGTATGTGTGGAGAGGGTCGATTTTACTTTGTTTTTTTAAAGAGTTTTGAAGAGATTTGATTTGTTTGGGTTTTTTTTTTTAATTAGTAGTTGTGAAAGGGTTGATTTGATTTTTTTAAAGTAGTTTTGAAGAAGGGTTGGTTAGAGAGGGTTGGTCAGAGGGGCTGTATTTTTATATAGTAGTTGGGCAGGGATAGCTCAGCAGTCAGAGAGCTCGCTTTCCCCCAGCCAATGTTAAGCAGCGTCGTGCGTGGTTACCAATTCGATGGGTGACCGTTTGCGCGCCTTGGCTTCAGTACAGTTTCCCCAGTTCACCCATCTGTAAATGGGTACCTGCCCTCTTTAGGGTCAGGGAAGGTAAAGCCGCGAGGGAGAGGAGATGGGTACTGCCCTCATTATGCTGGCCCCCAGAGAAGCTGAGATCTCTGACGCCTTGCTCCCCTACGACCACACATGCTGTGGGACACCTTTACCTTTGTTGGGCAGGGGGGGTGATGGCTTTTGTGGTTTGACAGTAACTACAAGCAAATTGGGTTTTGGTTTGTTTTTAAGGGGGGGGGGGGGGGGGCAGTTTGTTTGTCTTTTATTGCTTTTCACTCCTGGGCTAGAGCTCCGAGGTCACCATGGTGAGATTTTGCGTACTCAACCATTTTTGCTAACCATTACGGTAGCTGCATTCTGGCTTCGGGGACGATTTCTTAACATGACACTGGTGTGCATGCCGTTTTGAAATTTTGTCATATGTTCCTACCCGCGCGTGAATGGGGCTTACTCTTCTAAAAGGCAGAATGGGTTTTAAAGTGTGTGCAACACACTCACACATACACACACACACAAATATATATATATATATATATATAATATATATATATTATTAATATATATATATATATATATATATATATATATATTGTGACAACACACGCACGCACGCGCACGCTTAAAAAAGTTACTTTACTTTATTGATGTCTGTCTTTGCTGCACTACATTATATTGGTCTACTAATAAAGGCCTTCAACTGAAAGAAGTCATTTACTATCTTTTGAAAAAATGAAGGACTGTATGTGTGTGTGTGTGTGTGTGTGTGTGTGTGTGTGTGTGTGTGTGTGTGTGTGTGTGTGTGTGTGTGTGTGTGTGTGTGTGCACGCGCGCGCGCGTGTATGTGTGTGTATGACTCTCTCTCTCTCTCTCTCTCTCTCTCTCTCTCTCTCTCTCTCTCTCTCTCTCTCTCCTCTCTCTCTCTCCTCTCTCTCTCAGTCCTCCCCCCTCTCTCTCTCCTCCCCCCTCTCTCTCCCTCCTCCCACCCTCTATCTTTCTCTCTCTGTCCCTCCTCTCTCTCTGTCCTCTCCCTCTCTTTGTTTCTCTTGACAATGATGACGACGTCAACAACGATGATAGCGCTAATGACGATCACCACCATCATCATTACGATGACGACGACAAGTGACGACAACGATGATAACACTGATGACGACGACCATCATCATCATCATGATGACGACGACAGTAACGACAACGATGATGATGATGATGATGATGATGATGATGATGAGATGATGATGATGTCCTGCAGGTTTCGGCAACCTGGCCCCCCAGACGATGGAGGGGAAGATCCTGGTGGTGATCTACGCTCTGGTGGGCATCCCTCTGATGCTGCTGCTTCTGGCAGCCATAGGCGAGAAACTGGCTCTGGCCTTCAAGCGAATCTACAAGCTGAACGTCTGCTCTACCAAACCACAGGTCTGATTGGGAGGGAAAAAGGGATGTTTTGACCTCCCTCTCTGTCTGTCTGTCTGTCTGTCTGTCTGTCTGTCTGTCTGTCTGTCTGTCTGTCTGTCTGTCTGTCTGTCTGTCTGTCTGTCTCTCTCTCTCTCTCTCTCTCTCTCTCTCTCTCTCTCTCTCTCTCTCTCTCTCTCTCTCTCTCCCGCCCTTTGAGTTTTATCCTTTACCACACATCCATCAGACCTTCAGTGGTCGTTCAGAGGTTCTAGTCTTTTCGGACGAGGCGATAGACCGAGTTCCCGTGTTCAGTGCATGCGAAAGAACCCTAAGCAACAAGAGCTGTCCCTGGCAAACAATTTGTAGAAAAAAAGCCACTGAATGCAGAGGGGACGAGATAGATCAGTGGTCAGAGCGCTCGCTTTCCCCCAGCCAATGTTAAGCAGCGTTGAGCCTGGTCACTTGTTAGATGGGTGACGTTTGCGCGCCTTGGCTTCAGTGCAGTCCCCCCAGTTCACCCTGCTGTAAATGGGTACCTGCCCTCTTTAGGGTCAGGGAAGGTAAAGCAGCGAAGGAGAGGAGATGGGCGCTGCCCTCAATATGCTGGCCCCTAGAGAAACTGAGGTCTCTGACGTCTCGCTCCCCTACAACCACATAGGTTACGGGACACCTTTACCTACCTTTGGCCTTTTTAATGCAATTCAATGATTATCCCTGCAGTCGGAATGCCGCTACCTAAACGGTGGGGTGGGGTGGGGTGGGGGAGTGGCATTCACAAAAATCTCACCATTAGTGAACGTCGTAGCTCTAGCTAAGGAACAAATACAAATTTCGATGCTTATGCTGGCCAAAAACATGAATTATGTCTTTCTCAAAAGATGTAATACTTTTGGATATTACGTACTAATGATTATACTGGCCTTAAGGTGAATTTTGTCAATGTCACGTGATAGAATAATGTTTGTGTGCTAATGATTTTACGGCATTTAAGGTAAGTCGTGTTATTATCTAGTGGGAGAATTATTTTGATGTGCTTCTTATTTTTGTTCTTGTTCTTGTTGTTTCGCGTTCCCCAGCTTAACACCCTGGGGGTCTCCAGAATGTGCACTCTGACTCATTCATTCCACCTGGGAATCAATGTGAGATTAGAACTGCACAGCAAGTTTGCCTGTATGACTGTTTTAAAGTACTTCACCATAAAGACAACCATAATCCGTCTTCAAAGGAGATGGGTTGGGTATGGGCCTGAACTACAGCAATAAAAAAAAATAAAAAAAAAAAAGGCATAAATAACTGAAATGTGTGTCTTTGTTTTAACGTCTACCCACTAAAAAAAAAAAAAGAAAAAAGATTTTAGACTGGTAATTTAAATGTGCTGGACTTGTGGTGAACCAGATGCTTCAAAGACAACTTAGCCAATAAACAGCAGCTTCTGATTATTGGCATGGGAGAAGACATGGGTGTGAAGAAGAAACTGAAGTTACCTTGAGACCTGAGCACAGAGCTATAGCTGCTGAATTTTACAGAACATTTTTGTTGATTGAACGTGGATCAGCAAAGTCGAATAAAAAAAAAATAAAGAAAAATGATGAAGCTATGGCGAGCCAGACTTGATTGCGCTTTTCAGGTAAATCTGTAAAGTTTTTCAGGTAAACTGCTTGTGCTTTTCAGGTAAACTACTTGTGTTTTTCAGGTATACTACTGTACTTTTCATGTAAACTGTTTGCGTTTTTCTATGTAACGGGAGAGGGTAGGGGTGCGTTGTTTAGACAAACTGTTCGGGATTTTCATGTAAACTGTTTATTAAGCTGTTTTTCTGTTTTTCAGGTAAACAGCTTGCGTTTTTCAGGTTACAGGCTTTGCGTTGTCCAGTTCTTGTTCAAGTTTGCGTTTTCACGTTCATTCTTTGTTTTTTTGTTGTTGTTTTTTTAATTAAATACGGTGCTGACAGTTTTTGATGGTTTTCCAAAGAATCGTGTACTGAAAATGGCTGCCAGGACATTTTTTTTTGGTTTTCAATCAGTGAACCGATACTTTGCACATGAAGCGGATCATTTTGCTCTTGGTTTTGTTTTTCATGAATGAGGTGTGTGTGCGATTAATGCTTGTGCTAACGATTGTAACGTTTTCATACGAATGTGTGTTGAATAAACACTGTATCGATCGTGTTACTGGTTTTCAGCTCGGTCGTGTCCTACAGTCTATAGACTTAATGTCTGTTTTTGTTGTTCTTTGTTTGTTTGTTTTCAGACAAATTGTTTAGTTGGCCCGCGTTAAAAGCCTTTTTCTGCTATTGATGTAAGCAACGTGCACAGGCCTACATTAAAATGTTGCCATGCTTTTTTTGTTTGTTTGTTTATTTGTTTGGTTTTCGTTTTCTGCTAGAGCTCCGGGGTTCACCAATGGTGAGATTTTTGCATCTACAAGCGTTTTTTGCCCACAATTAAGGTTACTGCATTCCGACTTGGGGATGATTTCTAAACACAACACCGGTGTTCGGTGATGTGTGTTTTGTGTGTGTGATGTGTGTGTTTGTGTGTGTGTGTGTGTGTGTGTTGTGTGTGTGTGTGTGTGTGTGTGTGTGTGTGTGTGGTGTGTGTGTGTGTGTGTGTGGTGTGTGTGTGTGTGTGTGTGTGTGTTTGGCCCACTCTTCCGAAAAGAGG